>OZ023329.1:14939018-14961518 GCA_964007535.1 Brachyptera risi
TATATAATAATATATATATATTATATTATTATATATATATATATATATATTATATATATATATATATATATATACTATAAATATATATATATATAATATATATATATATATTATATATATATATATTATATATAAATATAAAAATATATATATATATATATATATATATATATATATATATATATATATATAATATATATACATTTCAATTCATTTTTTCTCTAGATTATACATTTGTGTTTTATCATATTCCACAAAAGCATGTAAACAAGCTTATCTGTGTTTCGCTTATAGAATTAAAAGACAAGGACAATTCAATAATATACTGATACGAGATAATTACAGGTAAACTGATGGCGTAGGTAGTTTTGTGAAACATACGAATTTCAATGATAATATAATATAAATTGATATTATATGAATTTAAAATTTTTCTTATATTATAATTATAAAATATATGAATTTCCATTTGATATGAAAAAAATTATGATTCATTACGTAACAATAGCAAACTCATGAGCCAATAAGTTTGAGCCAAATTTTTTAGTAATTTCTCAAATAGTTTGATCAATATATCAATTTAAATCAGAGTTTGACTACACATAACAAATGGCTTGAGTGAATCGCCATTATGGTCAATAAAATTCAGGTATGAATTCATTCGAGTTCGAGTTGAAAGTGAGGTAATTTACTGTCAGCAAATAACATAACATTTCAGGTGAATATTCAATCAAAGATATCTTGAGTAGAATTACTAATTAGATGAGCGTGGCGAAGATTCCATTTCACATGCCGAAAAAAATGGGCTTGGTTTTTATGAGTTTTTTTTTTTTTTTTTTTAATTTTGTATGCGGCATACAGGTCAGGAAAGAATACCTATCGACTTGAAAATTTTCTACAGATTTGTCATACTAGAATAGGCTGGGATTATTTCTCGAAAAAAATCGGTCAGAACTTTTTTCCGGAAAAAAAATCGTCGAGTTTGAAAAATCCTCATGAGAATAATCCTGAACGAAAAATACTTGAAAACAAGAATTCTTCAAAAGCTCTCAAATATCACCGAATTTGAACACCTATACACCTTATACTATTATACACCCTTTCAGAGATTTTTGCAACAATCGGATGAGAAATAACAAAGAAAATCGCAATAAAAGTGTACATTTTATTGAATATTTGGATCAATTGGTTTTGCGAAGAAGTGTTTTGCAACAGGTTGCAGCACTATAAATATCAACAAGTTGCAGGTAAGGTTTTTGAACGTTTGAAGTAATCCAAGGTCCGTAAATGGGGATTGAGCTGAAAGAATATTTCCATTCAAGATTTCCATAGTTCTAAGCTCATCTCACAACGCGCATCCCGCGTTTTCCTAGTATATATTATTTATTGATGAGCGTAGCGAAGTCTCCATCCCACTCTTATAGGGCTTTGTATGTGTGTTTTTTTTTCTTTTTCTATTTTTCTTGTAAGCACTTCACAGATCGCAAGGGTTGACTGATCAACATGAAACTTTTTTTGTACACGCAAACTCATTCAACTTAGAACTGTATAGTTTTTGGAATTAATCGGTCTGACCGATTTTGAGAAAAATATTCTCAAAGTTTCTAAAAACCCCATAAGATTTGGCTGGGCGGAAAATATTGAAAAATAAAATCTCTCTAAATGGGATGAAATTTTCTCTAAATGTGTATACATAGATTTTACACATTTTCTCGATTTTGTATGCAATTCCAATCAGCCATTTTGAAGAAAAAAAAAATAACTGTTAATATTCATCAAATATATTCTAAAAATTGTGACAGAATTAAGTTGTCGAGATTCACTGTTTTCGAGATTCAAGAGTCGGCCAACAATGAGGTATTTTTTTATATGCGTCAAGGTGTGTAGAATACCAGAGTCAATGAAGTGGCAAGAGAACTACTTTAACGACTTTAAAGCTTATTCAGATATCAAGGTGTGTAGAATACCAGAGTCGATAAAGTAGCAAGGGTAAAACTACTTCAAGGACTTCTATACCTTATTCAGATATCGCGCTCATCTTACAACGCATATTTCGCGTTTGACTAGTAATGTTGAATAGATTATAACGTATTTCAATTTGATAATACGTTATTGGCTTCATCTACTCTAATATGTAATATGATTCAGTTAGCGGTAGTGACAGACGTTAAGAAATCGGAGAGTAAGAAGGATCATGTCGGTGAGGTTGAAGGTGAGCCCAAGAAGAAGGTTGAGAAGAAGAGGAGGTTGAGAAGTTTGAGTGTTGGGCGGTCGCAACCGTTCTAGGCCTATGAGAGCAGATATCCAAATCTTGTACTAGAAGAATTATAGAAAGTTTTGGAAGAAGATGTAGAAGAACTTAGAAGATAGAGATAATAAAGAGAGAAATGAAGTTGAATGAAAAGTTACAGGAATAATCAAAAGAGAATTTAGGAAGTTTGAAAAAGATCAATCGAAGGATTGTTTTTAGATTTAGAAAAGTTATGTAGAATTACTCGTGTTATATTCCTATAAGATTATATTCGATCCTCGGCTCTTTTTTAGCACGAAATGGCAAACAGATTTGCTTTAATATTCAAGAAGATGTATGTTTTGATGACGCTTTACCGGCCAGTTTCAGTTTCTAGTAAGAAACAGAAGGCTTTCAATTCATTCTAGGAAAAATGTCCACAAAAGTAAGAGTATAAGTATGTATTGCCAGTTTTCTCTATTGTTTCAGGGTTTGATTTTTTATTGTATTGCTTATGAATTTAGAATATGATTACTATTAAGGCCTATATTAAATTGAATATTATACATAGCTTGACCATTATTTTCACTTGTTGAATGTTTTTATTATTATTATTATTTAACTCTTGCAAATGCACATAAATGCGCGGTGGCAAGTTCCCTAAGTACCCCTATCCCACCATCTCCTTAACCCTCTGACGGAATAACTTTAACCTGATTTCATCCCCTTCAAAAACATTTCTACTAAGCCCATTCCAGTCCCTACCTGTCCTATTTAAGAAAGAGAATTTACCGACATCTAATATAGCCCCCTTTATGACTACCGCTCTATCATGACCCCGCCTACCTCCATATTTCTTTTTATCAACTCATGCAGCTCCCCCCACCCCCCCTCTCCCTCCATTACCCTGAAGAAATTACATGAACGATCCTCCTTCCTCCGTATTTCCAATTTCTGCCACCCCAGGTCTCTCATCATCTCAGTTGGACTCTCCAACATTCTTACCCTCTCCCCCCTTTCATTCTCATCCCATTTCCACCTCCTAACCCTACCTGTAACCCTTCTCACAGCAATCCTTTGAACCCTTTCCACATCCCTTATCTCACCTAATTTATAAGGATCCCAAACTGAACTAGCATATTCTACCATGGGACGCACTAACGAGAAATATGCTTTTTCCTTAATCTCCATACCTGCCCCCCTAAGTTGCCTCATTACAAAGTTTAGTGCATTTATACTCTTTTTTACTATTCTCTCAATCTGACTCCCCCACCCTAGATGCCTATCAAATACCACCCCCAAATACTTGTAGTTTTCCACCAACTCCAGCGTCTTCCCTCCTACCTCATACACTACATCTGTCCTTATGTTTCTCTTACCGAATGTGACTAACTTGCACTTTCCTGTATTCAACCCCATCTTGTTTGACTGAACCCAACGATTAATTGCCGCTAAATCTACCTGAAGAGCTACTACATCCTCCTCTGTAATGATTTCCCTATATAACACACAATCATCTGCAAATAACCTTATTTTCGAATCAACAACACTAGTCAGATCATCTATATATAAATCAAACAATAAGGGACCCAACACACTACCCTGTGGAACTCCTGACGTAACCTTAGTCTCACTTGAAACCTCTGAACCCACCCGAACTCTTTGCACTCTATGCTGAAGAAAGTTTCCAATCCAATTAACCAACCCAGCATTCCCAACGGACATTTTTAACTTCCCTAATAATATAGTGTGATCTACCTTATCAAAAGCCTTCTCGAAATCTAAAAACACTGCATCAACACGTCCCCCCCTATCAACTACCCCAGCCAACTCTTCTGCAAAACCTAACAACTGCGTCTCACATGAATAACCCTTCCTAAACCCATGCTGCACTTCTGAAATACTCCTTCTTTCATCTACCTTCTCCACTACTCTCTTTATAACCACCCTTTCCATTATCTTACACACATGCGATGTTAAACTAATTCCCCTGTAGTTGTCTACCCTACCCCTTTGCCCTCCCTTTGAAATTGGAACCACCTCCGCTTTTTTCCAAACTTGCGGTACTCTACCTGCTGTGAGTGAAGCTTGAAACAACCTTAGCAAATAACCTACAACTCCCCTACCCGCTAATTTTAGTAGATCGCTTTGCACCCCATCTATGCCTGGCGACTTCCCACTTTTAAGTTTCCTTAATACATTCCACACTTCTCTCTCTGTAAGCAGAACCTCCTCCCCATCCCCCTCTATTGCTTCCTCCTCCCCCATAATTCCATTCGCATTGAACACTTCCCCATAGAATCTATTCAAAGCTGCTGCCTTCTCTATGTCCGTTTTCCACTCATTCCCTACCTGATCAACTAAAGTTGGCAACTCCCTGCCACTACCTTTCTGACTAGAAACAAACCTATACATTCTATTCCAGCTACCTTGCACATCACGTTCATTGAACATACCCCCCATGAATCTTTCTTTTGCCTCCCTCTTAGCCCTGTTTAATTCCCGCCTTAGTTCCTGGACCACCTCCTTTCCCTCCCCTGACGCCCTCCACTTCCTACTCATCTTTCTACCCCTCCTCTTAAGCCTCCTAACCGTACTATTATAGTAAGCCGGATCTGCATTTGCCTGTAGCACCTTATAGGGAACCAACTTATCCCTAACCTCTTCATATATTTTCTGAAAATTGAACCACAGCCCTTCAATATCATCCATGTCTGTCTCGCACCACTTCTCAAACCTATCCTCAAAAGCTTTTCGAACCTCCCTTGCCTGCACCCTTTTGTAACCCCAAACTTTCTTCCCAACGTTTTTAGTTTGAACCGGAGCTAATGCTATACTGACTATGGGTATTCGATGATCACTGATGCCTTCAACTACCACCGTCCTCGCCCACAACTCTATTGGCCTTACTAACACTACGTCTAGAATATTAGTTCCCCCTAGCCTTTTACTCCTAGTTCCCTCCTCCACAACCTGATGAAAACCTTCATTTAATATACCCGTAACAATATTTTGCACTACTCCCCTCCCATGTTCTGTACCTCCTACCTCCCACCGTACATTAGGCATGTTTAAATCTCCTGCTATAATTAAGCTCTCTACATTATCCCTAGCACTAAGCCTATCCTCCAAACGATGAAGCAATCCTAAACCCCCCCCCCGGAGGCCTATATGCCGCGATTACTTCAAGAGACTGCCTGCCTACCATTATCCTCATACCCATCATCTCTACCTCCTCTTCTTTCCAGAGCAACGTCCCTTGGATTCCTCTTTTAACTGCTACCATTACACCCCCTCCGTGCCTATCCCTATCTCTCCTGTGCAGAGTGTAACCATCTACAGTTAATTCACCTTCTGTAAACCCCTCTCCTAGCCATGTCTCCACTGCCACCACCACTTCTGGCTGATACAATTCTAACAGCGTCCTGAATTCATCCACCTTATTTGCCAAGCTTCTACAATTTACTACCATTAGACTAATTTCTGGGCCGTTACATTCCTTCAACATTTTTTGCCCCCCACCCATTTTACACCCATCTACTTCAGCCGTTTTTCCCTTACCTACCTCATCCCTCACTAGTCAGGCCTGTGCTACCAGCCTACCACCTACCCTCCCTAACAACTCACCAAACACACACTTTCCCTCATCCGACAGATGAAGCCCATCTCCACATAGGCCTTCACCTTGCAGCCAACAATTGGCATCCAAAAAACACACACCCATTCTTTCACACATACGCCCTAGAAAACTATTCATTCCGTCTACCACCCCCTTCTTCATATCCTTACGATACAAAATCCCACTAACAACCACCCTACCTACCCCAAACCTCCCAATAGCTACATTCACTAACCCCTCCATCTCCTGCACTAACTTCACCTTTCCCCACCCCTCCCTACCACTGATGTCATTCGTCCCTACGTGAATGATCACCCCCTTCCCTGCAGCATCCTCCTCCCTAACCTGCTCTAGCACCTTCTTCATCCCGGCTACACCTATTCCCGGTAAAACTGTAACATCCAGCTTCCCTCCCACCTGCACTCCTACCCCTCGAACTAGTGAGTCTCCTAGCAAGACCACCCCTCTCAACCCCTCCTTACCCACCTTGACCTTCTCTGACCTAGGTCCTGCCCTAGCCTTAGCTTTTCCCCCCTCCATAATCCCATCACTGGGCCTCGGTTCAATTCCTCCTATGTCCCTCATTTCCCTATCCCTAACTTCATCCTTCCTAACACTACGGGTCCTTAATACAGCTATCTCCCTATCAATATGTCTTCCTTTACCCTTTTGCTCAACACTAACCCTAAGACTATTCCTCACAGTTGCATCATTTGCAACCACACCTCCTACCTTAACTCCTTCACATCCCCTACCTTCTTCCCCCTCCCCACCCACAGCCCTGACACCACTTTCAGCTAGGCCTACTTCTACGCCCTTCATCTCTTTATCTTTCTTCAACTTTCGCTCCAACCCAGCAATAGAAGCTCTCAACTGCGCTTCCAATTCCCCCCACTTTCCTGCCTCTTTCTCTACTACCTTGTCCCTCCAACCCCCCACACAGCCACTTTGACTGCATCTATTTCATGGAATAATAATAATACATGTCCTAATGAGAGTCAATCTTCAGGTAATATAATTGTTGAATAAACATCTTGACGATCTTGTAACAGATCTGTAGATAATTATAAATCAACATCAATAAATAGAAAAAGGATAAATCAGTGGTTATTTAATGGACTTGCAAGTTCCTCATTTCCTTCCAAGAATCTGTCAAAGAGAGTTGAATGAAATCTGATGATCCAACACCCATTTTCTGTGTTATTCCAGAGTGATTAAATTGATGTTATATAGATGAATCTCAATTTTTTATTTCAATTGTCTTCATTTATTGTTTATGTATACAGAAAAATTGCAATACGTATTCAGAATTTTGGTATATTGAAAATGTTCTGCTCTTCCATATAACATTTCAGTGGAACATATAGCCATCATTTTTCAAGGAACCAGGAAAATAGAATCATCAAGGAAAATTTAACGATGATTATATGCGAGTGGGGTGAGAAAAAATGAATGATACAGGCAGGAAAACGATGGATCCGAGAACAATGCATAGAGGTTTCATTGTACAATATTAAAATGTTTCCATATTCCATTGAATGACTTGGAATTATATTTATCTCAACAAATTTGGTTGGTTGGTTGGTTGGTTGGAATTCCATCATTATTTTAAGAAGCTGTGTTTGGCAAAGAGATATATATGTAGCCGTATCCACTATTTTGTTCCCGTTCAAAGTACAAACCAAAGAAAACAAAGTCCTCAACGATTCCTTTTTCAATTTTCACTCGCATTTTGTTATGATTATCAATGACTTGATCGACTCAGACTCCATTTGTTACCAAAAAAATAAACGAATAAAATTGTATCCCATCTTGGTTACTCAAAGTCCAGATAATCCAGATAATCTGGAAAGAGTTTCCAGATAATATAATTATACACTTTTATAAATTGAAGGTCTGTATTTATTCATCTGGCATAATCAGTGTATGTTTCACTATTAATTTCTTTGGTATCACGAGTAATGATATTTAGCACTATTTGATGCAAATGTAAGAGTCTACGAGTCTGTGGGAATTTTTCACTACCTACCGGTACCATTACTGCTACACCTGAAAACGTGATATTTCAACATATTCCACGTAAAACAATGTAACAGAAAAAAACTCTTACCTGGTCAAATGAAATGTATAAATGAACTCTCAAATGCAAAGTTGTATTAAAGATCATGCCAATTACGCCCTGAATAAAATACTCTAAATAATATCCACATAGACATAGACCGGCACATGCAGCGCAGTGGTTAACGCGCTCGCTTCATGTGATCCGGAAGGTGAAGGAGAATATTGGACCTGGTTTGATCCCCACCACCGTTTTTCTTTACAGTGGTTTTTCATGGTTTTCCTCTGTAGTCTCGGCTAATGCCGGGATGGTCCCTACAATAAGGCGGTCATGACAGCTTCCTTCCCACTATTACATAGCACTTGTGGGACCTTAGTTCCATTGGTCATAAATAATAATAATGATTACATATTCTACAATATGTCCTACGCGTATGTAGAAAAATAATATCCTATTTCATCCAGCCTGGATTTTCATTTTCATGTTCATTATCATTTCAACCTATCGAATTGAAGTATGTTAATAATATAAGTTTATTATTGGCATTGTCAATCACAGTGTATGTAAATGTTTTTGTCTTCATCTATCAGAGGTAAGCAAGATATGGCTTAGTGGATGAGAGTTTAAATTGTATTACATTGTCTCATATAAACTAATTTGTGACAGTAAAAAAAGAGAACTAATGGGAACCACGCCACGCGGTCAACGTAGTCGATGTGTCCGTATGGTCTTACCTGTTGATGATCTGGTGCGCGTGAATTCTGCGAGCGTACAACGAGGCTCCTCCCTCGCTGATGTAGCCGTCGCAAACGTCGGGAGTGAGGCACTGGCCCCCGTGGAGCATCTCTCCGTCAGACAGGTAGCCTGTAACCAGCGTTGGGGAAGTTCACTTATAAAAGGAACTTTTAAAAAGTTCAGTTCATGTCAAATAAATCGATCTTTTAAAAAGTTCAAAGTTCATTCTTGTGGCTTTGCTGTCAAAGTTCAAGTTCAAATAAAAAAAACATGGGTTTGCTCAAAAATGTACCTTGAAAATTATATGGAAAAGAAGGGTTCAAAAATAATATATGTAGGCTTATGGTACACACACATTTTCTACAATGAATGTATCAAGTTTGATAGTGATTGATAACAACTACAAGTCACAACAAGTCAATCTTGACCACACGTGGCTACTGGCTCGCCTGGTGACATGTGATCACATGATGAAATTCCGAACAGGGAATATTATACATTCATGATAGACCCAAGGGCGTGCACTCCATAGAAGCAAGGAAAGCAATGCTTCCCTTGATTGTTTTCAAATATCCACCTCGAATATCTTTCAAAATAGAGAGAGAGAGAGAGAGAGAGATAGAGAGAGAGAGAGAGAGAGAGAGAGAGAGAGAGAGACTATGATCAGGCCAGCGACATCGTATATGTATTGCATTGACATTCTACGATAGCTATGCGCACAAGACATGCGCGACCGGTATCCACTGTAATGTGCTTTTCCATCAATTCCATACGTAAAGTGAGATTTGTTTTAACAAATTTAATTTTTTTTTCGTCTTAGTTTCACTTATATTTATATCCATAACACGATCCAAATATCTGAATGCTCGATTAAACACTTCCATTTGCGTATTCAAATGGAAATAACCGTGAAGAAAATCGTTTATATTTCACTCTTACAAATATATCCATCTGATAGTCCTATGGAATAAGGCGTCGATTGCATCTACCCATCAAAACGCATGCGTACCACGATGGCTCGAGCAAGCACGAGTATGAATGCGTGAATATTAGGGTTTTAAGGCGCATCGACAGCGAGGGAAGCATGAGTATACTGAGTGTTAAGAGGGGTAGTAGAAAAAAAGTAGTTGAACTGTTGAAGACGATGGACGAGAATAATTTTTTTTTGTTTTATATATGGGTTTTAACGACGCACTGTAATGATTACTAAGATCTATTGGCGTCGAATGAATGATTAATGAGATGATGGGATGATGAGATGAAGGTTTTTATAGGTAGTGGGAAGGATAGTGGGAAGGAAGCGGTCGTGGCCTATATTGTGGGAACCCCTCGGCATTAGTCTAAACTACAGAGGAAAACCACGAAAAATCCCTGTAAAGATGGACGCTGGCGGGGATCGAACCGGGTCCGATATGTCCCTTCACCTCCTGGATCACACGAAGCAAGTGCGCTAACCACTCAGCTACTGTGCCGGTGTTGTGTCGTGAATGATTTATTACGTAAATCATTCAGTTCGCGAACGTTTGGGGAGAAGCTGGATATAATACGGAGAGGTAGGCCTACACCTGATCTAGTTAATCTTAAAAATCAAATTGAGACGTGTGTTAGACATTTTAATGTTCGACAGTGTAGAGTCATTCCATAGTTAGCAGCAACGGAGAGGGACGGATCACAGGGTATGTTCATATTCAATATATTTTTAGATGAGCGTAGCGAAGATTCTATTTGACCATGTTTACTTCTCTATGATTTGACATACCGAAAAAAAATGGGCTTGATTTTTATGTTTTTTCGTTTGTTTTTTTGTGCGCGGCATAGGCCTACAGGTTAGGAAAACAGACCTATCGGCTTGAAACTTTTTGAAATTTTCTGAAATAACACTCTTTTGTACGGTTTAGCGTGTTTCAAATGAGGTTTAGATGCCGGAATTATTTCACTTATACTTTTATATCACTCTTATACTTTTATATACTTTTATACTTTTATTTATACTTCTATATATTATTTTATTTCACTTATTATTTCATTTATATATGAAAAAGAGAAAGACTGTTTGCAAAGACTCCAAAACAGGGGTATGAGGGTAATTCTTAGAGTAAATAAATATACTAGGATTAATGATATGCTAAATGTACTAAATTTTATGAGTGTAAGACGAAGAATATTATTCAATATGTTGATATTTTTGTTCAAGGTGAAGAAGGGAATTCTGCCTGAGTATCTCAGTGATAGAGTAGTACAGAGATATGAAGTGCATGACCATAATACAAGAAATTGTCACAAAACGTATTATGAATTCAAAGAGAATAAGAGAAATAGTGATACAGTGCTACATAATGGTATGAAAATGTATGAAAATCTACCAGTATCTGTGCAAAATGCTCGAGACATCAAGGAATTTAAAAGAGAATGTAGTAAATATATAGTGGCACATGTAAATAGATTTGATAAACATAATGACCTGGCAGGATACCTTTGATTAAGTTAGAATTAGTTGTATTATGTATTTCTTATTATATCATTAGTATTATTATTATGTACTGACATATAGCTATTTATGCTAAATAAAGACATTACTTACAATTCAAAATGGTGCCAAAACCAATATTTGTAGCTACAGGTTCGTTTCGTGTAATTCTAGCGCCCCTGGCAAGCCTCAATTGTGCGCCCTCAAAACTGAGTGTGCATATAAAAGGTGAATGCAAGGAGGGGGAAGCCATGTCCCGCAGGGACATTTCTGAAAATTCCCCATTTTCAATACGATTCTACGGGTCTCGGGAAGTATACGGCATTTCTGGGATACATGAATTTTTCACTGTGATAACAAGACTGATTTTGACAAATGACTTTCAAGCAAATAAAACGCTGAATTAATCTGTCATTTGATAACAATAATATTTTGATCAGAACATTCATTCCATCCAGTGATTTGAAAAGAATGTAATTTAATTCATAGATTACGATCACTGATAGAAAGTCACAAATGGGTGGCGATAACACCTCTCAAATTTGGCCACCGGACAGCCTCCCTCTTCGCCCCCCCCCCCCCCCCCCCCCCCCCGCCTTACAAAGAACCCTTGCCGTTATTATCATCGTTATTCACAAAACTCGTAATATATCACTCACAACCTGAAAACAGCACGGTAGTGTTGTTTGTCGATTTTTGCTGACTAAACTACGAAGGCCTACTGTATCTGACATTTTGAAAGAGTAATAGAATTAATTTTCAATGCAATTATTTAAAATGATATCGTGGCATGAACAGTCTTGAGAGATATTCATTTCCCTCCTTCTCTCTTCCTACTTTTTTCTTTCTTTCTTTCTCCTTTTTTTTGTCGCCACAAATTCGTGGGGGGCGATCACCCCTATCGCACCTCTCTGGATTCGCCATTGACCCATTCCTGAGCCCGGGCTATCGAAAGTGGCCAAGGTTTTAGATACGGTAAATTTGTCTCTGCTGTATTTAATCGAGTAATTGACAATGAATTAAAAGTACTCTACAGAAAAACGAGGATGTCGTTAGGATTCTCGTATTGGGGCACGTATAGGAGAAATACAAATAGAGAAATAGACAAATACAATAATTGCAGAGTACACAAATGAGGGGGTTATAGACTCACAAGCCCTGCAGGGAGGTTTTTCAGAAAATGTGATATTCTAAGCGATTTTCACATATTTTGGAGAAGGATGTTTTCACATATTTGGGGTATTCTACAGCTCATTTGCCTATTCTTTACCCATTCCAAACAAGAGCCCCGCAGGGATTTTTTTTCTTTATGACACGGTATTTCAAGTGGTTGTGGTCTTGAAGTCATTTTGAAAATATATTTTTTGTTTGTAAGATATTTCGAACTTTCAGTCTAGCTGTCGACTACTCACTCCTGAGTAGAAGGAAGTTTTCGCAGGGAAGTTTTCCGTGAATATTGTATTTGAGGTGTTATGTGAAGACATTTTGAATATGTGATTTTTTGTTTGTAAGATATTTCGAACTTTCACCTGATGACCACTCACTTCAAATGGAGGCGCCCTGCAGGAGAGTATTTTGAGATCAAAATATTTAATTTTTTTCCCAGCACATTTTCAAAACTGAAGGCATATTGTTTTTGTGGGATATGCAAAAGCATTGCTTCCTTCTTACCTATAGTTTGCATTCGATGGGAGGAAATATTAAGAAATTCTACTCCTCATGTAACCCTAACATATGGCCATGTGTTTCAGTATAAGCATACTCACGAGAAATTGTCGAAAAACTCAAAAACAAAAAACTATTTTTGTCGCCATTTTTATTCCCTTCTTTCCTTTGCAACTCTTCCCTCACCCTTAAAACGTCCATCAGTAATGGAAGAACTGAAGAACTGGACTTCCACCTCGACATGAGGAGTGAACGTTCAATGGTTTCGTTCAAAATCATAATTATGAGTAGATTAAATAAATTTCCTACACATTGCATATGTACCTTTTGTAGTCTACGTCTATATTATACAACATTCATTCGCATTCGTTTCCATCTAAAATATGTAGACAAACGACATACATGGGCATAATGGTGGCACATCTTTTAATTCAGTATGGCGATCTACGTTGAAACTCATTGAATGATGTCTGGTTAGGTGGGTCCCTCCGGGACCTACCTGACCAGACACACACCCACCCCTTTCGGGCGCGAGGCCATGGACCCGAATTTGCATTGTCGGGCCGCCACTGGCTGCTAGTTCCACCAAAATCCATGTGGAATGCTAGGTGGAAAGAGACCAGCAGGCCACGCTCTACGCATGCGCGCACCAAATGTACGTCATTGTTGGCGGCAAACCGTCAACTGGGCCACATGACTGACCTCTTTTCACCTAGCGTTCCACACGGATTTTGGTGGAACTAGCAGCTAGGTTGCTATCAGCCTTCCAATGACTTGAAATGGACCAATACAAGACCTCTCTATTCTAGACAGTGGTTCCATTGAGAAGGCTTATACAATATACTGTATTTTCTTCGAAGAAAAGGTTATACAGTGAAACCTCTATCCATCGTTTTCCAAGAGACCAGGAAAATAAAACCATCATGCAGAAAACCGATCCATCCAGTAAAATTCAACATTGATTAAATGGGAGTGGGGTGAGAAAAATTGAATGATACAATCAAGCAGGAAAACGATGGATCCGTGAACGATGCATATCGGTTTCACTGTATTTGACTGTTTATTTTGCAATAATCTAAGCGAGTTTAGCTGTTGCATTGGTGCCGGGATTGTCATGTTGGGTTCAATGAAGCTAGTAGCTGGACGAGACTTACCCGATGCGGGATCCAGGTGGGCGATTGCCGGGCCGCGTGACAGCTTGTAACCGCGTAGCAACGGCTCCATCGGCTGGATGTTCACGTAGAAACCGTCCTCTTCCTTCAACAACTCCTGCGTATAAGATCACACGTGTCACTCACATGCAGGCGCTACGAGCGAGCTTCATTGCATGCCGAGGTCAGTATGTGCATCGTACCGCTCCAGGCAAAAGGATAGGGGGGAAAACTACCCCCTCCCCCTTTCTTGACACATTCACAATCACTTATGGTCGTCGGAATAAATGCTAACGGGGTTAAATATGCTTCTAGGATGGTCAATAAAAAACAAAAAACAGAAAAACAAAGGACAATAAACCTTGAACTTTTTCCCCTCCGGTACCCGTATATATGTACAAGAGTCCCTGAATATATATATTATCTTTTAATTTATAATTTAACAATAATAGCAAGATAAAAGTCAACGAAAATCTCTGGAAACCTGGACATATTGGGATGAAATTAGGATCAGGAAAGCTTAACAAACGGAAGTTGCTATTTCAATATCATATCATGAAAACTAGTATAAACTGGGGTAACTGGGGTATTCGATTTAAATATTTTCCATCGGTCGATACTTTCAAGACTATCTATGATATCGACTTTGGAGGATCACATTCTCGAAAAATATCTCCGAATGAATATGTCAAACGCGTGGAAAAAATACTCTTCAAGAATATATCGTCTGTAAGTAATGTTGAAACATGAAAATTTTGCCATATTTTGAACAATTTTTTATTTCAGCGTTACGGTATCGTCAAGTATTTTCCATCAAACAGAAACTGTGTTACCTTTTCTTTGATGACGTCGCTCCCACTCTCGCTACTCGGTCGATAGATGACGCTGCTCTCTGACGAGTTGGACCGCCCGGTCGAGTTGGAGTGGCTAGACTCACTCATCTCACTGTTGACGCTCGGCATGGGCGACACTAGCGCTACCGTGCGCTGCGGCGCTGCCTTCAACAGGTTGCTGGTCCCGCGCACGGCGGCCATCGGCTTCGGTATCCCGCTCCCCCCCTCCCCGTCTCCTCCTCCGCGCCCCGCACACGCCTTTGGCGACGCCAATTCCGCACCCGGTCTGCTCGCTGGCCTTGAGACCAACTCAGGAACGCCGTCGGACTCTTTCGACAACTTCGACGGCGTTATCTCAACGCTATTTCTGTTCGGGGAGTCTTTCGACGTTTTCCGCGGTATCACTTCGACGCTGACTCTGTTTGGGGAGTCTTTCGGCTGTCTGGGTGTCGTGACCTCCGCGCTGACCCTGTTTGGAGAGTCCTTTGGCTGTCTGGGCAGGGTGACCTCAGCGCTCAGCCTCGACAGGGGAGGTCGCGCGGTCTTGGGGGGGGAGATCTCGGCGCTGATCCTACTCGCCGGGTCCTTGTACGACTTGGGGGGCTTGATCTCGAGGCTGGCGCGGGCAGGGGCAGGCCGTACGGAGGGGGGGACGTCGTTGGAGGTGGGCGATCGGTGGGCGGTCGGAGATACGGTGACGTCTTGGCTGGAAGTTGGTCGGTGGAGGGGTTTCGGAGACTGCTCCGTCTTGCGGCTCCGCTTCGGGCTGCTCAGCTTGTTACGGAGACCGCGGGCCAGAGACTTGGGGCTGGAACATGGAGACGAGCATCAAGACACAAGGAAACCTCTTAACAGTACATGGGAGTCGAATGAGTGGGATATCAGTTTTTTGGTGTCAACTTCTGAATGGTATGAGACACAAAATGGTATCAACATTTTAATATAGGGATTACATATATGTTCAAGACCTTCAAAAACGTTCATAAGAACCGTTCAACTTGTGTTGCATAATTTTTACAGGTATACAGTTCACAATTATGGCTGTATACCTGTCACAGTGGCTGCCTTTCCATGAACGTCCGGCAGTTTCGTTATGGGGAATGCGAAAAAGTTGGGCCCAGCTCACATTCAAATACCGCGCTGCTCTCGTTGCTGATTGGTTGTTTTTTCAATATAGCAGCTGAAAAAAACGCCAAGCGAATTCCGCGTTCATGGAAAGCCACCCTTAGAATCTAAGGTTATTGATATTATTCACATCATTCTGGAGGTATTAAATAGATCCGTGTTTCTCCTGAATTAGAATTTTGATCTATTCCGTTGCTCAAAAGTTATCACAAAAATACTGATTTTCATTAAATCAACTCCCATGCATAACAACACTGGAACAGAAGAGGACTGTGTATGACAGAATGATTGGGCCACTAGGTGATTGTAGCCACTGGAACGCTGTTGTTAGCGATGTTATCAATTTATTAGTTCACAACAAATTAAAATTCCTACAGTTCATCATAGACCAAAAATGTATGCAAGATAATAAAGATGGACAGGTGCTTCAATCAAATCAACAAGTTTTCAATTATCTAGATATATTATATCAAACTTCTACGCTGCCATATTATTGCTTTTTTTACATTTTCAACTGCAAAATCTTGATATATAATCATTGTTTCCCAATTGAGGCTAAGGTTGGATTAGTAAGATCGTTTTGAAGCGGCACCTCTTGGTTGTTTCAGCTTTGAGGAGGTCTTCGTCAATCGTCAGCAATATAAATAAATAAAATAATTATGTCTGGGCTATTTTAAATTGGCAACAATTAACTCAGGATTGCACTGTCTGTGACCATACTTTTTTGCCACAGATGAGAATCTTCCACTTATGGTACCAAAAGTTTGGAACAAATGAGTACAAACCGTTTTTGTGTCATATCCGGACATTAACCAGAATTGGTACTGAGAGTGAACTAAACACACGAATGTTGATATCTTCTACTTTGAACCAAGTCTCTTGAGCAATGTTCACTTTTTTTTTCAACAGCAGAAAGTTCACCATACTAAAAAAAAGTGGATTCTTTCCACGTAGATTAGAACTGATTGCATGCGCATTGTCTGCAGTGACTAGCGCAACTGCGGGTAAAAAGAACGTTAGTCGGTACCTGGCAAGCGCCGGCTTCACCTCGCTGTACAGACTTGTTGACGAATCACTGCGCTCGGATCGGGCCGAGCTAAAGCCACTCGAGCTCGACGTCCTCTTCGATACGTTCGTGCTGCAACCTGGTGAACAAACAACACACTTCATTCTTGTGCACATATCATGAATAACAGAACAAAATACAGTTAATCGATAATAGTTAAGATGAATTGATTTGATTACGTAGATATATTGTGATCAACGATTATTGTTCGCTTAATGACCCCACCAATAGCTAGGTTATCTGGGGTACAAATGAGCAGGTGATAATGAAAGTTTGAAGTTATGATAAGTGAATAGACATATACAAAAACCCATCCATGCCTTATGCCGGACTCGAACTCACGTCCATAAAAACTTCAGTTTCTAAAATGGTGTTTCAGCTGATTGAGCAAAGGAAGGGAGGCTAGATATATATTTTTTTTTTTTGGTGATGTAAGTAATGCATACAGTCACCCATATGTATACAAAGACGGTTATAATGAATTCGTCAAGTGATAAAAATATAAATGGAATGAATATAAACATTTAAAATACTGTGTATGCAAAATCATTTGAAAAGAACTCTCTGAGCAGAAGGTAGATTGGCAATAATTTACATCACAGAATTTGTCAATTATCTTCATCTTTGTTTTTGTTCTGTGCACTGGCACTGCAAGGTTGCCAAGTGGGCACTACTCACCCGTCTTGAGTTTCTCCGGCTTGTCCTTGGAGTGGAATATCTTGAGCTTGTCCAGCATGGAGTTGGCTGGCAACGGTGCGCTGTACGGGCTGTTGAAGCCGCGGACGACCCTGCGAAGCATGACACGAGCGTTAATGCCGGGCAAGAGACAACTTACTAGCATTATCGTTAGCACTATCGTTATTGTTAGCGTTAGCATTATCGTTATCGCTGTTCGAGACATGGAGACAAGTGTTAATGCCGGGCAAGAGACAACTGATTAGCAGTTCTAACTTTCAACACGACATGATAACGTTTAGGATATCAAAACGGAAAGATAGAGAGTTGAAAACGGAAACTTTCTCATCTTTCCAAATTAATCAATATGTTAACTTGAATTTTGCAATTTTTTTTTTCTCTACAAAAAAAAGACAGTTCAATTCAATTGAATATACAGGCCTATATATTTTTTCAATTGAATGGTTTCATTTTTTTGTTATTCATCATTCTTACTTACTGGTACATAAATTGATATGAATAATTGATTGAAATTCATGAAATAGGAGAATGAATTGAAGTTTTATTTTGTTGGAATGATATAGAACTGAAAAAAAATGAAGATTCCGATTCAGATTCTTTCAAGATGAAATTAAAGGTTACGGGTCCACAAAAAAATAGCAGTTCTTTTTGGATCTGGGTTCTGGTTCAGGGGCTTCATGTGTGTAAGTTGTGCACAACTGTCTCAAGTGATCAGTGATTACTCGACTTTGATGTCGAATGCTCAATTAAAGAACATAACAACCCTGAAACTAGATTTTAACAAATGATGACGATATTCATTTTCTCAAGTTTAGAGAAAACCAGAAATCATCAGTTCGTATTTCACAAAATTATAATAATTCATTTGTCCTCCAGGACCCGAATCTTTTTTCAAGTCCTTACGTAGACGATACTTGATTCTGTTTATGTTTCTATACAGAATGATCAGAATCTGTAATGCCTATGTCATGACTCGTGCTCTATGGAGGAGAGAAAAATCAATTATAATATCTCAAACTGAGATGATGATAATATGAGAAATCATAGTGTTTTCAAAACTAGCTGTAAGAAGTGGCTGTTGAATGAACAGGAGACTGAATGAACAAGAAATGAAACACACAAAAAATGAACAGGAGCCTAAAATGCTTCACATATGGATAATTTTCAACATCATGATTTATTTTTTCACCTTACTCCAATTACCATGTTTTGAACTTCAGATAAGCCATGAGTGAATGAGAGCAACTAGTAGTTTCTGGTTGGGTGGAAGAGCGGTTCAGACAAACCTCGCCATTTTCTCATTTTTCTCATTGAGAGTTCACGGGAGTCGAGTTAGCAAAATATCAGTTTTTAGTGATAACTTTTGGTATGAGTATGGTATGTTTTGGTATGGTATGAACGGTACGAGTTATCAAAATTCTATTCCGCGAGAAACACAGATAATTATAATAGCTTCAAGATGATATAAGTTATAAATGTCATGTCGCATGACTGTCAAGCGTATACAGCTGAAAAAACACATTTTTTAGCTGTATATGCTTGACACTTATGCAACATGACTTGAATAATTGAAATTTATACCATCTTGAAGTTATAATAATCATCTGTGTTCTTTTGATATTTCATACAATTCAAAAGTTATTACCAAAGAACTGATATTTCGCTAAATCGACTCCCATGGACTCTTAAACTCATCTGTATGATGTTTTTCATGATGAATGAAAGACTATCAATGATATTTTTCTCCGAAGTGAGAGGAAACGAGAGTGTTGACATGATCTCACCCCGGCGTGTCGGCTGCGGAGCGTGGGGTCGGTATGAACGACAGCGGCGGCGCGCACGACGTCGGGCTGGAGCTTCGGGACGAGGTCGTCGACCCTGCACGCTTGGCCGGGCTCTTGACGGGCGCGGGCGTCGGTATTCCGGACCCGCTCGTCTTGTTGTACGGCGACGGTAGCCTGGAACAGAAGAGTGTGTAACTGCGGTTATATTCAATATGATACTCAATATGATGGATGGTATTCGATTCGATATGACACCTTCCATAAGATATATCATGTTCAATTCGATATGACACCTTCCATAAGATATATCATGTTCAATTCGATATGACACCTTCCATAAGATATATCATGTTCAATTCGATATGACACCTACCATAAGATATATCATGGTCAATTCGATATGACACCTTCCATAAGATATATCATGGTCAATTCGATATGACACCTTCCATAAGATATATCATGGTCAATTCGATATGACACCTTCCATAAGATATATCATGGTCAATTCGATATGACATCTTCCATAAGATATATCATGTTCAATTCGATATGACACCTACCATAAGATATATCATGGTCAATTCGATATGACACCTACCATAAGATATATCATGGTCAATTCGATATGACACCTTCCATAAGATATATCATGTTCAATTCGATATGACACCTTCCATAAGATATATCATGTTTAATTCGATATGACACCTTCCATAAGATATATCATGTTCAATTCAATATGATGAGTTGGGTTCAATATTCTATATGATATAGGCCTATTTACTGGTCTTACTGGTCTTACTGGTCTTATGTTCACTGCCCATTAAGAAACTGATTAACATTTGAATTCTAAAAAACTTCTTCATGTGTACCACACTCTCAAACTGAAAGATGTTACTTCTGATAAATATTAAATATTATTTAAATATTTGAGCTCGACTAATTAGTTGACCCACTTGATTATAGGCCTATTATATCAGGCCTCCCTTCATGAATCAAACTAAAAGATGTTACTTCCAATGAATACGTATTAGATATTATTCAAATATTTGAGCTCGTCTAATTAGTTGGCCTACTTGATTATATTATATCAGGCCTCCCTTCATGAATGTATGATATTTATATTAATGAAGTTTTTGATAAAATAATACATCACCTGTGTCTATCCTGTTTTTATTTGATTCATTGATATACCTATTGAAACTATTATTGAACTCCATAAATAATGTCCTACTGCAACTTGAACCAAATCATATTTTCTACGTGTAGAGTATGTAATTGAAACTAATATTCTACATGACATACTCTATGGTAGAATATATGCGTAGATTACTCATTCTCTACGGCGTGTATTCTACTGACCCAACCCTGAAAAATAGAATCTTTGAAGATCAAGTGAAATAGATGTATTTTCACTGGAAAGATCTCACTGCCACGTCACTAACTATATTGCAAGTACTTGTCGAGTGCTTAAAAGTATTTATAAAAGTGAAAAGTAAAAGTTGCGCCTACTCAATGCTTACGCTTGAAGCCAGTCCAAATTGCAACTATTTCTCAAATGCGTTCAAGGGACATTGAGGGAAGAATGTATTCTTTTATTGAAGATATTTTCTGAATATAAATGAGGTTGATTGGTCAGATTACAACGTAAAAAATATAGAGGTTGATGCTAGAAAATGATTTTTTAGAATGTTTTCGTAACTACGGCTAAATTTTCACTCAGACTTGATTAGTTTACTTCTTTCTACTCAAAAACTTGTAACTCAGAAACTATATACTCCAGCAGGTCATAGTTGTTTTAGTTTTGGAGGGAATTTCATGTTTAATAACTTGGGAACCCTAATATTTTGATGGGATGTTCTAGTCAAGCCCATATATAAATAATAAATAACGAAGTAGTGTACCACGAGAACTGTATTAGACCCTAACTGTTGGACGTGTACGTGGTACTTCTCAATGAAATAAAAATAAAACAGACTAAAAATATTAACAATATTTCCAGAGCACTTCAGCTCTCGTCCTCAGGTTGTTGAATAATGACAAACGGCAGGCTAGTCACCGGCAAAGTAACCTCGGGAAACGCCCCCCAAAACAACGTGGGAACAACCTAGTTTCTCACGTGGCACGGGTGAGTAAACCAATCGACCGAAAAACCAACATCAACCAATGACTAGCTAGCCTAAAGACAGGGATTTAATGTAAATGACGCATAAAACAAAAGAAATTAAACATTGTGATGACGTACAAGTATATTTTTCACGACAGGTTGTAAAATAGTGCGCCAAGCCTCAGCAAAGCTCAGACTACTTTGACTTAAATTATAAAAGGCGCAGGCAATGAAAATAGACTCCACGTATTTCCTTTTCATCAAGTTGCTCTCTTTATATATCCCCTTCGCTAAATGCCATTGGAAA
This sequence comes from Brachyptera risi, assembly GCA_964007535.1. Classification (NCBI taxonomy): domain Eukaryota; kingdom Metazoa; phylum Arthropoda; class Insecta; order Plecoptera; family Taeniopterygidae; genus Brachyptera; species Brachyptera risi. Next base: position 14,960,866 of record OZ023329.1, read on the forward strand.
TGGTGACATTTCTCCCATGCATGTTCAGCGACCAAAGATCTTCCGATATCCATTTGTTTCACTTTGTTGCGATGTTCCTCCATTCTGACAGAGATTGGCCTGCCTGTTTCACCGATATAAAATTGGTCACATTGGCAAGGGAGGAGATATACGGAGTTTTTAGAATCCTGTTCTTCGTCTAATGGCTTGGTTTTGCAGAGGAGGGTTCTGAGGGTATTGGATGATTTAAAAACAGTTCTAATATTTGCACTGGATAAAATACGTTTAAGCTTTTCTGAAAAGTTTGGGACATATTCCAATGTAATGGTAGCTATAGGTTTCCCCTGGGTGTTGCTACCATCCAGATTTACATTGGAAGAAGAAACAGAGGAGGTGGAGGTTTGTTTCTTTCCAAAGCTAGAAAATATGGTGTTTAGTATAGAACTGGGGTAACCATTCCTCAAGAAGGCCTGGTGCAAAGACTTGCGTTCCTTAACAAACTCTTCGGTATTTGATGACACTTCCTTAGCTCTAGCCAGAAGACAAGTAACTATACCCTTCTTTACATAGAGCGGGTGGTTCGATTCAAAGCCCAGATATTGGTTAGTGTGGGTGGGTTTCCGGTAAACCGACGTTTTGAGACCCTGGCCGCACCTCTCAACTCGAACGTCAAG
>OZ023329.1:14966518-14969018 GCA_964007535.1 Brachyptera risi
AGATAGATAGATAGATAGATAGATAGATAGATAGATAGATAGATAGATAGATAGATAGATAGATAGATAGATAGATAGATAGATAGATAGATAGATAGATAGATAGATAGATAGATAGATAGATAGATAGATAGATAGATAGATAGATAGATAGATAGATAGATAGATAGATAGATAGATAGATAGATAGATAGATAGATAGATAGATAGATAGATAGATAGATAGATAGATAGATAGATAGATAGATAGATAGATAGATAGATAGATAGATAGATAGATAGATAGATAGATAGATAGATAGATAGATAGATAGATAGATAGATAGATAGATAGATAGATAGATAGATAGATAGATAGATAGATAGATAGATAGATAGATAGATAGATAGATAGATAGATAGATAGATAGATAGATAGATAGATAGATAGATAGATAGATAGATAGATAGATAGATAGATAGATAGATAGATAGATAGATAGATAGATAGATAGATAGATAGATAGATAGATAGATAGATAGATAGATAGATAGATAGATAGATAGATAGATAGATAGATAGATAGATAGATAGATAGATAGATAGATAGATAGATAGATAGATAGATAGATAGATAGATAGATAGATAGATAGATAGATAGATAGATAGATAGATAGATAGATAGATAGATAGATAGATAGATAGATAGATAGATAGATAGATAGATAGATAGATAGATAGATAGATAGATAGATAGATAGATAGATAGATAGATAGATAGATAGATAGATAGATAGATAGATAGATAGATAGATAGATAGATAGATAGATAGATAGATAGATAGATAGATAGATAGATAGATAGATAGATAGATAGATAGATAGATAGATAGATAGATAGATAGATAGATAGATAGATAGATAGATAGATAGATAGATAGATAGATAGATAGATAGATAGATAGATAGATAGATAGATAGATAGATAGATAGATAGATAGATAGATAGATAGATAGATAGATAGATAGATAGATAGATAGATAGATAGATAGATAGATAGATAGATAGATAGATAGATAGATAGATAGATAGATAGATAGATAGATAGATAGATAGATAGATAGATAGATAGATAGATAGATAGATAGATAGATAGATAGATAGATAGATAGATAGATAGATAGATAGATAGATAGATAGATAGATAGATAGATAGATAGATAGATAGATAGATAGATAGATAGATAGATAGATAGATAGATAGATAGATAGATAGATAGATAGATAGATAGATAGATAGATAGATAGATAGATAGATAGATAGATAGATAGATAGATAGATAGATAGATAGATAGATAGATAGATAGATAGATAGATAGATAGATAGATAGATAGATAGATAGATAGATAGATAGATAGATAGATAGATAGATAGATAGATAGATAGATAGATAGATAGATAGATAGATAGATAGATAGATAGATAGATAGATAGATAGATAGATAGATAGATAGATAGATAGATAGATAGATAGATAGATAGATAGATAGATAGATAGATAGATAGATAGATAGATAGATAGATAGATAGATAGATAGATAGATAGATAGATAGATAGATAGATAGATAGATAGATAGATAGATAGATAGATAGATAGATAGATAGATAGATAGATAGATAGATAGATAGATAGATAGATAGATAGATAGATAGATAGATAGATAGATAGATAGATAGATAGATAGATAGATAGATAGATAGATAGATAGATAGATAGATAGATAGATAGATAGATAGATAGATAGATAGATAGATAGATAGATAGATAGATAGATAGATAGATAGATAGATAGATAGATAGATAGATAGATAGATAGATAGATAGATAGATAGATAGATAGATAGATAGATAGATAGATAGATAGATAGATAGATAGATAGATAGATAGATAGATAGATAGATAGATAGATAGATAGATAGATAGATAGATAGATAGATAGATAGATAGATAGATAGATAGATAGATAGATAGATAGATAGATAGATAGATAGATAGATAGATAGATAGATAGATAGATAGATAGATAGATAGATAGATAGATAGATAGATAGATAGATAGATAGATAGATAGATAGATAGATAGATAGATAGATAGATAGATAGATAGATAGATAGATAGATAGATAGATAGATAGATAGATAGATAGATAGATAGATAGATAGATAGATAGATAGATAGATAGATAGATAGATAGATAGATAGATAGATAGATAGATAGATAGATAGATAGATAGATAGATAGATAGATAGATAGATAGATAGATAGATAGATAGATAGATAGATAGATAGATAGATAGATAGATAGATAGATAGATAGATAGATAGATAGATAGATAGATAGATAGATAGATAGATAGATAGATAGATAGATAGATAGATAGATAGATAGATAGATAGATAGATAGATAGATAGATAGATAGATAGATAGATAGATAGATAGATAGATAGAT
>OZ023329.1:14974018-14989018 GCA_964007535.1 Brachyptera risi
CCATAAAGATTTGATTATTAATCATATATATATATATATATATATATATATATGTGTGTTTAATTTCAAGTTTTCGCGGACATAAGTGATGTTTTTATTACCTTCCGGGAAGGGAAACGAAACGTCAAGGGAGTTGGACAACGTGGGGAGTGCGGTCCCCACAGCGTTTATCTTATTGTAAGCGGCATCATCCGGAAGGTAATAAAAACATATATATATACATATATATATATACATATATATATATATATATATATATATATATATATATATATATATATATATATTTATTTATATATATATATATATATATATATATATATATATATATATATATATATATATATATATATATATATATATATATATATATATATATATATATATATATATATATATAATATATATATATATATATATATATATGAATATATATATTTTATTATATATATATATATATATATATATTTTATTATATATATATATATATATATATATATATATATATATATATATATATATATATATATATATATAAATAAATATATGTGTGTGTGTGTGTGTGTGTGTGTGTGAATATATATTCATATATATTATGATTATTTCCACGTAGGTTATCCATTTCACACATATTTATAATTAATATTATTATTATCTGCAATAAGCTAAATTTTCAGTGAGTAGACGATCTTCTCTCTCACCTTGGACACAAATTGAGAAATTAATAAACACAATTAGATTCCAACTGGAACATTTTCCTGTATCGTGTCGGTAAATAACTAAACCACGCGCGGATTCCTTCGTTACGCAGCGCGCAAGCCGCGTATATGGCACCGAGCACAGACAAAACCCGTGACGTAATCCTTTGTCACCTACAGAGAGAGCCACCGAGGTGGCTACTAGCCGATCAAGTAGGCCTACTGGTAAAACAATACCCTAATCTCGCACGAACAATCACTCTAGATAATAAAGTCATGCGTGTGTATTTCTTTTACCTGTACTGCTGATCAGTGACGTTACTTGGCGTGTTGCCCATTGTTGATAAACTGACGCTCACCCCCCTCCCTCTTCTCCCCTCTCGAACCGCGCGTCACATGTGGGCCTAATGGTAGGGGTGACAATGGCATAGCGCACACCCCTCAGTCGAGCAGCTGAGAGTGACGAGCGAGGGTGAGGGGGAGGGGCTGCATTCTTTATAGACACGATATACTTTATTGCGTGTGTGGGGGGAGGGGGATTTTCTGCTCTCGCCAAACCGCATAAAAAGTTGACGAGTAATGAATGCGCGAACCACCCGTGTGCTAGTGGTGTGAGATATGGGAGACGGTCGAGTGGAGCTTTCATTTCTCGTGATTACAACGTGCTCATATATATTTCCTAGCCAAGTTATTCTTATGGGATATTATCATTTATTTTTGTTTTGAGTAGGTTTTTTTCAAGTGATGTCACACATTGTTGTGATGAGTAGACAACAATGTCCTCCGAATTGTGTTCTCCGATCACAACCATAGTATTAGTTTGTTTGCGATCAACTTTTCTAGTTGCTATAGTAACCTGACGAATATCTGTCCACAAATTTAAAGTTCTATTTTGGGTGGGTAAGTCAAAATGTTGGAACACACTATGAGCCGATCAAACAATTCGTGTACAAAAACAAACAAGCGATACAGAAACAACAATCAAAACAAATACTCAGACAGATTCCCAAAGAGTTACATCGTGACAACACTAGACTCATCCATCCTTATGGCTTACCTGGGCATGTCCTGAGCCTGTTGCTTGTACCGGCTCAGTGCGTAGAGCAGAGCCAGGATCGTGCGCAGGTTGCCTTCGCGCACGTCCTTGGCGTGCAGTCCGTCCACGTTGACACCGAGAGCGGCCAAGTGGTTGAGGGACGAGCGCACGTTGTCGATCTGGAGGACAGAACAATAGTTATAACAACACTTGGTGACGATAAGGCTTTAGAGGATTATTGCCATCACCAACTTGACAAAGGTAAATTTGGACAAAAATACAGAGAAGGTACCAACAAAAACCAACCGTCCTGAACTTCTACTTCTTGAGCAACCTATTCAGAAGTTATAGTGGGAGGTTTGACTCCTTTCCTTCAGAAATTCAATTCGACACAAACCTTATCCACCTTACATGAACCATCACTAGAGCCTATAGAACATTTGATGGGTGGTGACAATTTGTGAAGGGGAGAAGCCAAACCCCTCAGTTTTACTTCTGTATAGGTGGCTCAAGAAATATAAGTTCAGGTCAGTTGGTTTTTATGTCAGTTGGTTTTAACTTTTAAGTACAGTTGATTGTTAGCACAGTAGACCAATCCTCTTTAGACTTTGGACAATAGTGTGACAAGCTATGAGGTTGGTACCAGATAAGGAGGTGTGGGGTTTTCAGATATGTTGATGTACAAGAAACAGATCTTACCATTTGAGCAGAGTTCTTCGGCTTGCGGCAAATATCCGGTATCTTCTGTTTGACTGTGAGCAAGACAGAGAGAATAACAACGATTAGTGAAATGTGAGAGAGAGAGAGAGAGAGAGAGAGAGAGAGAGAGAAAGTAAGAAAGAGAGAGAGAGAGAAAGTACTCACTAGCAGCCTCGATGACGTCAGCCAACAAAACGCCATCAGTCATGTCTCGTTGCAAGTCTTGTATGTGTTTCTTGGAGTTGGATTTGTCCAGGTAATGATTGGCCCAGTCAGTGTACACCTGCAACCAACCAATCAAACCGATCACATGTCTGGTGTGTCTCAGGGCTCTTTAATACCACCCGCTGTTTTACTTGTTATGCGGACGACACCGCCACACACGTCTTACAGAACCGATACAGGCCAACATGCGTCTCGTTGGTTCAGTGATTTTGACCATTATATTCGTTAACTAATGGGTTATACATACGGGGATCAAATTCTATTGAGGTATATATATTTATTATCAAATGGAGTGTATAAAATGAGGTTTCATCAGAAGGGTTATAACTATAAGATGTTTTTTCTTAAATAAATCGAAAAACCGAGTTTTATCCAAGCAATTGGCTCTCGATTCGCTCGCAATGAAAATATCAACAAATATTAAGATGACAGTGGATAATTAAGTTCGGATCAAGATCTACTGAGGGCTGCGATGGTCTGCCTCTGTCTCACGATGGTTCAACTCTCCATGCCAACAGTGTTGCAAATATTGTCAGATATCGGAACATCGTTGCTACCACGGTTATGTAACCAGCAACCAATAGTCCCATTTCTACTTCACTACCTGATGGGACTATAGACACATCAACTAGAGTGAGAAGCTCTATATAGAAAGCTTGCATTCGCTGTATTATATCCACAAAATGCAGGCTTCGAAGCCAAGTAAATGCAATTTATGAATCAGCTGTTTTACATTCACGCGTGACTCCACATATCGATCTCCCTTGGATCAACTATCGACATTCGACAGGGACGTGTTTCGGGAGTGGACTTCATCGGGACGCGGCCAGCAAGGTGAACAGAAGATGCACCGGTCCTTGGTTCGCGTCTCGCCCCGGTACTACTCTGTGAGACCCGCCACGGCGTTCTTGTCGTAAGGTATATTGAAGGGGAAAGTAACCAGTCCAGGCAGGCATCCGTGTTCTATTTTTTCTTAGAGTTACAATATCGAGTTTTTAACCACTTTTGGCATTTATAATCGGAATAATCTTGTATTAAATAACTATCGTTCAATGTCCAATAACCTGGTGTACTGTATAATAAACCCTGGAATCCCTCACGACTACCCTCTCTCTACAGATACCCACTGTGAAGGTAATAACGCAGTCGAAACAATATTTTGAGACTAAATAAATACTAATCTATAATGATTGGCAATCCAACATCTCTGTGACGTCACAAGTTAGTCACAACACACGACATGCAATGCGTGCTTCTGGGTAGGCTACCTGCATAACACCCCTGTTGTGCCGGAGGTCGTCCGATTCGCACAGCGCTGACCGCGGCCTAGGCGCTCGTATGCAACCCGCCATCGCGCTCGGCTAGCGCTCTACTCCGCTCGCCTGGCGCTCTACTCAGCTCGGCTACATGTTACACCAATTTTCACACCGCCCTACTACATTTTACACCACTTGGTTACTTGTTTATACTATTTAACACCAGTTGGATACACTATACAATATATTTTACACCACCTAATGAAAATTTACACCGCTCATTCAAATCATTCACTCCAATTGGCCATTATTTACGTAATTCTACACCACTTGTTGACTTGTTTCCATTATTTTACACCGGTTTGTTAGACTTCACAATATTTTTACAGCCCATGACGAAAATGTACACCGCTTTTTAAATACTTCAACACTATACTTTGGCCACTATTTACAATACATTTTATTCCGAGCGAATACACTTCACACTTCTTGATACGGTGACACCACTTTTTACATTATTTGATGCCACTTGGTTCATAATTTAACTACAATTACACCGCGTGACTACACTTTTCACCGCTCGATTCATCCATCGGTCTACTAGTTCATTGAATATTATTCAACCATTTTCGTTGACACAATCGCCTCGAAATTTCGAAACTACCAAGAAACGGTCTTCTCTTACTAATTCATCACTATCCCTGATTGAATCGTAAACAATAACTTTCGATGATTATTTCAAAACAAATATTTTTGACACCACAAAAATATTACACATAACTACTTCGACTGGCTTCTTACACCCACCACTCGCTATACTTTATACACGGCTTGACTTCCGGCTGTCAATTCTTGGACTCTGCTTCAACGGAGTCCAGATTGAGTAAAACGAGGCAAGAGGGGAAGCTTGATTGTGATCATAGAGTTGACCAACTACACCGAGTACCGGACATGTCGGTAAATACAGTACAGGTAAGCGACGGTAAGAGTACTCATAAGATGACTCAATTAAAAAACGATACATCTCAATGTAATAATTTCAGGAATAGTTAACAATTCAAACATTTATAATGTTGAGAAAAAATCTTCAATCTTCTCTTCATTATGTTGATCTTTTTCTTCTTATTCTTGAATTCTGTATTCTCTCTCAACGTACAAGTAGTATCGGTATCTATTTTGTATCGTAACAAATAGATAGTTATCGTTATAATATGATGATAGATTAGGTTAGCGACGCGTGAGCGAGTGGTAAGTCTAGGTAAGCGACGCGCGAACGAGTGGTAAAAGTAGGTAAGCGGTAGGCACGGCGAGTTGGACGCTCGTGTCCTCAGGGTTCTGCCGCTGGAGACGGAAGTGCGTTAGTGAGGTGCAATGTGTGATCTAAACATAGTCGCCCCCTACACAGTGGCGTAGGTAAGCTCTGACTCGAGTCAGTATTCGATAGTGACTCAAATGAGGGTAAGGGTGAAGGGTGGGATTGTTTGGATGGTGCACCTCAAAGACGATCTTACCACCCCCTCCGCCCTCCCCTACCCCCTATTTAATGAAGATGTCTCATTCAACAAACAATAAACCTCAAGATGATAATTTCAGGTATGGGCTACCTATAGTCAACAATTCAAACATTTATATTGGTAAGAAAAAATCTTCCTTCTGTTATGTTGATCTTCTTTTACTTCTCTTTTTATTTTCAGTTTTCTTGGATTATTCTGCTTTCTTCTTCAACTTATAATTTATAACGGTAATCATGTTGCAACGTGACTATAATAAATAGTTATTGAAGTTACTATTGACGCTAACACATTAATAATCAATAGTTCATAGGTTAGGTTAGTCAATTGAGAATTCGGTAGGCCTATATGATTTCGAACAATTAAGTCACATTTTTCTCAAAAATGTTCGAGGGGAACCCACCCAGAGCGTAACATTTTCCGTGTCAACGTAACATATAAACGATCACGGTAGCTTTCCGGATGAGCATATTATAGTGAAACTGCCTATACAATACCGCGAAGAGAAGTTTCTTTTAAAAATATACGCCTACTGTCGATCAATAGGCCTAATGAATTATTAATAATGTGTTACGTGTTATTTGTACGTTACGGTATACGCTGTGAGATAAAAACCGATGGCACAAATATCGATTGTAACTGTTACATACGAGTGAGCTTTCCACCTTTGTTATTATATCATTTGATTCATTAGCATTTTCGACAAATATTGTCTGCATCTTATGATGTATTCGTTAATTTTGTATCCTGCACTGTTCAAGTTTATGGTCATTTATATCTGCAAAATCACCCTGGCGGGAACTCTTTGCCCTACGAAGACTGGGGATGCCTTGAACCAATTACCAATTACATACTCGTGTTCAAGACCAGGTGTTAAGGTGTCAAGTGTAGTTGTGGTGTTGGCTACGCGGCGCGCCACTGCTCTCACTCTCTCCACGCACCACCCCGGCCACGTGGCATCCACACGACCACGTGCTATTAATACCCGACTCGCGCACGCGCACTGCGCAGTAACGCTGCACATGAGCCGCGCTGGCGGGTGAGCGAGCACGCACGGATAGCCGCTAGAGCGTTACCCACGATCAGCTATTGGTGTCTCATTTTTGACATATATATCCACAAAAAAAAAATTATATATATATTGGGTTTTAACGACGCACTATACTGATGGGGACGATCTATTGGCGTCGGTGGGTGATGAATGAGATGATGAGATGATGGGATGATGAGATGAAAGGTAATTTCATTAGGTGTTTTTGGATGTTGGGAAGGAGTCGGTCGTGGCTTGTTAAGGAACCATTCCAGTATCAACCTGAACGACAGAGGGAAACCACGAAAAAACCCTGTCAGGATGGTCGACCATGGCGGGAATCGAACCCCGGTCTCCCGAATGACCGTTAAGTGTGTTACCACTCAGACACGCGTCTCGGTTATTATATTTGGTGTCGTCACGTACCAGAGCCATATTGATTTTTCAAAGGTATAAAGTTAATTTTGATGACATATTATAATGAAGGAACCATTTTCGGACATTTTTTGTCCGAAATGTGTCTAAAAGTAGATTCGTGGATAATGCCATACATCGGATCATCGGACCATGTCACCACATGCGACGTTGTTGTTGTTGTTGCACGCAGCCTAATCTAACCTATCAATAACTCAATCTGATTAATTTATTATTATTATTATTATTATTTCTTATTGTCATTATTGATCATTAAATGATATTTGACACGTCAATACACACAACACGTCCTACACACATATTACAAGATATTCCAAATACATTACGGTACATACATATTCACACACATATAAGTTTAAAAGATATATCAATACATTATTTAAAAAACAGCTCATGTTTAAATGGACTAACCTGCTCCATCCCTGAAATTATTATCTCAGGATGTATTAATTGTTTAGTGAGATATATCTTATTTGATTTTTCTTTGGGGGAGGGGGGGGGGAGTAAGATCGCCTTTGTGGTGCCTCGTTCGAACGATTCTACATTTCATCAGTAGCCTCAATTGGAGAATAATGATTTTGTATCACGTTCCGATGTTGATTAAAAAAGATATCGTGTCATAAGAAGTAGTAGTTATTCAGCAATTGGATTGAATTACGCGAACATCCCGTCAAGGCAGCGAGAATTTTTCTTCAAGTTTGTTTTTAAATGGGACTAGAAGTGACGGAAATGCCTAGATTTGTGACGTCAGGTCCAAGTTACCGACCAGTGCTATACGATGTAATTATAGTGGATTCCATCCGAATATTCAGCCATCCAACAACGTTTACATTCATCTTATTCTTTCAATCAAAAAAATGAAAAATGAAAAAGATGAAAAATAAAAAAATAAAAAATGAACGAATAAATAATTTTTGTATGTTATAGTTAATTGTTTCAATTTAATTTCATTCTCATATCATTTCGATACTTGATTATTTGATTTTGTCTTATTATATTTCCCCATGTATTTTATATTGATTTCTATCCTATCCAGCAGTTTGGAATCAGGGACCAATGATGGTCCATATTATGTACCGAGCATATGTCGCTGTGGCACTATTGTTAGTAGGCCTATCACTGCTTCTGTGCCTCACATACTCGGGGTCACGGTTCGACTCCCGACGCAATAACCTTTTGTTTTAATCGAAATAACTATCAAGCACTAACTTCATGTGGTCTCGAGCGCACAGCTATGGTTAGGATTTTTTAGGTTCTTTTTTTTCAATTTGACCACAGTTACGAAAATATCTACACGAATATTGTGATTTTAAACTACCGTATTGATTTTAGTTCCATCCAAAAAGCAACCTGCTTTAAAATGCTCGCTCATGCAAACGGCACCCGACCCAACAGGGCCTCGGCTGGCTATGCATGGAGCAAGGAGTGCAGTGCTTCTTTTGAATATTTAAATGTGATGCGGTCTGGAACAAGGAACCTTATGGTGCATAAGCTATTTGCTAGATAGGTCTATTACCAAGCAAAGTCAACAAGTTGTAAAAACAAGATTTTTTCTGTTTATATTTCTTTGGTGACTTGATTTTGTATTTTAGCGCGAGTAATGTCATGAAAATACAAGTAAATAATTAAAATGACTTTATAAGTGAAATTAATTTCAAGCATTTAAATAAATGAAATAATTCCATGAAATTGTTTGTTTCCAACAAAATAACAACTTTTGAATCTATAAGATGTCAGTAAAATTGTATCTCATGCAATGTTGTGTGTGGCATGATCACAGAAACAAGCATGATCAAATATATAATGATATTATAATAATACCATGACTAAAACATTCAAAAAGTATAGAATAAAACAAAAAACATGGAACAATTAAAAATCTCGTTTTTAATAATCGTTTTTAATGACTGTATAATGCCCCTTGTCTCAGACCGCATCACGAATATATAATAAAATATAAAATATAAAGCTTAATTTGTATACACTCAACCTGCAGTACGATAACTTAGCTAAAAAGAAGAGAAATTCATCTTTGCTATTGTTTTATCTTATTTCTCCATGTTCACAAACCAGTGGAATTGAATCAAAAGTATATATCAACTCCAAGACAATATAATTAATCCATTTTCATAGATTAATTTCATCACATTCTTGGTATTCATTGACGTATTATCTTGGAACTGTTTGGATTCACAAAAATAGAATGTCATCAATAATTGAAGTGCATGAAATTATCTTGGAGTTGATATACTTTGTATTCAGTTACACTGGTTCGAACATGAAAAATTGTGAAAATGATTTTTTTTAAATACGCAATGTGCCACCCTTTAGTAGCAGTGACTAAAAATATATTTCTAGACACATTTTGGATTCACTTTTACCGTACGGTAGCCCTACTTGGAATTTTTTTTTTGGCGCGCTCCACATGTGGTCATACGTGAGAAAATATTTTGATGAAACCCGGCAGTAAAGTTTTTATGAGTAAAGTGATGGAATGGAATGTAAGTAATGGATAAATAATTTCAAAATTTTGAACAACTCACAAAAACATAGGTCTATTTTGAATAACCGAGAGGGGAAAATATAGAAAATATCATTCCTACGAATAGATTCAAATTTTCAAGGAATTCAAACACACGAATGATACACATTATTCATAATCATAAGTTTATCAAAAATCGGAAGAGCCGTTTTGGAGATGAAAATTAATACGCCATTTTTGGACATCAATTGAAACTATTGAGGAAACTATTCATCTGATCAACAGGTAGGACCAATTAGATCGATCGTATAACGATTGAAATTATCAATATGTGATTCAGGAAGGCAGTGAGTTAATTGAATCAAAATCAAAATGTGCATATACAGCCTACTAGTACATTCCATATAAAATCTCGCTCTCCTTACAAGATGCGTTTTCCTAGTGGCTACGTCACACGATATCCACTCGTGTCTCGGGGCTCCTCAGGGCTCGTTTCACTCACCTGTATTGTTTCTTGTATGGTGTATTTCCGCGGCGACTTGCGCCTCGCTTGCTGCTGCTGTTGTTGTTGTTGGACCTGCATGTCTGTCCCCGGTCCGCCTCCCAGCCCTGTCGGACAAGCAATACCGCGTTAGTCCGACTCGCCTACGTCACCAGTCGCCACCAGCTGACTCGCGCGCCGCCGCGTCACGCATCCATGACGTCACGTACTCATGACGTCAGCCTCTACACGATGACGAGAGCCAATTGAGAGATGAATGTCAACTGGATAATTAATCGTTCAGCTTGGGTGATTACATAATCTTGCTCCACTTTGAGGATTTGAAGCTTTTATTACATTTAGTTTGATTCTCTTTTCTAGCAAACCCGATGGTTAACTCCGAAAGTTCGGTGTTCACTTGTACTTGTTATGAAATCCTTTCGAAATTCTTGAAATCCCTTGAAATCCATGAAAACCATTCAAATCCCAGAAATCAATAGAGATCCCATGAAATTGCCGAAATACCTTGAATCCATGAAATTCATTGCAATCTACCGAAATCACTTGAAATATCTGAAATGCATTGAAATTCGTGAAATTTATTGAAATCCCTAACTTCCTTGAAACTCCCGAAATCTCTGAAACCTCTTGAAATCACAGAGATTTCCGCTAAATCTCTTAAATCAGGTGCAATTTGCGAGTGGTCAACCTCATTTCGATTACAACCAATGTGGAATTCAGGCAGTGTTGAAGAAGCCCCCCCCCCCCCCCCCCCGAGATAAAAACATTTAGCACTAGGTATATAGACCTATAGTGTATTTTTTGAGAAACTTGTATTTCGATTTTCCCTTGCCTCCCTGAAAAACACAAGAGCTCCCGGGACCGCAACAAAATCTCTGAATTGAACACTGCTCACAACAGCCATTAAATGTATCAACGGTATAATATTTGTGCTTGTCATATTGGCAGACGACCTCTATATCGTGGACATCATGAGAGTATAGATAGCATCATCAAGATCAATACAAGCCAGCCATAGAGCCATAGAGGTCTATCCATGTGGGAAAACATATTGTATAAATTGACTTCATTATTCTGGCGAAATTCGATGGACAAAAATTATTCCATTCAACCAGTCAACGTTTACGCCACGGAAAGAACGGACACTTTCATTACGGTATGAAAACCAACCCTACATTTCTGTTTCATCAAAATCTTTCAAGGTTCCAAAAGGTTATCGCATCTTCTCATCTCATAAATTTGAATTTGTATAGCAATATTACTGAATCACAAAAAATTGAGACAATCAATCAGAAAAACTCCGCAATTTCGATTTAGAACATGGAATGGTTCGTATTTCTATATAGCTTTAGCTATCCCATTCCGAAATCCATCAATGAAAATATTATTTTTGCTATTCAATGATAATATAAAATGTACAGTCGCTCGTAACTATAGAACCGGAATATTTTGAAACCTTTACGAGCCGGAACCGAAAACACATACCGGTAAGGGTTTCCCAGTACACAGAACCGACGTTTAAAAACAAGAACAGAAACCATACAACCATAAAAACGAAGAATGTCTACGAACCAACTGTCCAACATAACACCGCGATAATATTGTACAGATGAGATGGGCGAACAACTCATGAAATCTGGTGTACACTTGTCACGAAATCTTCTTGAAATCCCGTGAAATCTCCCTGAAATCTCTTGAAGTCTGAAATCTGGTGTACACCAAATTCACTAGTTCTTTACCCCCCGTCGATGGCACTGATTTCAAAGGACGAGAATTACGACTGGAGACACCACTACATCTTTCAGAAGAGGTCAATTTACACTGTATAACAGTAAGACTCGATATTATTGCCATCGTTTCTCATCTCACCGCGTACCTTTACATTCAAATAACATATATTGTGGATGTTTATTATGGATCGATAATATTTTATACGATACTTGTCTGAAAGGTGTGAAGAAGTATCACCACAACGCCTCTAGACGGAAAGCCATGATCAAACCATGACCGTTTATATGTTATGTTGATACTGAAAATGTGTCGCTGTGGGTGGGTCTGCTTACGACAGTCACAAAATTCAAACAGGAAAGGGGCCCCATAAGGGAGCAGAAAATTTGTCTCCGTATACAAATGGTAAGCATTGAAGCATTGAAATTGCAGCGAGATTTTGCAATTGCCAAAGTTTTTTTAATAACTTTTCAGTTGGTAGATGACCTTCTCTCATGGATATAAGTATAAAATAAAATTGTTTTAGACAAAACAAGTGTCCCAGCATTGAGATGTTCTTTTTTTACGACTCAGTTTGTATAAGACTTATGGGTGACTCAATGCCTAGTGACACGGACCTAGTCACTAGACTAACCACAACATCGCTTGAGACAATGCCAGCCATTGTTCTTCTTACGAGAACCCCCCCCCCCCTCCCTCCCCGCCCCTCACCCGGCAACCACTCGACAATATCACATCTTCTCTGATAGATCTCGCTTCTCGGAGATCCCATGTGAGTCAGCGCGGTTCCCGGACTCTCTCTCTCTCTCTCTCTCTCTCTCTCTCTCTCTCTCTCTCTCTCTCTCTCTCTCTCTCTCTCTCTCTCTCTCGCTCCCAGTCACGGCTCTATAGTTACGATATGTCCCCGCAGATAAATCTATCTGTGCTCTTGGACACGAAATCAGGTCGTTTGCTTGCAACCACGAAAGAACCCGAACGTCTGTAAATAATGTGTAAACTACGGATCTTACATGAAGTAATGATGATTAACGCTTCAACGATTTAAGATTAACGCTTTTGAAAGATGCCGTTGCGTTTCTTATCGTAAATTTCGTCCAGAAAAATCGTGATACTTTTTATTTTATTCATATTGGGTTTAACCGCGCACTATAAAGATCTATTGGCGACGGATGAATTATTAATGAGATGATGGGATGGTGAGATGAAGGTGGCTTAGGTATTGCGGAGGAACGATAGTGGGAAGGAAGCGGTCGTGGCCTACATTGTAGGAACCATCCCAGCATTAGCCTAGACTATAGAGGGAAACCACGAAAGCCCTGTAAAGATGGACGGTGGCGGGGATCGAATCGGGTCCGACATGATCACTACCTCCCGGATCACACGAAGCGAGTGCGTTAACCACTCAGCTACATGTGCCGGTATGATACTTTTTAAATGAGACGCCCTCCATGGCTCGTTCAGCTAACAGGTTTCTGTCAAGTGACGTCACTCATTGTTGAAAGAGGCAGGCAACAATGCTCACCAGTTGGTATTAACCAATTGGAATATTTGATCATTCACCAGTTCGCTGTATTGTTATGGTAATGATTGTTAGTCATTGTTACTTGACAGAAGCCTATTGACACTGCAATATAGAAACTGAGGTTATATTTATGTCGAGTGTAGGTTCTTGCAACCATCACTCATTTATTTGTATTGAATTTAATGATACAATCTATACTGATGACATCAGATGACATCTGATGATTCGAACATTTCTTGTTAGAATGTGTCTAAAAAATGAAAATAGATTTCTGGTTAAGAGCCCTTGGGAGTCGATTTAGCGAAATTTCAGTTTTTTGGTGATAACTTTTGAACGGTCTGAGATATCGAAAATCTAATAGGCCTACGCGAGAAACACAGATAATTATAATAGCTTCAAGATGATATAAGTTATAATTATTCAAGTCATGTCGCATAACTGTCGAGCGTATACAGCTGAAAAACACATTTTTTAGCTGTATACGCTAGACAATTATGCGACATGACTTGAATAATTACAACTTATATCATCTTGAAGCTATTATCTATTATCTATTATAAGCTATTATCTGTGTTTCTCCCGTATTAGATTTTTGAAATCACATACCGTTCAAAAGTTATCACCAAAAAACTGATATTTCGCTAAATCGACTCCCGTGGACTATTAATGTTCCTCGGGGTAGCCGTTCTATTGAAAAGGGGTGATGATCAGAAAATGTTGAGAATCACTGGACAACGAGAACGATTGCGTCGGATTGGGTTCAGATTACCTGAGGGTTCTTACTCCCCTCCCCCCCCCCCCCTCCCACGGGGTGCCACACACCTGCACACTACACTGATCTATTGAACAAACAGAAATAATTGGAATTTCTCGAGTCATTCATGAAAGTGTTTGTTGTTAGAATATTTCAACCTAAATTCAGAAATCCTTTTCACATTTTTATAATTAAAATAGTCTAAAACATCATTTTATTTCAAAACTTGAAAATATGTTTTGAAAGGGATTCGAAATATTGTGAAAGAATGATTCTGGAATTTTGTTCTTCATTTCGTACCTTATCCCTATAACTAGGTATTCCTTTGGGGTGGTGAGATCGCCCTTGCGGTGCCAAGTTTTTACGATCCGAAACTTCCATTCTTCAACTTTGAGTAATGTCTATTATATAGGGAAACAATGACTGTGTCAAAATTTCGATGTTGATAAAAAAAAAAGGAAAAAATAATTTTCCACCGACTTTGTTCAGAGAAACCTTCGCGTCGGACCGCGTCATCTAGCGACCCCTGGTGTGAATGTCTTGCTTGACGCGGTGGGATGAAAATGTCGAGTAATCCGAGTGGAAGGTAGCTATAGGCCTCGGCTACTAATTTAAAATGTTCAGATTTTTTGGGACGAGCGTAGCGAAGACTCAATTTCACCATACTCGAAAAAGAGTGCTTTTTTTTCGCACTCCACAGCTGGAACGAAAATTCAGTTGAAACTTGGCATACACATCTCATCTAATTCGATACTGAATAGTTTTGAAGCGCAATCGGTTGAACCACTTCTGTGAAAACTCATTTCAAAGTTTTCAAAATTCACATAAGAATTAATAACCCAGAGAAAAAAATTCGTAAAATTATTTCCTTCGAGAGAATTGAAATTCTCAGGGAATTTCAGTATAATAATGATTCACATTATTCCGAACTATCAGTCAAAACGGATCAATCGTTTTGATGTATAAAAATATATGATATAATTTTCTAAATCACTCGAAGCTATCAAGATACCAATTGAATCCAAGCAACAGGCGTCATCAATTACTTGGGAACGATTAAAACAAGGCCTTCTTTATTATTGTAGAAATCAATTAGGAAATAGGAGGGCATTGACGTTATTG
>OZ023329.1:14996518-15061518 GCA_964007535.1 Brachyptera risi
AAAGGGTTGCTGAAGCTAAGGCTTGAGTTAATAATAATATAATTTAATATAAGTTAATAATATAATTTGAGCCAAATTTGCCCGGGTTCTCCAGAAAACCACCATTAAAAGAGGCTATCCGGTTTTGGTGGGGTCAGTGTGCGAAAAAATTCACTTCAATATTGCATTTCCTGTTACCTGCACGAAATTTAGTACAAAGCTAGAAAACATTATGACAATTTCAAATCAACCGGGGGGCAAGCCAAATTCGCCCGAGTTCTCCAGAAAACCACCCCTAAAAGAGGCTATCCGGTTTTGGTGGGGTGTCAGTGTGCGAAAAAATTCACTTCAATATTGCATTTCCTGTTACGTGCACGAAATTCAACACATAGCTGGAAAATGCCATCACAACTCCAAATCTTCCAAGGAAAAGTCAGATTCACCCCAATTCTCCCTAAAACTACCTCTCAAATTAGGCAATCTGGCTTTCGTGCAGTCAGTAAGGGTAAAAATTCATTTGAGTATTACATTTCCGGTTAGCACCGCGAAATTTGGTATGTAGCTAGAAAATACTATGAAGATTCTAAATCAACCAGGGGGCAAGCGAAATTCACCCGATTTCTCTAAACAACTACCCCTGAAACGAGGCTATCCAGTTTTGTTGCGATCAGTGTGGGTACAAATTTATTCCTCTGATGAAGGGAGTGACAGAACTCCGGAAACGTTAGGCAATCTTTATGTTAAAACATTTTTATATTTGGATTTGTCGCTGTTTTCATTATACGCGTTATAACCCCAAAACAATGTGTATTCATAATATTGAACGCAAAAGTTTGAAGAATCCTATATATATATATATATATATATATATATATATATATATATATATATATATATATATATATATATATATATATATATATATATATATATATATATATATATATATATATATATATATATATATATATATATATATATATATATGGATATATATATATATATATATATATATATATATATATATATATATATATATATATATATATATATATATATATAATTATGATATATTTCTAAACAATGACCTAGAATTTGTATTCTAAAAACTTGTAAGTAACCATGCACATTTCAATACATCATGTCAAAAGCTATTAAGCCTAGTTATTAGTTTATCGAAGCGAAGACTCAATTTCACCATGTACTAGAAAAAAGGTGCTTTTTTGTTTTTGTTTGCGCTCCACAGATCAAACTAAATATCAAAATCATTTCAAACTTGGCATACACAAGTGTCTTCATTTAATTCGATACTGTATAGTTTTGAGGCGAAATCGGTGAACCACTTCTGAGAGAACTCATTTAAAAGTTTTCAAAAATCTCATAAGAATAACCCAGAGGGAAACATTCGTTCGACATATTTTTTCGAGAGAATTCAAATTCTCAGGGAATTTCAATATGATTATGATGATACACATTATTACGAACTTTTACTTGAATTGGATCAGCAGTTTTGATGTGAAAAAATATATAATGTAATTTTTGTGTATCACTCGAAGCTATTAAGATACCAATTAAATCCAAGCAACAGGTGTCACCAATTGATTGGAAACGATTAAAACAAAGCCTTCTTTATTACCATAGAAATTAATGAGGAAATAGGATGGCAGTGACGTAATTGTTTGGATCTCAAGGTGGATATATAATAACAATAAGCCTATAACCAATCCAAAGATAAGTTAATATGTTCTAGCCAAGATGCATTGAGGGTTGCGTTTGAGGGCAAATGCAACCCGTCAATGCATCTTGGTTCTAGCTCATCCATGAACGCGGCATGCGGCAACACATGACGCGTTTTCCTAGTAATTACCAAACGTTTGCATTAAATGCCCAATATCTACCCACACAACATCACTACTTTTATATGCCAAAGTGTTCGAATAGCAAGGGCTCGGCTCCTTGTTTTCATAAGATTTTGTTTTTGTTGGGGATTGACATTACCTTGAACATATGGAAAAACTTAATTTTCTGTAGTTGGTAATAGTTTCCTAACTTTATTGAATGAGCGAAGCGAAGACTCAATTTCACCATACCCGAAAAAAAAGTGCCTGTTTTTTTTTTCGCGCTCCACAGGTCAAACGAAAATTCAAAATCATTTGAAACTTGGCATACACAAGTGTCCCTATCTAATTCGATACTGTACAGTTTTAAGCCGCAATCGGTTCAACTACTTCTGAGAAAATTCATTTCAAAGTTTTCAAAAATTTCATAAGAATAACCCAGAGGAAAAAATTCGTGAACAAAATTTCATCCGAGAGAATTCAAATTCTCAGGGAATTTTAGTACCGGTATAATAATGATACACATCATTGCGAACTTTCACTCAAATCGAATCAGCCGTTTTGATGTAAAAACATATATAATGTAATTTCTGTAAATAACTCAAATGCTACTAAGATACCAATTAAATCCAAGCCACAGGTGTCACCACTTGATCTTGAACGATTAAAACAAAGCCTCCTTTATCAGTTCTCTTTTCATGTACTAACATGTCATATCTTCAATTCATTTCTCTTGAAATTTCCATTTCTTATTATTATTCTTTGTATTTTGTATTGATTGCTATCCTGTTTCATAGTATAGTCGGGCACCAATAAAGGTTTTTTCTTTCTTTAGAAATCAATAAGGAAAAATAAGATGGCAGTGCAGTAATGGTTTGAATCTCAAGGTGTATATTTAATAACCAATCCAAAGATAAGCTGATATGTTCCAGCTCATCCATCAACGCGGCAACACATAACGCGTTTGCCTAGTTGTTCCAACTAGTCAAACGCGAAATATGCGTTGTAAGATGAGCGAGATATCTCAATAAGGTATAAAAGTCCTTAAAATAGTTCTACCCTTGCTACTTTATCGACTCTGGTATTCTACACACCTTGATATCTGAATAAGCTATAAAAGTCGTTCAAGTAGTTCTACTCTTGCCACTTCATTGACTCTGGTGTTCTACACACCTTGACGCATATAAAAAATACTTAATTGTTGGTCAACTCTTGAATCTAGGAAGCAGTGAATCTCGACAACTTAATTCTGTCACAATTTTTATGATATATTTTATGAATATTATCAGTCATTTTATTTTTTTTCTTCAAAACGACTGATCAGAATTGCTTACAAGATCGTAATAATGTGTAAAATCCATGTATACACATTCAGAGAGAATTTCATTCCATTTGGAGAGATTTTATTTTTCAATATTTTCTGCCCAGCCAAATCTTATGGGGTTTTTAGAAACTTTGAGATGATGATTCTCAAAATCGGTCCGACCGATTCATTACAAAAACTATACAGTTCTAAGTTGGATGAGTTTGAGTGTACAAAAAAAGTTTCATGTTGATCAGTCAACCCTTGCGACCTGTGGAGTGCTTACAAAAAAAAAAAAAAAAAAAAAAACACACAGACAAAGCCCTATAAGAGTGGGATGAAGACTTCGCTACGCTCATCAATAATATCGAGAAGAATGTGAAAATAATGGAAATAAGAATACTTGTTCAAATCCAAATAGATCGTCCTATCTTACCATTAATAAGATCGGTGAGTCGACACATCTGATCGTTAGTGTTAAAAGTTAGGGGAGAATGTCGATCGGATCCACCTATATGCTAACTGAATTCCATGGGAAGTCTTGATTACCTGTGTAAGGATCTTCAGCAAAGAAGAGACAGCAAATTTTAATCTCGTACCAGACATTCTGGCATTCGCTTAGACGCACACAGTAGGGAGTCTCTCACAACGAATCTTCATTGTCGTTGATAATTTTTCGTCAATTTGTCGTCAATTATTTGACTATATTTCTGCCAGTCGGAAACGGCTACAAAATGAAACATTATTCTTTGCAGTCTCGAATTCCTAGAAGTAGGACAAAGCGAGGTACGGTATTTATATACTTGGGGTGAGAGAGTGGTTTATCATTATCTTACAATAACTAATAGGCCTAATATCATTTTTGCTGAACTCAAAAACTTTAATGTACACTCAGATCAATTTTACATCATTTTTTCCACTATATACGTGAAATGAAAGTCTTCGCTACGCTCGTATATAGCTGATATCATGTAAATGTATCTATCTTCTGCAATCTACTATACTCCATGTTATAATTAGAACACGTTTGGGAAATAATAAACCCATGTAAAACAATGAATTTTGAAAATGACTGATAAAAAGTTTACTGCATAGTTGTGTTCTATAGTCTATATTTATATGTATTATGTATAATAAATTATAATATATTTCAATTCTTACAAATACTGATGAAAAATTAAGTGTATTATATCAACCGATAACCTTCATATTCTTCTATAGCTATATTGGATGCCAAGTGTTATCTGATCTGTAAAACTCAATTTTGATTCTTTGTCTTACTGAGTAAGAGCCGGTTGAACCAACTGATTATTAATTATCAATCGGAGCATCTTTATTTATGGTGAGAAAATAACTAGAATTAACAAGGGATGATAACCAATTAGTTCACTCATTATCGCTGCATTCACTTGCTATCAGTTGATATAATCGGCTCTAGCTGATGCACACCTCATCATCGTACTGTAATAACAATGATTTCATCGAAAATTGGTCGAAAATTGAAAATCAAAAAAGAAATATACATCGCACAATTGAACTATATTCATCCAGGACACCACCGACACGTGAATAATGATTGTTTGATGTTTTTTCAATTGCAGTCAGATCATAATTGAGAGATTAGTCGAGGGTTTATATGAATTTGGACAGGTAGAATGCCCAGTAGATGAATAAAACTCACTCACACAACAAATCGCCGTATATCGGCCGCACAAGAGTGAATTTTTCAGAATAAAAAAGTAAATTGCTTAAATTTTCATTTTCAATGCGTATCCTCTTATTATAATCATCTAAATTCTTCAACTTCGATTTTAGTTCATTTCGATAATGGTCATTCAATTTCCATTGTTCCTTTCGGCACAGGTAGTGAGTGCATCCCTTCCAAGAGCCTCGGACGTGTCACCACAACGAAGTGGCGAGTTTGGTGGGAGGGGGGTGGGGTGTGGGGGGTAAAGTTGCAGCGACAACGGATTATGATCATAGGCGAGATGAAGGGAATA
Source organism: Brachyptera risi (assembly GCA_964007535.1). Classification (NCBI taxonomy): domain Eukaryota; kingdom Metazoa; phylum Arthropoda; class Insecta; order Plecoptera; family Taeniopterygidae; genus Brachyptera; species Brachyptera risi. The sequence goes on from OZ023329.1 coordinate 15,001,639, forward strand.
GGCTATAAATGATAAAAAGACTAATAATATGTTCTACTATAGGAGTTTATTCAAGAGTAAATATGATCGTACATACGAGACGGACAACAACTAGGTCACAGGGAACTCCATCCCTTCCTAGGTCCTACCTCATCGAACATTTGGACATAAATGATCTCTCAATCCTTCACATCGTTATAAACAAGTGTACTCAGAGCTACCCTTGCGCATGCGCGCCCTGCCCGGATGGTATTGGCCAGAACTCGAAGGCCAAGTCTCCACCCCTTGAGCGCCGGGGTTCGAGCCCAGAGCAACGCATGCCGTTGCAAAGTAGCGAGAAAGAAATATGCAAGTTGAGTTCCGCTTGTATACAAGTAGTCAATTGGGTAGGTCTATTTGTTATGGCAATGCGTTGGTTGGACAGTATTGAAGTGGGTGGTAACTCTATTTCGGTTGACCTTGGAATCGGACGAGTTAGGAATCGGACGAGTTAAGACTGCCGTACTGTGGGCTCGGCTAACGGCTTGTAAAATCAGTCGAGTTGGGATTCGGTCGAGTTAGGAATCGGTCGAGTTTCTATTCGGTCGAGGTTGGATTCGATCAAGTTTGGAATCGGACGAGTTAGGAATCAGACGAGTTAAGACTGTCGTACTGAGAGCTCGGCTAACGACTTTTAAAATCAGTCGAATTAGGATTCGGTCGAGTTGGGAATCCGTCGAGTTGGGAATCGGTCGAGTTTGGATTCGGTCGAGTTTGGATTCGGTCGAGTTTGGATTCGGTCGAGTTGAGACATCGGTAGAATTTGGATTCAGATGAGTTTGGATTCGGTCGAGTTTGGACGAAATCGAGTCTGGTTTCGGTCGAGTTTCGAATCGGTCGAGTTTCGAATCGGTCGGGTTTGGAATCGGTCGAATTTGGACGTTCCCATCACCGTATCCGAGGGGTTAACAACTCGCAAGCTTGGTGTAGGGCCTAACTCCTGATTCCAGATTTCAAGTTTTCAGGTGATTTCAGGGATTTTAAGAGATTTCAGGGATTTCAGGGATTCCAAGTGATTTCAAGAGATCTGAAGAGGTTTCAGGGATTTCAAGAGACAAGAGATTTCAGGGATTCCAAGTGATTCTAGGGATTTCAAGGGGAATTCAGGGGTTCCAAGAGATTTCAGGGATTTTAAGAGATTCCAAGAGACTTCAGAGATTCCAAGAGATTTCAAGGGAATTTCAAGGGGATGTCATGGAAAGTGAATTGCACTGGATTTCAGGAGTTGTTAACCCCTCACTATCAATTCAATAATACCCGCAAGCTCATGTCACATAGCCGAGTATACTTTATACCCGTATACGCTCTTCAGCATGCCCGTTATCTATCTATCTATATACATAAAAATGAATGTTTGTTTGTTTGTTTGTTTGTCTGTTAGTCCCTTGTACGTTCCTATACCGCTCATCCGATTGCGATAACACTTTGATGGGTTGTTGTACGCGCGCCCGCGAATTGGTTTCGCGGGGGAAGCGGGTCGGGGTTGGGGTTGGGGTCGGGGGATTGGGGGGGACTGGGGGTCGGGGGGCTATGGGGGGTAGATGGTGCGGGGGTCGCGGGGGGGGGTTGTTGTGTGCGCACGCTCGCGAAGCTTTGGGAATATTCAAGACGGCACTCGAAATTGCGTTGTACGCGAGTCCGCGAAGGTTTCGCGGGGGGTTGGGGGAGGGGCTGGGGGACTGGGGTCGGGATGGTGGGGTCGATGGTGCGGGGTTTGCGGGGGGGGGGGGGCTGCGGGGGGAAACAAAAAATATTGTACATCCAAAAGCACTTCAATGAACAGAATTAGAACGCAAACAGTTTCTTTCTTTCACTGGCATTGCAACGCATGCCGGGTACTCGCTATACCGGTAGTACAAAATAGAACCGACTCCAACTCTCAGTTTGGCCAAGTTCATTTACAGGCCCGGATTTACGTACAGACTGGCAAAAAGGCTGAAGCCTAGGGGCGCAAGAGCCCAGGGGGCGCTTGGGCTCTTCAGGGCTTCCATATTTTTGTTTCAAATGAAATGAAATCGTATCAAAAAAGCAACACAAGGTTAAGTCATGTAGGCCTAGTTAAAAATGAAACCAAAAGTATCACGAACTTATTTTCATCATTATTCCCATTCATATCCAACAACAACATGGCCAATATCTACAACTTACAGAGTATAATCTAAAAAGATGATATTTCGAAAAATTACCTGCGGGGCTATTGGATTAAGTGAAACCGAGTGAAACATTGATGAAATATGCCCTGGTATATTTCTTTCTAGGAGTAGGCCTAGGACTTCACCCCGGGTAAGTCGCACCCTGTCGTGCAAATATTACGTTACATTAGTAAGACATCATTGGTAATGACGAGTGACGAGCGGAAATACGTTGACGTACCGGTACCACGTGGTTTTCACATTGAGCGAAATATTTTTTACATTTATTCATTTATTTTTAATTTTTACACTAGTCACACACATTTTGAAAATAAGTGTAGGGGCACTAAACTAGGTTCAGCCTAGGGGCGCTGGATTCTCACGTCCGGGCCTGTTCATTTACGGTATCAAGTTATATTATACGTTATTTTGACCATCTTGGGCTGCGCAACAACAACAACAACAACATGAGCACGTGGTGACATGGAGCTATGGTCCGAAGAATAGCGGAGCTGCCTTTCAAAGAACTAAATGTCTCGCTTGGATATATTACAATAATGGCAACCCTAGACACTAGGCCGTCGTTCTCATTAGAGTGTGTCGTAAAACACATTAAACAAAAATAAATAAATTCAATTTAAATATCCCGCTTTCAGTTCTCGCCGCTGTCAGATGGTCCACGACCAGTTTGATTTATTGCGATAATAAAATATCGCGTATTGAATGGCGGGTGTCGGAAAATACTCCGCGATTTCTTGGCTGCAACAGTAGCTTGGCGACGAGAGCAGGAACCACCCGCGCGCTAGTGGTGTGGGATAGAGTAGACGGTCGCTCGGAACCTTCATCTCGCGTAGATACAAGTCACACACGAGACGTGTGGCCGAGTGGTTGATACACTGAACCGCCATTCAGGAGACCAAGGTTCGATTCCCGTCATGGTCAACCATCCTGACAGGGTTTCCCTCTGACCAGGTCAATACTGGTATGGTTCCTACGTACAACCATAGAATAAAGAACGTTGTTCTTTATTCTGTGGTACAACTGTATTTATTAATACTTTGTCGTCAGATATCGGTATCCACTTTGTCGTCAGATATCGGTATCCACTTTTCTCTATTCAATGTCATGTATTACGTGATTAATGAATAGTTCTGCAGAAAAATAGCATTTACAATTTTACGGAAATGGGCCTTTTATTACTATTGAAAGGTCTATATATAGAGAGAGATTTTGGAGCATTATGGAACGAGGGGTACAGCACTGGTAAATTTGGTGTACATCTGATTTCAGATTTCAGGGTGATTTCACGGAATTTCAAGAAGATTTCAAGGAATTTTAAGAAGATTTCAAGGGATTTCAGTAAGATTTTATGGAAAGTGTACACCAGATTTCAGGAGTTGTCAACCCCTCGCTATGGAAAGGTCCTTGCTCCCAAGCTCATTTATATGTACAAAGCGAGGGGTTGACAATTTCTGAAATCTCGTGTATACTTGTCATGAAATCTTCCTCAAATCCCTTGTAATCTTCTTGAAATCCCATGATTCTTCTTGAAAATCCCGTGAAATATCCCTGTAATACCTGGAAATATATATAATATATATATATATATATATATATATATATATATATATATATATATATATATATATATATATATATATATATATATATATATATAAATATATATATATATTAAATAACATCGAAACTTGATACAAAATCATTGTTCCCCAATTAAGGCTATGGATGAAAAGTAGGATCGTTTGGACGGGGCACCACAAGGGCGATCTTATCACCCCATTTTAATCATTCAAAACCAATGAACTTCAATAACAGGACTGCGCTGTCGGTTACCATAATTTTCCGCCGCATATAAAAGTCTTTCAGTTTCCGAAAGTCCGGAACTCATAAGTAAAATATGAAATCAAGTGTACACCAAATTTACTAGCTGGCGAGCTGCTTACCCCTCGACCCAAAGTACATTTTTAGAAAGCTGCGTGCACACCACCATATATCGCTCGGGTAGATCTCGTCCGAATACAAGTATAGCTAGTACAGCAAATCCAACACCAAATAAGTCCCTCGAACTCGCACAAACAATCTGTCATGACCGGGTCGCATCGACACCCCCGTCGGCTAGTGCCGTGAGTTACGGGGGACGGTCGCTCGGCGCCGTCAACAACGCGATCGGAATGTCGCGTGGATCGACCACCGACCACCGTCAGTCATTGTTATGGTAACATGACATACTTGCGCCCACGACAGAAGCGTGATATCGGTAATACGACACGACGATTTCACGCTTCCGAAAAATGCAGTTGCGTTTGGTTATCGTAGATCTCGGCCTGAGGGGTTAACAACTGCTGAAATCCGGTGTAAATCACTCGCCATGAAATCTCTTGAAATCCTTAAAATCTCTTGAAACTCCTTGCAATCCCTGAAATAGCCTGAAATCTGAAATCAGGTGTAGCGTCGGTGAATGATGTATGCATGTATGTATGAAATGTATGTATTCACTATTCAGGAAACCGGGGTTCGATTCCCGCCATGGTCGACCAGCCTGAATGAGGGTTTTCGTGTTTTCCTCATGTATTTTAGGTTGAAAATTGATACTATAGGATAGTTCCTTGACAACAGGCCAGGACCGACTCCTCCCCACTATCAAAAAAACTATCAAAATTTCATCTCATCATGCCAGGGGGAGGAGTCTCCTATAGTATCAACAATCAACCTGAAATACATTGGGAAAACACGAAAACCCTCATTCAGGCTGGTCGACCATGGCGGGAATCGAACCCCGGTTTCCAGAATGAAATGACACTGTTCACTGGTGCACCCGCCTCAGTACCAGTGATATTTAGGTCTGCTGTGTAGGGAGACGCTCTTCTGCGCTTCCCGCATTGAGGTATACACTGCATCTATTGAAACGTTTATGGAAGCCTCAGGGACGTCGTTAGGATTTGTATATTGGGGGGGCGCACAGCTTACATGAATAAAATGATCGCCCAGCTGGACAGCTGCCACGCGCGAAAAGAGGTCTGGCGGCACCAGCCCCCCAGCAGAGCCCGCAGGGAAATTTTGAAAATATGGACATTTTTCAAGAGATTTTTGCGGTTCACGAGTAGTTTTGGAGTCTTATAATTGCATCATCATGGACATTTTCGAAGCTATACTTTTGCGTTTTCTCCCAGCAAAGCACCGCAGGGATTTTTTCAAATAGACCCATGTCATTTTTTAAGTGATTTTTGATATATTTTCATGCGGTTTTGGAGTCTAATGATTGAATCACTATGGATATATTACCAAAGTTATTTTTAAAAGTATAATCATTGTGGACATTTTCGAAGCTATTTTCGCGATTTCTCCCAGCAAAATTCCCAGCAGTGATTTCTGCGATTCACGAGCAGTTTCGGAATCTAATAATCGAATCATTATCGAAAATAAATAATGAAGTGTAAAGTAGTAGAGTGTATACTGATGAAACTCATTACCTATTTCTTATTGTGTGTTTATTCGTAGGTCAACATTACCGGTATATATTTTCAAAGGAGGATAAGTTATTGGGGGAGGGGCGAAAATGTTGATTGGGGGGCGTGCGCCCCCTTTGAGGCCCCCTAACGACGACCCTGGGAAGCCTATGAAATTCTGAGAATAATTGTATTTACTTTTTTACAGATTGGGTTAATGATATGGGTGGCAGGTATGTCAGGCTCAAAACATGATAATTGACAGTCAATTGACCAGTTTTTTTATTTGATCGGTGTGTTTTTTCCTGGGTTGGCTGCTAATGAGGATAATATCGCAATCTTTTTTTTTTTTTTTAATAACATCGAAACTTGATACAAAATCATTGTTCCCCAATTAAGGCTATGGATGAAAGATAGGATCGTTTGGACGGGGCACCACAAGGGCGATCTTACCACCCCATTTTGATTATTCAAAACTAATGGTCTTCAACACCAGGACTGCGCTGTCTAAAATCATAAATCATAAATAAATCATAAATAAAAAATAACTACCATTTTAATGACTCTTAAAATATGATCATTTTTACTAAGATGTAGTCACATCATAATGCACGACATAGTAAAAGTAGCTATAAATAGTGATAAATTGGTATGAATAAAGGTTTAACTTTTTACAGACGAAAAATGAAATCAATTAATATTGTGTCTATTTCGAGTCTATTTGCATAAAATTGCAGCAAACTTATAATAAAAAGGTGAAATTATAATATACCGCATCGCGACCAATTTTCATTATTTTCCTCTGATTTCGGTGTCTCTTGATAGATATTGATCAGATTCAGATCTATTGATTGATGCCACAGCACGGTGATAATTTTCATTCTTTTAATGGTGTAAAACCGAGTAAAACTGTATGACTTTCGTTTGAAAGCGTGTTTCACAAACCAAAAATACAGCGACACCAAAAAACTGTATCAAGTGTAGGCCTACACTGTATAATATAATCTCAGAAACGTGAAACAATTTACCGAAAATAAAACCCTAGGCGATCAGCGAACCGATTTGTGTTCACTGATTAACGGTGATCAGTGGTTAACGTTAACCACTTCTGGTATCCGTTAAATTGGTGCCGGTAATTCAGCATGCCTCCAGGAAAGGGCCTATTACGCCCCTCCTTGCCCCGCTTCCATAAACCAGCACAGGCACGTAGTCTCGACTGGGGGTATTGATCCAGGCCTACCGGTAGGGAGAGGGGGGCATAGTGCATTGATCTACGCGTATTCCCGCCCTTGTGTGTGTGTGTACAAGCCTGCCGGTACTCGTTCATTCATGACTCATGCCTGCCACCTTTCACTCCTCATTAGCACACCGACCTCCCCCTCACCCTAGTTCCGACTGGCACTTTACCAGTTCGTTCAGCTACTCGTTAATATGAGTGCACGGGAGACGTAATTGTTGTAGCCATGGCACATAGAGCACAGATAAGGGGGAGATCCCCCTAGGGGATAAGATGTTCATCTTGAAGCCTGTGACACCCCAGCCCATTACAGGCTCATTACAGCTATTGCCTGCGGGTCTAGTGGGTTCTAGAATGGACCGGTATGGCACGGCTACAATATAATAAATTATATCGTATTAATGATATTATAATGAGTCCCTATCTACATTAATTTAATCCTAGGCCATTGTCAATGCTCGTATAAAGAGACCTACTGCCAACCTGTATCTATATTAAGTTGAATGATAATACAAAAATACCCAGCTTTTGGCGACAATCATTTAGTTCACATTGTTGTTCTTCCATTTCATAAGATTTCTTACCTTAAATTATTGCATAATAATCCAAATTCCTGCGGTACTTCTGGCACTGGTATGTCGTCAAATCATAATAGACCTGGACCGACAGCTATGCTACGGTCAGAATCCCATGTGACATAATGGCCACAGTATTGCTAACAGCACATATATCAGGACAAACATGAGACGAATCAGCACACATGATCTACACACGAGCACTCAACACTTACACTCACACGTTGCCATTGTTTTAGGCAATAAATTGTCAACTAATGACAGTTGTTTTGACAGAAAGAGGGGTGTGAACTAACCCGTGCGCTGCCATACAAACTACTAACTCGGCCATGGCGCTAGTGCTGCGTCCTAGTGGTAGTCGGTGGTAGCAGTGGCTCTGGTTCGGCTGTGCGTCAACAACAACAAATTATCGACAGTGATACAGCCGGGTTACAGCTACCTCCTGCCCCGCAGGCTATTCATAACAAAAACATTTTTAACATAAAAAAAACATGGTCCCGCAACAAACAAAAAGTGCCAGACATAAAAATTAAGGAAGCAGAAAGAAAATATTGTGTAACTCGAATATTGATATAAATGAACAGTTATAAGTTCAGTGTACACATAGAATATGATCATATACATGACGTATTCTACTGCGATTAATTTTGTCTTACAATTATTCTTGCTTACTCAGCGTTGTTTTAATAATTGACGATGAATTTGTCAATCAATTTTATCAACCGTTGAACAGTACGTTGCAAGGCCTTATTTTAATTAAAAAAAATACATTCATTATCTTTTCTATTACGTCACTCATTTTGTTCAATATTGTTATCTTATAACATAAAGTTTCATCTGCTGAGCATACTAACTAATGACCGGCACAGTAGCTGAGTGGTTAGCGCACTTGCTTCGTGTGACCCAGGAGGTGAAGGGACATATCGAACCCGGTTCGATCCCCGCCACCGTCCATCTTTACAGGGGTTTTTCGTGGTTTCCCTCTGTAGTCTAGGCTAATGCCGGGATGGTTCCCACAATATAGGCCACGACCACTTCCTTCCCACTATCCTTCCCATTACCCATAAAAACCATCATCCCATCATCTCATTAATCATTCATCCGACGCCAATAGATCTCAGTCATCATTACAGTGCGTCGTTAAAACCCAATATAAAAAAACTAACTAATGCTACATAGAAATACGTATATGCATGGGGTTAAATTTTATGTATATAACGTACAATTATGAATACATTATTTTGTAGAGAACAAAAGATTAAATTAATAACTTCTAGTTTTAGTTTTAGTTGTAGTTCTCGAATTAATCGTAGTTTATGTTTTCAGCTTCATAATTTCATTAATTTGTATAATTATATAACAATTCCTGTTTGTTCGGTTAGAATCAATGCACCTGGCATTATTAAAAAGAAATGTATGTATATATATATATATATATATATATATATATATATATATATATATATATATATATATATATATATATATATATATATATATATATATATATATATATATACATTAATATATATTTGAATATATATATATATATATATATATATATATATATATATATATATATATATATATATATATATATAAATATATATATATCTATATATATATATATATATATATATATATATATATATATATATATATATATATATATATATATATATATATATATATATATATATATATATATATATATATATATATATATATATATATATATATATATATATATATATATATATATATATACATATATATATATATTTAAATATATATATATATATATATATATATATATATATATATATATATATATATATATATATATATATATATATAAATATATATATATTTATATATATATATATATATATATATATATATATATATATATATATATATATATATATATAATTCCCATTTTCCAGCTGCTTTACATTTTAAACTCACATTTACTTCATACTTTCAATGTTCACTTCACATATAAACCTGAATGTTAATTTTAATAATTTCCCAGCAGAAGATTTACTCTCATTGGGGATTCACTCTCATTTTTATAACTTTATTTCCTGTATACCATGTAAAGAACAAAATGAATTGAAATTGAAATATAGAACCTGTATGCTACAGTTCATACCCAGTTATTGCTCGACGAATCTTGACCCGTTGACCGATCATAGAGATATGGACCGATAGTCAAAACATTTCACCAAGATCATATACCCAGAGGCGGTCCAGGCCGTATCGAATATGAATACTGTGGTTCTATGGCGCGTCAACGACTCGGTTATCTAATGCAATACAAGGAAGTGTGCATGCACTGAATAATTCATCCTGAATCATCTATAACAATTATAATTATCACAGTATATCATTTCTTGTATCAACGCGATTCTTACAAACGGTAACAAATCTATATACAACCATTTTAATTCCTTAAGAGGCTTCTTTACATCTTGCCTACCGGCTTGATTGCAGAGGTTCGGGGCCCAAGTTGGCAACGGAAAACCAATCACCGTATCAACTTACAGTTTTCGGTTAGATGATCACTAGTATTCAATACGTGCTCGTACGAAGAGCTTTAGTTCGTAGTATGTTTTCAACCCTTTCAAAATAATTGTCAAAAATCAACATGTTTCTACCTGTTTTTCATTGTTATTATTACGATTTTTGCAGATAATATGATATAGAATTATGATTTTTACTGAACGTATTGTTGTCTTATTGCAAGAAGAATTAGACTGATTGGTCTTATCATTTACCCACCATGTGTTGGGAGCTTAAGGCCTGTATTGACGCTTTTTGCATCCCCCTATAGTTTTTATCATAGGTTTTACTCGTGGGTTGTGAGATGTGAAGTAGCCTCTTGAAATTAAAAATAAAATCCTACGGGTCGAAAATGAGCCTTCCTCATTATCAGCATATATTTGAATTTCTCATTATTGATTGTGTACAATAATAGATGAGCGTAGCGAAGATTTCCATTTTTATACCGAAGAAAATTGGGCTTCGTTTTTTTTTGTGCGTAATTTTGTGCATACAGGTCAGGGAAAAAATCCAATCGGCTTGAAAATTTTCCTACATATTGGTGTCATACCAGAATAGGTTGGGATTGTTTTTTCAAAAAAATCGGTTCAATGATTTTTCCGAAAAAAAATCGGAAAGTTTGAAAATTCCACATGAGAATAATAACCCGGATCACCGAGACGCATGGCCGAGTGTTAACACACTGAACCGTCATTCGGGAGACCGGGGTTCGATTCCCGCCATGGTCAACCATCCTGACAGGGGTTTTTCGTGGTCTCCCTCTGTCGTTCAGGTTGATACTGGAATGGTTCCTAAACGACAGGCCACGACCGGCTCCTTCCCACCTATGTTCCCACCATCCAAAACGCCTAGTCAAATAAACTTTCATCTCATCATCCCACCATCTCATTCATCATCCACCGACGCCAATAGATCGTAAGTATCAGTGCGTCGTTAAAACCCAATATAAAAAAAATAACCCAGAGGAAAAATACTTGAAAGACAAGAATTCTTCAAAAGCTCTCAAATTCTCACCAACCATCAAGGAAACCATTATACACATTTTAAGATATTTTTGCACCAATCGGGTGAGAAATAATGAAAAAAACGTATTTGAAACGCATTTTCACATCACTCATAGGTTTTCAATTTCAATATATTTATTTCATTATTGTAATCAAAAATTTTTTTTTTTCAAATTTTATTGTCTCTAAAAGGATCCACATACAATACCAACAGGAACAAAGTTCACATTATAATATTGAAGAATGTTGAGACATATATAAATAATTGAACAATATATATAGTACAATGCATCTTGATGAAGATATGTCAGTATAATTAAAAATTGTCAAGCTGTAAATATTATTATTAACATTTATAACCTTCAAAACTCGACGACTGAATATAAATACAAATGCCTTCTTGGTTCACGTCATCATGTTGACATATACTCATCCAAAGAATAATACGCTTTGTCAATAAGAAGTTTTTGTAATTTAATTTTAAATTTTGATAATGATTCCATATTCTTTGAAGTTTCTGGCAATTTATTATATAGTTCGAATTTTAAATAATCAGAATTAACGTGAGTAAGTTTAAATGAGCATCTTTGCAAATATGAATCTCAATTTTTTCTAGTGTCATGATTGTGAATTTGATTTGGTGTTTTGAAGTTATGAATGTTTTTCTTCACATTTATAATAAATTGGAAAATATATAGACTAAATACCGTTAGAATTTCCGAATCAATAAATAGTGGTCTACAGTGGGCTTTCGGTTTAGCTCTCACTATATACCGTATCGCTCTTTTCTGAATTGTAAATAAATTCTTGCAGTGATTTGGAGCTCCCCAAAACTCAATCCCATACCTCAAGTGTGATTCAAATTGTGCATGATATACCATTTTGGCTTTATTTGCATCAGTAATTGCAACATTGCATCATTGTTCTGGTCGATTTAATAGCAAAACAGCCGGCATTTAGTTTTTTGGAAAGAATTTGAATATGTTTGTGCCAATTAAGTTTGTGATCTATTGTTAGTCCTAAAAATTTTGTTTCATCTACTTTATTTATTTATTTGATGTTTATATTGTTGTGTAATGAATTTATTATGACTTAATTTTGAAGCTTACTTGTTTGAAACTGTAGGAATTCGGTTTTCTTTTCATTCAATACTAGAACTTTCATGCATGTCCACATTTTTATAGTATATACATATGTATACGAGTATTGAAATATGTTATTGTTGTGGATATTTTGAAATTAGTCAAATTAGTTTAACACGTCAATTACATATGATTCAAAGTATCATAATTGTATTAAAATAATGCAACACAGTTAAAAGACCAGCATGAATAATTATGATGATAAAATACATGGGTTACTGAAAAGCGTTCAAATCTGCTTTCATAAAAGTTACACATATATGAAAATAGAAGAAGATGAATTTCAAACTGTTGTCAAATATATAAATTATTTGAGGTGACATGGTGATAAAAGAAATACAGTACTTACAATTGCAATACTTTGCAGCTTGTATAAATTCGCATATATTATAAAAATAAAATGCATGTGCTTTTACAAATTTTTGTATTCTTCTTTCATAAATCATTCTTGTTTTACAGTAGGCCTACTGTTTCATTTTTTTTTATATTGGGTTTTAGCGACGCACTGTAATGATGACTGAGATCTATTGGCGTCGGATGAATGAATAATGAGATGATGGGATGATGAGATGAAGGTTTTATGGTTAATGGGAAGGATAGTGGGTAGGAAGTGGTCGTGGCCTATATTGTGGGAACCATCCCGGCATTAGCCTAGACTCCAGAGGGAAACCACGAAAAACCCCTGTAAAGATGGACGGTGGCGGGGAACGAACCGGGTCCGATAAGGCCCTTCACCTCCCGGGTCACACGAAGCAAGTGCGGTAACCACTCAGCTACTGTGCCGGTCCAATTTTTGTTATTGTCATTGAATTTTGTCATTAAGATTGTTGACATGAACTTGAATTTTGTTATTGTTGACAACATTGACATGGTAGAATGATATCAATGTAGATTATAGGGTTCTGGAATAAACCCTAATTGTTTGGCCTCTGAACCCTGAAGAGTTTATTATAATAATAGTCCTAATTTTGAATGAGACTATATTTGTTTTGTTATGTAAATTGGTCTGGCATACCCAAATGTACATGTTTTTGCCCTAGTTAGAGTATGCACTTACCTAACTTTGATAGAAATGAGAATTTCAAGTAAAAAAAATGTAAATTGTCATGGATATAATTATTGTGAGTCTATTTTGATATTAGGTCATTCGTGAGAAAATGGCTAGATTGCTAATAAATGATTTTACTACTAGTAACTACTGAAACTTATGATGTTTGAAAATTATGATGAAAGATAGAGACAATTATTTTAGGAAATGGAAGAATTCTAAAACAAATTTGATTTATAGAAATATGTACAAGGGTCTGAGAAACGTTATCTCTAAACAACTCATAAGGAAACAAACAAAATTATTACAAAAAACGTTTTGATGATTGTAAAGGTAATATTCGAGAAACTTGGCAGGAAATTAATTACATCTTGGGCAAGAAAGCGAACAACTCGGTGGATGAAGTTATAACCAAATACATGGGAAGTATTTCTAGCGTGGCGGAGATTGTAAAATAATAACATCATTGGAAACCAATAGTTCGGCACTTCAATCTATGGATTATGTAAGGGCCACTTCAGATGCAATTAAGAAAATTATTATGGAGTCAAACTTACGAAAAGGTCCTGGTGGAATCGACAATATAAGATTGAAGGATTTATACTTCATATCCGAAAAAATTAGTCCAATAATTGCCAATTTTATCAACCTCACTGTTAAATATCATCAAATTCCTTCTGAAATTAAAAAATCTATAATAAAACCTGTTTTCAAAGGAGGTGACCATAAGTGTTTTGAGAATTACAGACCAATAGCGATCTTGTCTGCAATAGATAAAATCATGGAAAGATTCATGGCCGATCAGTTGATAAATTACTTGAACAAATTCAGAATTAACAATAGTAACCAATATAGTTTTCAAAAAAATAAAAGTACATCTAAACCTTTGTATGATTTCTCTGACTTATACCCTGAAACTATAGATATTAATGAACGATGACGTCATTTATTCCCCAAATTCCAGAGAAAACCAGAAATCATTATTTCAGTTTCAGTAATTATAATTCATTTTTGGTCGTACGGAGATTATAAGTCATAACGTAGGCATTACCGATTCTGTATAGAAACAAGAACAGAATCGAGTAATGTCTACTGTTAGTCTACACGTCACGGCTCGGAAAAAGGGTCGGACTGAAACCAATATTTTGCAATTGAAATAATAAATTAGAGTGATACGGCACAGCCGAGAATAACCTAATTAGCGTAAGCTACGTGAAAGAAATATGAAAGAGTTTTCTCCAGATTTTTTGCTGTTATGCATAGTGACGCATATATGACGGAAGTCTCTTATATAGTAACATGTCGTCAGCTAAAACCTTCTTGAAAGAATAGTAAGTTTGGTACACAACATCGTCCATGGAAGAGAGGGGTTTCTGTCAAGTGACGTCACTAATTGTTGGAAGAGACAGACAACAATGTCCACCAGTTGGAATTAACTAGTTAGAATATTTGGTAGTCCACCAGTTCACTGTATTGGTTTCTGTCAAGTGACTCATTATTCATCAGCGCATTAAATAAAAACCTTTCTGTTACAGTTTTATTTATAGACTTTTCTAAAGCCCAATAATATACATAATTTATATACATTAAATACATTAATTCGTGACAGATTAAAACTCGCATTACATACAATTGGAATAAGTGGACCAATGCTTGAATGGTTCAAAGACTACTTGGCCAATAGATCAATGTCAGTTCAATAAGGAAATTATTTCGGAAAATTTGTTCCAGTCACATCGGGTGTACCCCAGAGCTCAATTCTAGGACCACTTCTCTATTTAATATGGTAACGACATTCTGAATGTAGTGAAAAAATGCTCTGTATTCTTGTATGCGGACGATACGGCAGTAGTTGCTACTCATAAACATTATTCGTTAGTAAGTGAGTTTCTCCAATTCGACTTCAATAACATCTTATGTTGGTCGCGTAACAATGGATTAACAATTAATTCCAAAAAAAAAGTTATGCATATTCATTCTCCTTTCATACTTTTAGAAAATGTCAATTTGATTCATCATGATTACGCTTGTTTCGTTAACATGAATTTTAGAAAAGGTTGTACTCATTTTTCAGGAAATTGTAGGCCTAATTGTTTTGTTAAAATAGCAAATACCAATCAGCATACATATTTAGGATTATTAATAGACAATAAATTCAAGTGGGATGAACATGTAGATCTGGTGTGTAATTAGTTACGTTCTGGAATGTATAGTTTAAGAAATCATTTATACGGTCAACATCTTATTCAATTTTCTATTCTTACCTTGGTGTTATTTATATTCGCGTTTGTTCTTTTGTTTCACTAACTCACCTTTATTACCATTCCATTATTTTTTTTTCTCAAATACATTTTTTTATATTACTCTGGATACTCAATTTTTGTATTACGGAAAAGTTTTTTAAAATAATGTCTCTATTATATTTTTTTCATATTTAATTATCTTATTTTTAAAAAATAATGCATTGTTTTTATAAATTTTGTTATACTGTGTCCGTGTGGCAACCGTTTTGGCGGCAGTCTTTTTTGTAATAAACTAATCTCTCTATTATCAAGCCATTTGTAAATAGTAAAACGCTGAAAATAGTATATCATGCGCTTATTGAGTCTGTGCTCAGGTATGGTATTTTATCTTGGGGATGTACAACTAATAACTATACTTGGACAAAATTGAAAGAATTCAAAGAAGAATTTTTAATATAATCTCGTCGAAACATCACGTACAGCCAAAGTTCAAATTTCAATTTCCTTACAATTCGTCAATTGCATCTACTTCTCTTTATCACATTAAATTATTTTTTACAGCAGCACAAGAATTCATTCATGCATTCACATCAAACACGTAATAAAGACAGATTGTTAGAGCCACTAACCACTAATTCGTATGGTAAACAGGAAAAAAGATTTTTAATCCCTCATTTATTTAATAAAATCCAATCCGAATTTTTGAGTTTCCAAAAAATAGTTCAAGTAAAAACCGAATTGAACAAGTATATTTCATGCAACATTATTTTTGAGGAAGTTTAACATTATTTTTTACTGTTTAGTGGATAAAATTTCTCATCATCCAGACAACTGAATTAAGTGTATATATTTTGTTGTGTTAAAAATGTTAATAGACCCGCAGACAAGTTAAAATTTTTGACTTTGCGGGTCTATAGTATTTTAATATATGTATTTTTGATAATAAAAAAACCTTGCTAAAAAAAAAACACTCTCACCGGTACTTGATAACATGAATAAGTAATAAGAATAAAAAAAACAATGTTGAATTGAACTTTACACTTTGGCCTACCTATTGAGATGTTCTCCGCACGCCTATGACCAAGATGTAATGTTATGTAACTTTTGTTGTTATACTCACGTACTTTATCCTTATGTATATCAAAATTTAAATATGTTACCTGACTTTTCTTAGATTACCATTGCTTCAACTCGAACTCGATTGAATTTATACCTGAAAGTGATTGACTATAATGGCGATTCACTCAGCTGGTTGTTATATGTAGTCAAACTCTGTTTTAAATTGACATATTGATTAGGCTATTCGATGAATTGATCATGAATTTGGCCATTATATAATGAAAAAAGAATTTTAAAAAAGTTGAGCCAACTAATTGTTCATTTGCGTATTTATTTCATTCTATTTGTATCTCAAAACTCCAATTACATGCCAGGAAGTTTCGGTTCCAATCAATCACCTAGTATTATACTGAATTATTTTGTAGTTATAAGTATCAATCGTATGTCTAATAATTGTCCCATATTTTTACCAATAAGGAATTTTGCTATTGTTTCATAATAAAATCATCATATATATATTCTCTAAATTTTTTGTGTCAAATGGAAATGTTTATATTTTAAAATCATAAAATTATAATAATGAGGAGAATGAAGAAAAACTCATATATGTATTGTTAATTTGTCTCATTATACTATCATTGGAACTCGAATGATTTATAAAACTATCACTATACCTGAAATTATTTTGTATCAGCTATGTTTTTCATGTGCTATAATTATAGTGCAAACCACAGATAAGCCTGTTCACAAGCTTTGTGGAATATTGTGAACTTTTCTGTATAATCTTGAATTGACAAATAAAAAATCTTGAAAAAAAAAATCGATCAAGAATAAAACATTAAATATAAATTATTATAAATATATATAATATATATATATATATATAAATATATATATATATATATATATATATATATATATATATATATATATATATATATATATATATATATATATATATATATATATATAATGTTTTATAATGTTTTATTCTTGATCAATTTTTTTTTTCAAGATTTTTTATTTGTCAATTCAAGATTATACAGAAAAGTTCACAATATTCCACAAAGCTTGTGAACAGGCTTATCTGTGGTTTGCACTATAATTATAGCACATGAAAAACATAGCTGATACAAAATAATTTCAGGTATAGTGATAGTTTTATAAATCATTCGAGTTCCAATGATAGTATAATGAGCCAAATTAACAATACATATATGAGTTTTTCTTCATTCTCCTCATTATTATAATTTTATGATTTTAAAATATAAACATTTCCATTTGACACAAAAAATTGAGAGAATATATATATGATGATTTTATTATGAAACAATAGCAAAATTCCTTATTGGTAAAAATATGAGACAATTATTAGACATACGATTGATACTTATAACTACAAAATAATTCAGTATAATACCATAGGTGATTGATTGGAACCAAAACTTCCTGGCATGTAATTGGAGTTTTGAGATACAAATAGAATGAAATAAATACGCAAATGAACAATTAGTTGGCTCAACTTTTTTAAAATTCTTTTCTCATTATATAATGGCCAAATTCATGATCAATTCATCGAATAGCCTAATCAATATGTCAATTTAAAACAGAGTTTGACTACATATAACAACCAGCTGAGTGAATCGCCATTATAGTCAATCACTTTCAGGTATAAATTCAATCGAGTTCGAGTTGAAGCAATGGTAATCTAAGAAAAGTCAGGTAACATATTTAAATTTTGATATACATAAGGATAAAGTACGTGAGTATAACAACAAAAGTTACATAACATTACATCTTGGTCATAGGCGTGCGGAGAACATCTCAATAGGTAGGCCAAAGTGTAAAGTTCAATTCAACATTGTTTTTTTTATTCTTATTACTTATTCATGTTATCAAGTACCGGTGAGAGTGTTTTTTTTTTAGCAAGGTTTTTTTATTATCAAAAATACATATATTAAAATACTATAGACCCGCAAAGTCAAAAATTTTAACTTGTCTGCGGGTCTATTAACATTTTTAACACAACAAAATATATACACTTAATTCAGTTGTCTGGATGATGAGAAATTTTATCCACTAAACAGTAAAAAATAATGTTAAACTTCCTCAAAAATAATGTTGCATGAAATATACTTGTTCAATTCGGTTTTTACTTGAACTATTTTTTGGAAACTCAAAAATTCGGATTGGATTTTGTTAAATAAATGAGGGATTAAAAATCTTTTTTCCTGTTTACCATACGAATTAGTGGTTAGTGGCTCTAACAATCTGTCTTTATTACGTGTTTGATGTGAATGCATGAATGAATTCTTGTGCTGCTGTAAAAAATAATTTAATGTGATAAAGAGAAGTAGATGCAATTGACGAATTGTAAGGAAATTGAAATTTGAACTTTGGCTGTACGTGATGTTTCGACGAGATTATATTAAAAATTCTTCTTTGAATTCTTTCAATTTTGTCCAAGTATAGTTATTAGTTGTACATCCCCAAGATAAAATACCATACCTGAGCACAGACTCAATAAGCGCATGATATACTATTTTCAGCGTTTTACTATTTACAAATGGCTTGATAATAGAGAGATTAGTTTATTACAAAAAAGACTGCCGCCAAAACGGTTGCCACACGGACACAGTATAACAAAATTTATAAAAACAATGCATTATTTTTTAAAAATAAGATAATTAAATATGAAAAAAATATAATAGAGACATTATTTTAAAAAACTTTTCCGTAATACAAAAATTGAGTATCCAGAGTAATATAAAGAAATGTATTTGAGAAAAAAAAATAATGGAATGGTAATAAAGGTGAGTTAGTGAAACAAAAGCGCTCCACTGAGCAGTGGGCGATATATTGATGTGATTGTAAGGATATTTAAGGACCAAGTGGACAGGGGAGCGTAATTTATTGGTAATCGCAGGTGTCTGGTATTTTATCCATATATCAATATGTTTCAGTTGGAACCAGGGACAGATGATTATTATTTGTCAATATGGATCAAATTGTAAAAATAATAAACTATACACATTATTATTGTAGACACATTTGCAACAATGGAAAATATGTTGTGGTTATATCCCCAAAACAATTATTTTGATTTGAACATCCCCAAATTTATTCACCCCTACCACAGTTGCAAGATAAACTTTTCTTTCCCACCCCATCTGAAATTTATCAGCTCATTTTTCTGAGCATTTGAGCCAAAATTCATACTTCTATCACCAAACCCCGAATTGTGATGTTTAGTCGACCTAATCCGCTTCACTATAATGACTCATCCAATTTAAAATATATTGAACTAATTATCCCTACTGGCAATATAATATTCATTATATTTTATTGGTTTAATTGAAAGTAGCTTACTTAATTAATTTCAATTAAATAATATCAATTTGTATCAGCAATTATATTTAGGGGTTAGTGGTTAGTTAGGCCCATCACATAATTATTGTTCATGTTTATTGTTTGTTAATGTATATGTTTATTGTTTAGCGCTCAGCCGCCCTTGTCACTAGGGATTAATTATTCAGTGTACCCTTCCTTGTGGTGAATTAGGTACGACCAGGGCCGTCTGTGTACTCTGTGTACACGCCTATGCCGATATTCATTTTTTGTCCACAAAATCTTCATTTTTTTTGTATCACCTGACCTGTATTTGTATATATTTTTTACTAGTTATTTCACTGCCTCAGTATAATTACAAGTATTCCCGTACCGAGCAAGTGTCCCCCCTATCCCACACCACTAGCGCACAGGTGGTTCAAGCCTTCATCTCTTGTGTGCAACTTGTATCTACGAGTGATGAAGGTTCCGAGCGACAGTCCCCCCTAACCCACACCACGCACAGGTGGTTCAAGCCTTCATCTCTTGTGTGCAACTTGTATCTACGAGTGATGAAGGTTCCGAGCGACAGTCCCCCCTAACCCACACAACTAGCGGACGAGTGGTTCAAGCCTTCATCTCTCGTGTGGATCCAACTTGTATCCACGAGTGATGAAGGTTCCGAGCGACAGTCCCCCCTAACCCACACCACTAGCGGACGAGTGGTTCAAGCCTTCATCTCTCGTGTGCAACTTGTATGTATGAGAGTTGAAGGTTCCGAGCGACTGTCGCCGCTAACCCACACCACTAGCGGACGGGTGATTCAAGCCTTCATCTCTCGTGTGCAACTTGTATCTATGAGAGATGAAGGTTCCGAGCGACATTCCCCCCTAACCCACACCACTAGCGGTTGGGTGGTTCAAGCCTTCATCTCTCGTGTGCATGCAACTTGTATCCACGAGAGATGAAGGTTCCGAGCGACAGTCGCCGCTAACCCACACCACTAGCGGACGGGTGGTTCAAGCCTTCATCTCTCTTGTGCAACTTGTATCTATGAGATATGAAGGTTCCGAGCGACAGTCCCCCCTAACCCACACCACTAGCGGATGGATGGTTCAAGCCTTCATCTCTCGTGTGCAACTTGTATCTATGAGAGGTGAAGGTTCCGAGCGACAGTCCCCCCTAACCCACACCACTAGCGGACGAGTGGTTCAAGTCTTCATCTCTCGTGTGCAACTTGTATCTATGAGAAATGAAGGTTCCGAGCGACAGTCCCCCCTAACCCACACCACTAGCGGACGGGTGGTTCAAGCCTTCAAGTGTGCCGCCAAACAATTCTTCTGAACGCAAATCTTCTGAAACTTGAAACTCGCAAGATAAAGAGAATGGAAAATACTTCACAGTGGAAATCTCTTCTTGTCTGCTCTTGTGTCGCCTGTCGCCAATGATTGAGTATTTTGACAAATCAGCTGCTTTAGGCCTAGATCTCGCAAACCTCAACAATTTAATGAATAAAATGACTATATCCAGATTAGAATTTGAGTAGATTACGGTCAACTAGCTTTAGAAATAAGAAGATATCGAAAAAGTTTGATTTAGCATTCTTGCTATGCTATGTAGCTAAAAAAAATTCTATTTGCCATATGCTATTTATATATATATATATATATATATATATATATATATATATATATATATATATATATATATATATATATATATATATATATATATATATATATATATATATATATATATATATATATATATATATATATATATATATATATATATATATATATATATATATATATATATATATATATATATATATATATATATATATATATATATATATATATATATATATATATATATATATATATATATATATATATATATATATATATATATATATATATATATATATATATATATATATATATATATATATATATATATATATATATATATATATATATATATATATATATCTATATATATATATATATATATATATATATATATATATATATATATATATATATATATATATATATATATATATATATATATATATATATATATATATATATATATATATATATATATATATATATATATATATATATATATATATATATATATATATATATATATATATATATATATATATATATATATATATATATATATATATATATATATATATATATATATATATATATATATATATATATATATATATATATATATATATATATATATATATATATATATATATATATATATATATATATATATATATATATATATATATATATATATATATATATATATATATATATATATATATATATATATATATATATATATATATATATATATATATATATATTCATATATGGCTTGAATACCATATGCTATATACCATAATAGTCTACGCAAAGAGTAGTTTCATGTTTTGATGTAAATTTGGCAAGCAACACATTCAAGACAAGAAATGTATGTCCGAAAACGGTCTTCTTGATTATAATGTGTCATTAAAATTTACATTATAAATTGTAAAAACTAGACGTGGCTCTGGTATGTGACGTCACCAAGTAGCTAATTGTGGTTCATGCCATAGATATGACTATCAATAACGTAACGGGATAAGCAACACGGCATAAGTCCGATCCTTTTAACATTAGGCCGTTTTCACCATGATGGAATCAGCGCGCTTTCGTGTACATTTGTGAGATTCGCAATTTCAAATCAAATTGTACGTATTAGGCTCGTATTTCAATATATAGTAAATAGTTGTATAATTGCATTGATTTTAATCTTTCTCTTAGATGATGAGTAATTATCCAGTTATCAAATGGTAAATATAGCAGTAGGGCTCTTGACTAGGGGACTAAATGCTTTTACAGACGTATTTTAAATTTAGATTGGCTAATTCAAATTTAGTCAAGTTTTATTTCCATTAATTGTACATTACATATGACACAGTGTGAGCACAAATGACAAGGTATGAAGACAAACCCTTTAGGATATATACCATTAAGGGTGTATGGAAAGGTTTTTCACCATATATAACTTATTAAAAAATAAGTTAATAATATGAAATTTATGAAATTTATTAGAAATATGAAATCATCATAACATTTGTGAGGCGGCATCCCTTTGATGTACGCATGGTGTGAAAGGAAACCGCCATGTTGCTTATCCCGTTACGTTATTGATAGTCATAGATAATATGTAGACTTGCGGTCACATAAAATGGGTCAATCCGAAATTCAAATTCGAATAATATAGACGCATGATATGAATATAACGCCAATTTTTCACACTGCAGACTCTCAATGGAGTGCGTTTATGCAAATTACATACATAGGCCCAAGTATTAGTAGGCCTACATATATATTATTTTTCAATCATATTTTATTCACACATATTTGAGTACAAATTTGTAGACAATTTATGTATTATATTTATATTTAATATTTATTATATATATATATATATATATATAAATATATAAATATATATATAAATATATATATAAATATATATATATATATATATATATATATATATATATATATATATATATATATATATATATATATATATATATATATATATATAGGCCCTACATATATATATATATATATATATATATATATATATATATATATATATATATATATATATATATATATATATATATATATATAGATATATATATAGATATATATATATATATATATATATATATATATATATATATATATATATATATATATATATATATATATATATATATATATATATATAGATATATATATAGATATATATATATATATATATATATATATATATATATATATATATAGATATATATATATATATATATATATATATATATATATATATATATATATATATATAAATAGCATATGGCAAATAGAATTTTTTTTAGCTACATAGCATAGCAAGAATGCTAAATCGAACTTTTTTGATATCTTCTTATTTCTAAAGCTAGTTGACCATAATCTACTCAAATTCTAATCTGGATATAGTCATTTTATTCATTAAATTGTTGAGGTTTGCGAGATCTAGGCCTAAAGCAGCTGATTTGTCAAAATACTCAATCATTGGCGACAGGCGACACAAGAGCAGACAAGAAGAGATTTCCACTGTGAAGTACTTTCCATTCTCTTTATCTCGCGAGTTTCAAGTTTCAGAAGATTTGCATTCAGAAGAATTGTTTGGCGGCACACTTGAAGGCTTGAACCACCCGTCCGCTAGTGGTGTGGGTTAGGGGGGACTGTCGCTCGGAACCTTCATCTCTCATAGATACAAGTTGCACACGAGAGATGAAGACTTGAACCACTCGTCCGCTAGTGGTGTGGGTTAGGGGGGACTGTCGCTCGGAACCTTCACCTCTCATAGATACAAGTTGCACACGAGAGATGAAGGCTTGAACCATCCATCCGCTAGTGGTGTGGGTTAGGGGGGACTGTCGCTCGGAACCTTCATATCTCATAGATACAAGTTGCACAAGAGAGATGAAGGCTTGAACCACCCGTCCGCTAGTGGTGTGGGTTAGCGGCGACTGTCGCTCGGAACCTTCATCTCTCGTGGATACAAGTTGCATGCACACGAGAGATGAAGGCTTGAACCACCCGTCCGCTAGTGGTGTGGGTTAGGGGGGAATGTCGCTCGGAACCTTCATCTCTCATAGATACAAGTTGCACACGAGAGATGAAGGCTTGAATCACCCGTCCGCTAGTGGTGTGGGTTAGCGGCGACTGTCGCTCGGAACCTTCAACTCTCATAGATACAAGTTGCACACGAGAGATGAAGGCTTGAACCACTCGTCCGCTAGTGGTGTGGGTTAGGGGGGACTGTCGCTCGGAACCTTCATCACTCGTGGATACAAGTTGGATCCACACGAGAGATGAAGGCTTGAACCACTCGTCCGCTAGTTGTGTGGGTTAGGGGGGACTGTCGCTCGGAACCTTCATCACTCGTAGATACAAGTTGCACACAAGAGATGAAGGCTTGAACCACCTGTGCGCTAGTGGTGTGGGATAGGGGTACGGTCGCTCGGAACCTTCATCTCTCATAGATACAAGTTGCACACGAGAGATGAAGGCTTGAACCACCCGTTCGCTAGTGGTGTGGGATAGGGGGGACACTTGCTCGGTACGGGAATACTTGTAATTATACTGAGGCAGTGAAATAACTAGTAAAAAATAGATACAAATACAGGTCAGGTGATACAAAATAATTGAAGATTTTGTGGACAAAAAATGAATATCGGCATAGGCGTGTACACAGAGTACACAGACGGCCCTGGTCGTACCTAATTCACCACAAGGAAGGGTACACTGAATAATTAATCCCTATGTGACAAGGGCGGCTGAGCGCTAAACAATAAACATATACATTAACAAACAATAAACATGAACAATAATTATGTGATGGGCCTAACTAACCACTAACCCCTAAATATAATTGCTGATACAAATTGATATTATTTAATTGAAATTAATTAAGTAAGCTACTTTCAATTAAACTAATAAAATATAATGAATATTATATTGCCAGTAGGAATAATTAGTTCAATATATTTTAAATTGGATGAGTCATTATAGTGAAGCGGATTAGGTCGACTAAACATCACAATTCGGGGTTTGGTGATAGAAGTATGAATTTTGGCTCAAATGCTCAGAAAAATGAGCTGATAAATTTCAGATGGGGTGGGAAAGAAAAGTTTATCTTGCGACTGTGGTAGGGGTGAATAAATTTGGGGATGTTCAAATCAAAATAATTGTTTTGGGGATATAACCACAACATATTTTCCATTGTTGCAAATGTGTCTACAATAATAATGTGTATAGTTTATTATTTTTACAATTTGATCCATATTGACAAATAATAATCATCTGTCCCTGGTTCCAACTGAAACATATTGATATATGGATAAAATACCAGACACCTGCGATTACCAATAAATTACGCTCCCCTGTCCACTTGGTCCTTAAATATCCTTACAATCACATCAATTTTGCTACTCAAACAGTGTATCCAGTTCATCTCCAAACCTCTCGCTCATTCCTTCAACTTGTCGTTAACTTCAGGAACATTTCCTATGCAACTTAAACCTGCCCTGGTAATACCAGTATTCAAGGCTGGTGATGCAGAGTCTCTCTCCAACTATAGACCGATATCCCTACTACCTGCATTCTCGAAGATACTGGAATCAGTTATGCACAAGAGACTAGCAAGCTTCCTAGCATCTCACGACTTGCTGACCAAGGCTCAGCATGGCTTTCGCAAGGGCCGATCTACAAGCTCTGCAATCAATGAACTAATTAGAATCATTTCACAAGCATTTGACAACAGGGAAAAAATTGCGGGTATTTTTTGCGACCTAAGCAAAGCGTTTGATTGTGTCAACCATACCACCCTACTCCAAAAGCTTCACTTCTACGGGATAAGAGGCACTGCAAACACATGGTTCAACTCTTACCTCTCTGGAAGATCCCAATCAGTTTTAATCAAATCTAAATTTGCTTGTTCCCATTCAGACTGGGTCAAGGTTGAAAACGGTGTACCACAGGGATCCATACTTGGTCCTTTATTGTTCTTAATATATATCAATGATTTACCCGTCTCAGTAGTTGATACTCACCTCATACTTTTTGCCGACGACACTACCCTGGTACAAATTATTATTGAAACCTGTAGGGCTTCTATAGGATAGGAATGAATAGTTTTCTAAAGGTTTGAGCAGGTTAAAGCTATAGGATTTAACACGATTTTTGACACACGAATTCAGGAATCAACAGGTGAGTAATATCAGCCAAAATATTATTAATAGGAATCAAAAAGTCTCTACATAACAGTTTTCCACAGATTGAATAGGTACGAATAGGAATCTTTACTTATGAACAGACTTCACTTACAGGTTTGTACAGGTTTCAATACCCATTTTCAACCTTTTTTAATAGTTTTCGTAATAGGAATAACAAGTTTCAATAACAGTTTTTCCACCATTTTCAATAGGCCTCTTAAGGATTCTACATTACGTTTTTATTAGGTTTCTTCATGTTCCAACAGTTTGAAGCATATACGTATTTAATAAGATTAAAGAGATTTCTATAGGTTTTTGAACTTTTATTTGAATAGGTTTGTGATAGAAATAACAGATTTCAATATCAGTTTTCAAGCAATTATTAATAGATCTCTTAAGTATTGTACATGAAATTTTTACTAGGTCTCTGCATGATCCAATAGGTATGAACATGTACGTATTTGATAAGATTCAACAGATCTGTACACGTTTTTATAGTCTTATTTGAATAGGTTGATAAAAGAAAGAACAGGTTGCAATAACCTTTCTTCAACCGTTTCGAATAGGTCTCTTACGAATTCTACACAATATTTTTGTTAGGTTTCTGTATGTTTCAATAGGTATTAATATGCATGTATTTAACAAGAATAAATAGATTTCCACAGGTTCTAATCATCTTATTTGAATAGGTTTGTAAAAGGAATAACAGGTTTCATTAGCATTTTTTCAACCGTTCTCAATAGGTATCTTAAGGATTCTACACGAC
Source organism: Brachyptera risi (assembly GCA_964007535.1). Classification (NCBI taxonomy): domain Eukaryota; kingdom Metazoa; phylum Arthropoda; class Insecta; order Plecoptera; family Taeniopterygidae; genus Brachyptera; species Brachyptera risi. The sequence continues at coordinate 15,029,072 of OZ023329.1, forward strand.
GTTTTCATTAGGTTTCTGTATGTTTCAATAGGTATTAATATGCATACATTAACTTGGATTGAACAGATTTCTACAGGATTTAACAGTCTTATTTGAATAGGTTTGTAATAGAAATAACAGGTTTCAATAACAGTTTTCAAGCAATTTTTATTAGGTCTCTTAAGTATTATACATGACATTTTCACTAGGTCTCTGCATGGTCCAATAGGTATTAACATGTATGTATTTAAAAAGATTTAACAGATCTGTACACGTTTTTATAGTCTTATTTGAATAGGTTTATAAAAGAAAGAACAGGTTGCAATGATCTTTTATCAACCGTTTTGAATAGGTCTCTTCCTAATTCTACAGGACGTTTTCATTAGGTTTCTGTATGATTCAACAGGTATCAATATGCATGTATTTAAACACGAATAAATAGATTATTTAGCAGTGACCACTAGGTGACCACATATTATTTGGTGGTGTGCAATTGGTGACCGCAATACATGCACTTGTGACCAAATAAAAGCCAAAGTGCATTCAATATAGTTACAATATTATGGCCACAGGGAAAGGGGCCAAGGAAAGGTGCAGAATGTGCCATAATTCGACTGTAAGAGGTCAATTTGTAAATCGATTTTAGCAGGTGATACTATTGTGATTGATTACTAACTAGTGTCACGGGGCGCGAGCTATTTTGACAATTAGAACATTAAAAAGAAGTTGAGAAAGACTAATGTTCAAGTGAGATAAAAAAAAATTAGTTTGATAGGCTTTTTCGGGATAGGTTGGTGGGCCTGACACTAACGTCAGCTGGTCGCTATTAGATTCAGGAAGGAGTACAAGCTAGATTTATTTAGCCTAAGTAAAGTTTCCAAAAGTTTGACTTAGGCCTACCCAGTTAGCAGATATAGTTGGTTTTATCAAGATAAGAATCACACTTAGATAATACAATTAACGCAAATTATAAAAGAACGAGGAAGTTTTCTCTAGAGCCTATAGATACATCAAGTAGACCTGAATATAAGAGAAAATTCACAAGTTATAGGTTTTCACTTGACAGGGGATTTTTTTGGTAGGTTTTCTTTGGGAGACGAATTGATAGAAGATTGAAGTTGGTTTTTTACTTTAGTTCAAGCGTCACACTGGACAGATATTTAGTACAAGAAACAATTTCTCTAGAACACATAAGGCTCAATAGAGAAAGAAAGAGAGAAAAACAAAGAGAGCAAAAAAAATATAGATCTAAAGATCTCTAGAACCATAAGGCTTTCAATAGAGATCGAAAAGAAGCTAACTCTAGAACCATAAGGCTTCCATAGAGACAAGAAGAGACAGAGATCAACAGAGAGAGAGAAAGAGAGATAGAGATTAATGAGTTGCCAACTTGCTATCGAAGGGCTTTTTCTGTTATTTTATAGTCAACTGAGTGGAGGAGAAGAAGAAGTCAAAGCAATTATAAGGTAGTAAGGGCTAGGAGAAATGATGTGTTTGTCAGTAAGAGAGAGAAGGAAGATAAAGGTGTTTTGTTTCTTAGGTTACATAAATAGAGGTTATGAGGGAATTATTTTGTTGTCATCTATGAATAGAAGTTTACAGCTTGATTTGGCAAGAGAATCAATAACTTTTTCTACATATTTACATGTTGTAGGCCTTATACTAGATCTTAGATAAAACATTCAAATGGAAAAAATTGTACAGGTTCATCATTTGATAATTGAATTATTTAATAACATTTATATTTATATGGTCATCGCGCCACGACACTAGCTCCAAGTTTACCAGTCTTTCAAAGTACTGATATAATGTTGTTCTTGTATTTTATTAACTACAGAACTCATCAGTAGCAACTCTCGGGCTAAGATGAAATGTTGTACTTTGATGAACTGATTAGCACAGCAGTTACCAATCAAGCTATCTAGATTCTGCTACTGAATATAATGAGGCAGTAGATTTCAATGCGATAATATTTAACACTTTATTACAAGTAGGCCTACTATGTACAGAAAGGAGTCAGCAAAAAATTACACTATTTACGACGCGTACGGCGTGGCCAATCCTCATATCAATTGCTTCGGTTGCGTCAGTTCTGAAATAGAAGTACAATTTTTCAATGAATATTATGAAAGAACAAGGCTTGCACTTGCTGTCAAGTGAAGTGGTAGATCAAGTACCATTAAAATGTATCCTGAAAAATAATTGCCGGTACTGAGAAAAATTTCACTAAAACTTGAAGACAATAGTACAAAAACACTCCAAGTACAGTCTAAGAGAAGACATTACCGATGAAGCAAAAATGTGGGAAATAATTATCCTTTCGAAACCATCTGAAAGAAAGTGACTACAATTAAATACTAATGAGTCATCCATGTGTAGTTTGTGAGAAAAGAACAATGTCGGGATTGGAGTGTGATAAGTGTGGAAGCTGGAGACATTATAAATGTGCTGGGATGGTACTGAAAGAATTTTTTTTTTTTTTTTTTTTTATTATTATTTAACTCTTGCAAATGCACATAAATGCGCGGTGGCAAGTTCCCTAAGTACCCCTATCCCACCATCTCCTTAACCCTCTGACGGAATAACTTTAACCTGATGTCATCCCCTTCAAAAACATTTCTACTAAGCCCATTCCAGTCCCTACCTGTCCTATTTAAGAAAGAGAATTTACCGACATCTAATGTAGCCCCCTTTATGACTACCGCTCTATCATGACCCCGCCTACCTCCATACCCTGACTTATTTCTTTTTATCAACTCATGCAGCTCCCCCCACCCCCCCTCTCCCTCCATTACCCTGAAGAAATTACATAAACGATCCTCCTTCCTCCGTATTTCCAATTTCTGCCACCCCAGGTCTCTCATCATCTCAGTTGGACTCTCCAACATTCTTACCCTCTCCCCCCTTTCATTCTCATCCCATTTCCACCTCCTAACCCTACCTGTAACCCTTCTCACAGCAATCCTTTGAACCCTTTCCACATCCCTTATCTCACCTAATCTATAAGGATCCCAAACTGAACTAGCATATTCTACCATGGGACGCACTAACGAGAAATATGCTTTTTCCTTAATCTCCATACCTGCCCCCCTAAGTTGCCTCATTACAAAGTTTAGTGCATTTATACTCTTTTTTACTATTCTCTCAATCTGACTCCCCCACCCTAGACGCCTATCAAATACCACCCCCAAATACTTGTAGTTTTCCACCAACTCCAGCGTCTTCCCTCCTACCTCATACACTACATCTGTCCTTATGTTTCTCTTACCGAATGTGACTAACTTGCACTTTCCTGTATTCAACCCCATCTTATTTGACTGAACCCAACGATTAATTGCCGCTAAATCTACCTGAAGAGCTACTACATCCTCCTCTGTAATGATTTCCCTATATAACACACAATCATCTGCAAATAACCTTATTTTCGAATCAACAACACTAGTCAGATCATCTATATATAAATCAAACAATAAGGGACCCAACACACTACCCTGTGGAACTCCTGACGTAACCTTAGTCTCACTTGAAACCTCTGAACCCACCCGAACTCTTTGCACTCTATCCTGAAGAAAGTTTCCAATCCAATTAACCAACCCAGCATTCCCAACGGACATTTTTAACTTCCCTAATAATATATTGTGATCTACCTTATCAAAAGCCTTCTCGAAATCTAAAAACACTGCATCAACACGTCCCCCCCTATCAACTACCCCAGCCAACTCTTCTGCAAAACCTAACAACTGCGTCTCACATGAATAACCCTTCCTAAACCCATGCTGCACTTCTGAAATACTCCTTCTTTCATCTACCTTCTCCACTACTCTCTTTATAACCACCCTTTCCATTATCTTACACACATGCGATGTTAAACTAATTCCCCTGTAGTTGTCTACCCTACCCCTTTGCCCTCCCTTTGAAATTGGAACCACCTCCGCTTTTTTCCAAACTTGCGGTACTCTACCTGCTGTGAGTGAAGCTTGAAACAACCTTAGCAAATAACCTACAACTCCCCTACCCGCTAATTTCAGTAGATCGCTTTGCACCCCATCTATGCCTGGCGACTTCCCACTTTTAAGTTTCCTTAATACATTCCACACTTCTCTCTCTGTAAGCAGAACCTCCTCCCCATCCCCCTCTATTGCTTCCTCCTCCCCCATAATTCCATTCGCATTGAACACTTCCCCATAGAATCTATTTAAAGCTGCTGCCTTCTCTATGTCCGTTTTCCACTCATTCCCTACCTGATCAACTAAAGTTGGCAACTCCCTGCCACTACCTTTCTGACTAGAAACAAACCTATACATTCTATTCCAGCTACCTTGCACATCACGTTCATTGAACATATCCCCCATGAATCTTTCTTTTGCCTCCCTCTTAGCCCTGTTTAATTCCCGCCTTAGTTCCTGGACCACCTCCTTTCCCTCCCCTGACGCCCTCCACTTCCTACTCATCTTTCTACCCCTCCTCTTAAGCCTCCTAACCGTACTATTATAGTAAGCCGGATCTGCATTTGCCTGTAGCACCTTATAGGGAACCAACTTATCCCTAACCTCTTCATATATTTTCTGAAAATTGAACCACAGCCCTTCAATATCATCCATGTCTATCTCGCACCACTTCTCAAACCTATCCTCAAAAGCTTTTCGAACCTCCCTTGCCTGCACCCTTTTGTAACCCCAAACTTTCTTCCCAACGTTTTTAGTTTGAACCGGAGCTAATGCTAAACTGACTATGGGTATTCGATGATCACTGATGCCTTCAACTACCACCGTCCTCGCCCACAACTCTATTGGCCTTACTAACACTACGTCTAGAATATTAGTTCCCCCTAGCCTTTTACTCCTAGTTCCCTCCTCCACAACCTGATGAAAACCTTCATTTAATATACCCGTAACAATATTTTGCACTACTCCCCTCCCATGTTCTGTACCTCCTACCTCCCACCGTACATTAGGCATGTTTAAATCTCCCGCTATAATTAAGCTCTCTACATTATCCCTAGCACTAAGCCTATCCTCCAAACGATGAAGCAATCCTAAATCCCCCCCCGGAGGCCTATATGCCGCGATTACTTCAAGAGACTGCCTGCCTACCATTATCCTCATACCCATCATCTCTACCTCCTCTTCTTTCCAGAGCAACGTCCCTTGGATTCCTCTTTTAACTGCTACCATTACACCACCTCCGTGCCTATCCCTATCTCTCCTGTGCAGAGTGTAACCATCTACAGTTAATTCACCTTCTGTAAACCCCTCTCCTAGCCATGTCTCCACTGCCACCACCACTTCTGGCTGATACAATTCTAACAGCGTCCTGAATTCATCCACCTTATTTGCCAAGCTTCTACAATTTACTACCATTAGACTAATTTCTGGGCCGTTACATTCCTTCAACATTTTTTGCCCCCCACCCATTTTACACCCATCTACTTCAGCCGTTTTTCCCTTACCTACCTCATCCCTCACTAGTCAGGCCTGTGCTACCAGCCTACCACCTACCCTCCCTAACAACTCACCAAACACACACTTTCCCTCATCCGACAGATGAAGCCCATCTCCACATAGGCCTTCACCTTGCAGCCAACAATTGGCATCCAAAAAACACACACCCATTCTTTCACACATACGCCCTAGAAAACTATTCATTCCGTCTACCACCCCCTTCTTCATATCCTTACGATACAAAATCCCACTAACAACCACCCTACCTACCCCAAACCTCCCAATAGCTACATTCACTAACCCCTCCATCTCCTGCACTAACTTCACCTTTCCCCACCCCTCCCTACCACTGATGTCATTCGTCCCTACGTGAATGATCACCCCCTTCCCTGCAGCATCCTCCTCCCTAACCTGCTCTAGCACCTTCTTCATCCCGGCTACACCTATTCCCGGTAAAACTGTAACATCCAGCTTCCCTCCCACCTGCACTCCTACCCCTCGAACTAGTGAGTCTCCTAGCAAGACCACCCCTCTCGACCCCTCCTTACCCACCTTGACCTTCTCTGACCTAGGTCCTGCCCTAGCCTTAGCTTTTCCCCCCTCCATAATCCCATCACTGGGCCTCGGTTCAATTCCTCCTATGTCCCTCATTTCCCTATCCCTAACTTCATCCTTCCTAACACTACGGGTCCTTAATACAGCTATCTCCCTATCAATATGTCTTCCTTTACCCTTTTGCTCAACACTAACCCTAAGACTATTCCTCACAGTTGCATCATTTGCAACCACACCTACCTTAACTCCTTCACATCCCATACGTTCTTCCCCCTCCCCACCCACAGCCCTGACACCACTTTCAGCTAGGCCTACTTCTACGCCCTTCATCTCTTTATCTTTCTTCAACTTTCGCTCCAACCCAGCAATAGAAGCTCTCAACTGCGCTTCCAATTCCCCCCACTTTCCTGCCTCTTTCTCTACTACCTTGTCCCTCCAACCCCCCACACAGCCACCACACAACCACAATAGAGAAGTTACCTTAGCTATAACTTTATACTCATCCCCAGTCATACGCGGCACACTACACGTAATATGCTCCCACCCCATGCACACCCCACACTGCACAGCCTTTCGCCTACTGCTTACAACCTTCAAACATCTCCTACAATCTTCCCCGACACCTAGGCCTACAACAACATCATCTACACCAACCTTCATTATTATCCCAAAAGCCCAACTGATATTACAACGTATGGTTCCCTGCTAGCCTTATCCCAACAATAATAACACTACCCAATAATTGAATCTATTTTCTATACTTGTCTACTTTCCCAAACAAGGACTTGAATAGGCCTACTCGTTTCCAACCCGGATACCCTTAACCTCAAAAAAAAAAACAATAGGCTGAAACACGCGCTCAACACTATCAACTTTCAGGTACTCAAGCCTGTACGGATCCCCTCACTAACACTTCCACTACCTCAAATACCCTTTATTAATACACTAAACCACAAATCCACCAACTGTTCTCAAAAGAACAATTATTAACTCCCAAAAGTTAAAGCACACAAATGTAACAGATCTATCTCTCTCAAATCCAAAATGGCGCCTTAGAAAATGGGATTGTGATAAATGTCTTATGTGTGTAGATGTGGAAAGAAGAACAGGAAGAGAATGAAGTCAACTGTGCGGTAAGAATGGTGAAATTAGTGATGGAACTTATGGAAGAGGTCAAAGAAATGAAGTTGAAGGACAAGAAAAATAAAAAAGATTTATATGATGCATTAGCGGATAGATTTATGTGGGAGATGGACATGGAAATAAAAGTAATTACTTTAGTAAAGAAGGTAAATGAATTGGAGCAAGACAAAGTGGAGTCGCAGATGGAGAGGTTTAATGCAGAGAAGAAGATGCGTGTGAATATAGAAGAATTAAAAACTACTATGGAATCTTTATTAGGATGGTCGGAGGAACATAGCCAATCAGTTAGGTCGGTGAAGATGGCGTCTAGTACAGATGTAGTAGAAAAACAGAAGAGGGAAAAAGGAAATGGGTGTGTATAGTATGTACGAGTGGAGTTAAGAGTGGAGTGTGGTGCAAAAGTGAGGGTAGGGCGGACGAGGACAAGGTTACCACTGAACTTCTTCTTGTCAAGGACAAGAAGAAGAGTGGAAGAAGAGTGAAGAAAAGCACAGTGGAATAGGCTAGGCCCAACTCTATTAACTGTGGTGCAAAGTGTGAGCTTGGTAATTGTACGGACGACAAGGTTGTTGAATGCTGCGAAGCCAATTGTACACAAAAGTGGCATTTGGCCTGTGAAAATATTACTGTAGCACAGTACAAAGTAGTTAGGGAGGTGACAGGCCTAAAAAGGAGTTGTGAAGGGTACAGGGAGGAAGGGTATAAGATGAGGGATGCTGAAGCTGCAAAGAAGAGAGAGGATGCAGCTACAAAGAAGAGGATGCAGCTACAAAGAAGAGAGAGGATGAAGCTACAAAGAAGAGAGAAGATGAGGTTTTAAAGAAGAGAGAAGCTTTAGCTATGAAGAAGAGAGGAAAAGAATAGACAAATTGCAAATGGGAAGCAAATTTAAAAAAGTAGTGATAATATGGAGCTCGTTGGTGCGGGAAGAAAGCATAAGTTCGGGAGAAAACACAGTCGTTGACGTGATACCGGGTATTGGAATATTTATGATGAAGAGAGTAGTGGATGCGATGCAGGAAAGGGAAGTAGAAGGAAAGGAAGTAATCTTGCATGTTGGAGGAAACGACCTAGAAGAGATGGGAAGGGGACAAGATCGTCAGAATATTATGAAGAAAGGAATGAAAGAATTGATAGTTGCTGCAAAGAAAAAAATTGGGGAAGGAAGAGTCGCTGTTAGTGGAATTGTACATAGAAAGAGTGAAAAGAAAGAAACAGTAGACGAAGTAAACAGAATAACAGAAAGAATGTGTGAAGAAGAGAAAGTGTTGTACGTAGAAACAAACTGTTGGATCAAGGACACTGTCCTGAAAGAGGACGGTGTTCATCTAAATCATTGGGGGACTAAAAAGATACGGGAACTGTTGGGAAGAGTGGCAGAAAGAATGATGATTGGAGACAAGAGGTGACTGTATACCGAAAGAGAGACTCGCTAGTAACAGGGTTGATGAAGGACAGATGAAACGGGGCAAGGAAAAAAAAAGGATACAAAAAAAGGGGAAAAAAGGATACAACAAATTTTGAAGTACATTAAATTTCAATGGATGATTCACAGATGAAGAAATAGAGGTGGAGGGTTACGGTATATTTAGAAGAGACAGGAATAAAAATGGGGGGGGGGTATTGGTGGGGTGTAGAAATGAATTATCAGGGAGAGTAGTATGAACAGAAAAAGAAGCAGAATTGATGGGAATAGAAGTTACGATTGGGACTATAGGATCTGTGATAATTGCGGGATACAGGCCCCCCAATACAACGGAATTTATATTAGAACGAATTAGGAATAGGATATTAGAAAATCATAACAAACGAAACCTAATTGTGGCAGGGGATTTTAATCTATACCAGGGATAATTTGGGAAGAGGGAAGTGTTGGAGTGGGGGTAAGCAAGAGGCAAGATTTAATAACTGAAATAATGAATGAGGGTTTTATACAAACAGTTAGGGAGGGGACAAGAGAAACGAGAACAGGAGGCAGCAATCTTCTGGATGTTATCTTGGTAAGGCCACCAGAAAACTGGGTATGACAAGGGTAAACATTGGCATAAGTGACCACAAAATTCCTACCGTAGAACTGTTTAATATCTTTAATAAAAATGATGAAGAAAGGGGGGAAAAGAAGATTTGGATCTACAAAAAGCCAAAATGAATTATATTAAAGAATTTTCATCAGAAAAAAAGTAGGTTCTAGGAAACGGAAATAGGGGGCAATAAATGGGAAAGTTTTGAAAACATTTGTATTGAGGCAACAGAGAAGTATGTACCTAATAGAATTATATCACAGAGCAATCCAGATCCCATCTATTATAAACAAAAAATCAGAGCACTGAAGAAGAAGTGTAGGAAATTACATAATAATATAATATCGAGGAGAAAGAGGGGAAGTAGAAATGAACAGGCTTAGAGCAGAACTAAACATGGAAGAGAAGAAGGTGATGGAAATTTTTTTGTAGGTATGTTTGACAAACGTGATTAGAACAAAAGCTGGGGAAACATTTATAAATACATAAATAGTAAAAAAGGACGTGTGAAGGACATGCCAATCATATAATATATAACCAATCAGTGACGAGAGCGACGCGATTTCCGATTGTTAAGCTGTTGAGCAAATCGCATTCATGGAAGGCCAGCTTAAAACCACAAATTAAACTCATTGTACTGGTGGATGAGCAACTGAGAGATGGAGAGGGCAAAAGGGTACAAGAGAGAGATGGAGAAATAAGAATGGCTAGCACACTGAACCGCCATTCATGGGACCGGGGTTCAATTCCCTCCGCAGTCGACCCTCCGGACAGATGCATCGTGGTTTCCCACTGTCATTCAGGTTGATACTGGGATGGTTTCTAAACAAGTCCTGGCATACTCCCTCTCACAACCCAGAATCATCCAATTTAATAACCTTTTGAATCATCTAATTCAACATCCACCGATGCCAATAGATCTTAGTAATCAGTACAGTTAGTTGTAAAAATCATACATAAATAAAAAGAGAGAGAGTGAGAGAGAGAGAAAGAAAGACAGAGAGAGATAAATAACGAGGGGAGAGTTAAAGAAAGAGAAAGACAGAGTGGTAGAGAGACAGAGAGAGAGATTCAGAGAGACAGTGACAGAGAGAGACCGAGTAAAAGAGAGGGGGGAAAGAGAGAGAGAAATAGAAAGAGAGTATAGAGATAAATAGAATGGGAGGAAGAGAGAGAGAGAGAGAAATATAGAGTGAGAGTGAGACAGAGAGAGACATAGTAGAACAGGTCCATTTCGCTGGCATCCCCAAATCGAAAAAGTCGTTTATTTTTTCACCACTTGTTTGTGCCTAATTTGTGCTCGAAACCGCATCATTTGTGCTCAACTCGTACGCTCGCTAATTAGAATTTAATTTGGGGGTGCCAGCGAAACGACAGCACCCCCAAATCAAAAAGTTGACTTTTTTTCTCGCCAATCGTTTGTTTCGTTTGTGCTCGAAACCGCATCGTTTGTGCTCAACTCGTTCGCCCGCTAATCAGAATTAATTAGAATTAGCACCCAAATCAAATTCTGAATAGCGGGCGAACGAGTTGAGCACAAACAATGAAATTTCAAGCACAAACAAGCACGAACGAAGCATAAACGATTGACAAAAAAATAATTTTGTTCCTTCCATTTTGGGGGAGCAATTCGTTTTGGTGGTGCTGTCGTTTCACTGGCACCCCAAATTAATCCCTAATTAGCGGGCAAACGAGTTGAGCACAAAAGATGCGGTTTAGAGTACAAACGAAGCACAAACGATTGTCGGGGTAAAAAATATGGATTTTTCTATTTGGGGGGGCTGTCGTTTTGCTGGCACCCCAAATTGAATTCCAATTAGCGGGCGAACGAGTTGAGCACAAACGATACGGTTTCGAGCACAAACAAGCACAAACGAAGCATGAAACGATTGACAAAAAAATCCATTCTGTCTTTCGGGAGGTGCAATTTGGCCGTTTTCGATTTGGGGGTGCTGTCGTTTTACTGGCACCCCCAAATTGATCCTCGATTAGCGAGCGAACAAATTGAGCATACACGATGCGGTTTTAAGCACAAACGTGCACGAACGATTGGCGAGAAAAAAGTCGACTTTTTGATTGTGGGTGCTGGCGTTTTGCTGGCACCCCCGAATTAAATTCTAATTAGCGGGCGTACGAGTTGATCACAAACGATGCGGTTTCGAGCACAAACGAGCACAAACGATTGGCGCAAAAAAACAGATCTTTTTATTTGGGGGTGCTGTCGTTTTGTTGGCACCCCCAAATTAAATTCTAATCAGTAGGCGAGCAAGTTGAGCACAAACGATGCGGTTTCAAGCACAAACGAAGCACAAATGACTGGCGAAAAAATAATTCGACTTTTTCATTTTAGGGGTGCCAGCGAAACGGACCTGAGTAAAACACTCTTCAAACGATCAATTTTCGTTGTACATAAAATTTCAATAATTGCAAAGAATAATCATTTTTAATGGTGTAATGGCGCTCAAAATTTCTGTTGCGAAATTTCAATTTCAGTAGCGACATTTGTGGGCAACATTTGAGAACTTTTTTAGATTTTAGAATTCAGATCGATCGACTTTTGGAGTTTCTACTTTCCTGCGCGCTTCCAGTGTCAAGGTACCGCAACTAGGAATATACATGTAACCTAACTTTACCAACGCGTTGAACTTTACCACTTGACCAAACTCAACCACAACAATTGTGATGTGCCGTTTTCCAGTTTTGTTGCACCCAGATGAGTGCTTGCTCATACAGAATCGATATAACATGACATGAAAATTAAAAAGCCAATGTCAAATTGGCGATTTATCTTTTTTTTTTCGTTCAATGTTGGATAACGACGTAGCTCACGGTTTGTAGACCCATACGGAGTCAACGGAAAAGCACGTGACAGTAGGCTCTTTACTCATTGCTTGGCTAGGTGAAAGATTGCAGAAAAGGTGAGCGTATTTCAACTTTGTGAAATTAGTGCATGAAATTGCAATATTTCCGTTCTCGTGTAGTGGCAATATAGGAACGTAGGTATTCTTCTTTTCTGAAATTAATCGATCGTGTGAAGTGGCTTTAAGAGAGCGAGAAAGAGAGAGAGAAATATAGAGAGTGAGAGAGAAAAATATAGAGTGAGAGTGAGAGAGAGGGAGAGAGACAGAGACACAGAGAGATCGACAGAGATGGATAGATTGGGTTTCAACGACGCACTATAATGTTAAATTAAGATCTATTGGCGTCGAATGAATGATTGATGAGATGATGGGATGATGAGATGAAGGTTTCTTAGGTATCGGGAAGGATAGTGGGAAGGAAGCGGTCGTGGCCTATATCGTGGAAACCATCCTGGCATTAGCCTAGACTACAGAGGGAAACCACGAAAAACCCTGTAAAGATGGGCAGTGGCAGGGATCGAACCGGGTCCAATATTCCCCTTCACCTCCCAGATCACATGAAGCGAACTCGTGCGTTTACCACTCAGCTACATGTGCCGGTCAGAGATGGATAGAGAGAGAGAAATGTAGAGTGATAGAGAAAAATATAGATAGTGAGACAGAGAGAGACAGAGTAAGAGAGAGAGAAAGAGTAAAAGAGTAAGATTGAGGAGGGGGGTAAGAGAGAGAGAGAGAGGGGGGGGGGGGGGTGAGAGATCAGAGAGAAAAAAATATAGAGTGAGACAGAGTAGGAGAGTGAGAAAGAGTAAAAGAGTAAGAGAGAGGAAGGGGGGAGAGAGAGAGAGAGAGAGAGAGACAGAGAGAAATGTAGAGTGAGAGTGAGACAGAGTAAGAGAGTGAGAAAGACAGAGTGAAAGAGTAAGAGAAGGGGGGGGGGGAAGAGGGAAATAGAAAGAGAGCAAGAGAGATACTGCTATGTTGTGCCGGCACTTACCCATCAGAAGTGAATATCGGCCGGTTGCTGTGGTACTTTGTATAAGATGAATCTTCCAACATTTGTCGTACGGGCCTCGTGTTGGACTCGGAAGAATTGCTGGGTCTCGACGAACGTAGGCCTACTCTGGGTCCTGAAAAATGAAGAATTATTGAAGAAATAAAAAAGAGGTAGGCCTACTCTCGCTGTGATTCGTACCATCGACTTCCTGGATATGATTCAGGCACCGTAGCTATACAGAGCTATGCAGACATTGATGTTATTTCTTTTATCATCATCAAACATAACCTTTATAGAATATTTAACGAAAAATGAGAGTTCTAATGAATGATTGTCTTTAGGTGAGTTAAATTTTGCTATCGTTACGATAGGCCTGAGACATACAATTACATGTTCTAACTGTAATAAGCTGTGTCTGTTTACTTGAAACACAAACTTCTAGCTGGCGCTTTCAACGCTCAAGTCCTTGCAACTAGAATAGATGGACCAAATTTATTTTTCAATGTCACGACACAATGCTGAGATGCCATCATGCAACTCGCTTGAGAATTGGCCAATACATATTGTAAGTTGCATGTTGCTGTTAGAAGTTGTTTAACGCTGAACTGTAAATGTACGTTCACATGTGCAACACCTACAACCCGTTTGTGCCAATAAGACTAGAATACACCAAATTCAAAAGGCCTAGTCAAACGAACCGACATGAAGGCCGTGGAAATGACAGTGCCAGCACTGCCCTCCCACGGTCTTTGTCCGAAACTTTGTTTGTGGGTACAGACAATAATTGGCAAAATTAATCTTACCTTGATCTAATTTGATCTTCAGAGCTGGGGTGTAGACCTAGGAGCCATGGGCTGAAGAGTTGGATTCTTACTTGATGTTCCTCCTGAGCGACAATAATTGCTACTGATTGAATGTTGTCTTTGATACCGGTAACTGGAAAACATAAAATTGGTACCTCAGTATTACTTTCAGATTCAATTACTGGTAATTGGCACATTAGGGGGCTTATTCAACTTATGAGTTTGTCATACCAGTAGGCCCTACTGGTATTTAATTTTTCAATGTAAGATTTAATAGACACAAAATCTTGTGATGAACTCACAACTTTGTACAAGTTAAGCTTAGGCCTATATCTATGACAGGTGATTATGCTGTAGGTGTGTTAACCAAGTGTTTTCACAAAATCAACAGTCACAAAATCAATGGACCGTCGGGTAAAGTTTGCATCGAAAAATTAAAGTGCGCATACTGTATCGTTGACCAACACAAACCTCTCCTTAACCATTGGGTTTAAACTCAATTTCCTAACTAACCTAACCACCACTAGAAATCTACAAAACATAACACTAAAAACAATCGGCTGCGGATACTGTACGGTAGGCCTATAGATCTACCGGTACTTGTCTTGTAAGAAGTAGAGCCTAATAGGCCTAACTATATTTAACCCTAGGCATTGAATTTGTAACTTGACTAGCCCTAGAACATATATCTTATAATTACCTTGTGCAGCCATCGGTATGTTCGGAAGTTTGTATCCAATGCTGATGAAACTGCCATGGATCTCCGGTGATCTCTAGCGGCAGTTCACGAACTGTTTCTATTAGTTTTTCAACGGTTATAAACCAATTTTCAGTTACCGGTACACCTTGTTGATCTACGTTGCGATGACCTCTATACCGGTAATAGACTCACTTCACTTCATAGAATTCATTTTGCATCAATGGAGCCGACATCATAATGAGTATACTCAATGCCGATATGAATGTTGAGCTTCTAGCCATGTTAGCGTTTAGGCCTACATACGGTTGAGTGCGACGACAACATGACGAATAATAGAGCCCGTCACTTCAGTTTGTTCATAGGCCCTAACACACAGCAGCAAAAGGCCCGAGCCTTACACCACTGAAAAAAGGTGAATAGGCCTGGGCCTAGGCCTATACCCATGCAGAGATAAGCCGCGTCGATCTGTTTAGGGTTATGATTGTGTAGGGTCTAGGCCTAGGTCAACCTTTTTTGTATTTTTTGGGTTTTACATGACGGTTTGGGTTAAAAAGGGTATGGATATCAACACTGTGATTTTAAGGTTCAAACCTTATCCCAGGACTAGGCCTAGGCAGGCCTATAACTCCCACAGACAACAGTTAACAATATAACCTCAAAACGAATTGGCGCAGTCATGCGTATCAATATTGCTTCGTTCATTCTGACGCAACTGAGCATCTACATATAACAACTATGAAACCAAACGAAAGTATTACTGTGGAACCCAATTTTGGTATACAACCCACAAGTAAGCCTGCCTACCACTTTCAACACTTCAACATCACCAATTTAAGAAGCGTCAATTAACTGACAATTTAAGACTTGAATGTTTTGAAGAGCGTTCGTTCGAGTGTTTAACGACGGGCGCGCTAGTAGTGAGTGGATGATATTTGAATTTGAAACTGAGAAACAACAAAATATGAAAATATGAGAAACTAGCATGAACAAAATTCAAGTTTTTGTTTTGTGTTTTCATCTATGTTCTTTTGCTGTCAGAGAGGAAGATATCTATGTTCTTTTTCTGTCAGAGAGGAAGATATTGACTGCAATAGTGGAAGCAAACAATCAATTACAACTTATTTCCTGAAGAATAATTGGAGTTTTTGCAATTATTGATAAAAATAAAATGTGGATGAGTTTTACATTGAATTAACTGGGATTTATTTAATTCAGAAAGAGATTATAAATGTGCATATGCCTACTTCCACTTTCTTTGGCTCGTTTTCTTATACCCGCTGAAGATTTTTTTTTTGCGTATTTTGGCGCCTGTTTATCAAACATAAAAAAAATATTTGAACAACCATCCATCCGATCTGGATTTAACTTCAGATTTGTTCTTTTTCAATGTGTATCCATATTAGGTAGAAATTTCGTTCATCAGACACGAAAAAAAATTGCCGTCAAAAATTCAAATCCAAATTCCAAATCCAAAAATTCAAATGGACCGTGACCATTGACAAAACATATAATACGATAAACCTACAGATTTTTGTTAAATCGTTTAAGAATATGTAAGTATAGAAACCTGATCAAACATGTATGCCTTATAAATCTATAAATAATCATAAAACCCTGTAGGATCGTGACCATATTGCAACCTGTCAAAACATATAATACGATAAACCTGTAGATTCTTGTTAAATCGTTTAAGAATATGTAAGTATAGAAACCTGATCAAACATGTATGCCTTATAAATCTATAAATAATCATAAAACCCTGTAGGATCGTGACCATATTGCAACCTGTCAAAACATATAATACGATAAACCTGTAGATTCTTGTTAAATCGTTTAAGAATATGTAAGTATAGAAACCTAATCAAACATGTATGCTTTATAAATCTATGAATAATCATAAAACCCTGTAGGACCGTGACCATATTGCAACCTGTCAAAACATATAATAGGACGAAACTGTATAGATTTTGGTTAGAATGTGTAAGAATATTTTACTATAGCAACCTGGTCAAACATTTATGCCTCATAAATCTATAAATAATCGTAAGACCCTGTAGGATCGTGATCCTATTGCAACCTGTCAAAACATATAATACAATAAACCTGTAGATGTTGGTTAAATCGTGTAAGAATATGTAACTATAGAAACCTCATCAGACATTTATGCTTTATAAATCCATAAATAATCGTAAGACCCTGTAAGACCGTGACCATATTGCAACCTGTCGAAATATATAATATGAAAAACCTATAGATTTTTGTTCAATCGTGTAAGAATATATAAGTATAGCAACCTGATCAAACATGTATGCCTCATAAATCTATAAATGATCGTAAAACCCTGTAAGATCGTGATCCTATTGCAACCTGTCAAAACATATAATATGAGGAACCTATAGATTTCTGTGAATACCTATAAGAATATAGAACTTAAGCAACATGTTCAAACATATAGCATCAATAAATCTATACAGTAGTGTAGAACACTTTAGGATCGTGAATTATTTTAACCTGTTAAATATATATGAGATTGAAAAACCTGTATATTTGTGTTAATACCTATAAGAATAAAAAAGTTTAGCAACATGTTTAAAAATGTAAGATAAATTAATCTATAAATAATTGTAAGACCCTGTAGGATCGTGACCATATTGCAACCTGTCAAAACATATAATACGATAAACCTGTAGATTCTTGTTAAATCGTTTAAGAATATGTAAGTATAGAAACCTGATCAAACATGTATGCTTTATAAATCCATAAATAATCGTAAAACCCTGTAGGATCGTGATCCTATTGCAACCTGTCGAAACATATAATACGAAAAACCTATAGATTTTTGTTAAATCGTGTAAGAATATATAAGTATAGCAACCTGATCAAACATTTATGGCTCATAAATCTATAAATAATCGTAAAACCCTGTAGGATCGTGATCCTATTGCAACCTGTCAAAACATATAATATGAGGAACCTATAGATTTCTGTTAATACCTATAAGAATATAGAACTTGTTGTGTTCTTATTTCAATAAATAAGAAAAGGTTAATCGAAGAAACTCACATTTATTAATTCAGGTTACACACGTCCGTACAGGTTGACAGCCAGTTAAAAAGACACCCTTTACCGTCCAACCTGGCCCTACCCGCACAGACACTCAATCATACCAACATACTAATACTGGTATGGTGTGCATAGCCACCGCCTATGCACACACGTACCATCATGAGTTACATACTACATACATAACACTCCTTCCCTTTTTATTTATTTATTTTTTCAAAGGGATTACAGTGATCCTAAAATTAAACATTTTATAAATCAATAATCATAATAATTATAATAACTCCATTTATACTTATAAATCCAGTTTAACAGGCATTTTCCTGGCCCTTTCAGACCGTCGTATAATAGGTGTACAAATTTCCTCAGTTCCCATGCTATCTGGGGCCCTGAGAGGCGAGGACCTGGTTCTAACTTTTGATTCCATTATAACTTCTGGAGATTTACTTTTTCTGCCTATGGTCCCTGGTTCACATGGTACTTCAGGAGTCTTAACTTTGAATGGAGAACGTTGCCTTGCCGGTTCTCCAACATCATTGTGTTTATTCTTATTACAATCAACATAATCTTCATCATACATGTTAGTGACCTTTGTAGGCCTACTATTATCACTAGTAAGCACTGAATATTTCAACTGATTACAGTGACATAGCCTAATTCGACCGTCTACACTAACTAGATAAGTTACAGGGCTTATCTTTTCCTTAACTTCCCCTTTTTTCCATCGTACACCTGGTGTTCGTTGAGGACCAGTTACCTTGACTAAAACCTGTTCTCCTACCATAAACTCTTTCGGTCCTTTGGCAAAATGTTGGTTGCGTTTGAACATTACTTCCGCGCTGGCTTTTTGTAAAGTTACTCCTACATTTGGACTCAACATACTTAACTTGGTGCGTGGTTTATATCTAAACATCATTTCAGCCGGAGACGAATTAGTTATGGTTGTCGGAGTATTCCGAAAATGAAACAAAAAGTTATCTATTCTATGCTGTAAGGTTAGATTAGATTGTTTATTAAGCTTATCCGTAGTAATATGATACTTGGATAGAACTTCCTTGACTGTCCTGACATTTCTTTCGGCTAGACCATTCGACGCAGGGTGATAGGGTGGACTATGTGCTAACCGTATACCATTAGACACACAGAATGTTTTTAGCTCTTCAGAATTGAACGGTGGACCATTGTCCGAAACCAAAAGCTCTGGAAAACCGAAAGTAGCAATTACATTTCTTAACTTTTCAATTACGTGTTTGGCACTTGTCTGTTGCATTGGCCACACCTCAAGCCACTTCGAGTAACTATCGACTAGCACTAACAGCATAGTGCCTTCCAGTTTAGCAAAATCTAAATGCACTCTTTGCCAATGCCGATAGGGTGTAGGCCAATTATGCAAAGGACCTTGCTTGTCTGACGGGCGCGACAACTGACATGCCTCGCAACTGAGAACCATGATTTCTATATCACCATCGATCCCCGGCCACCAGATATGGCTTCTAGCTAACGCTTTCATTCTCACCACTCCTGGGTGTTGATCATGTAGTAAGGACAAAACATGATTACGTAATTGTTCTGGAATTATGACCCGATTTCCCCAAGTAAGACAATTCTCGTCGATTGATAACTCGCTTTTGCGACTGAAATAAGGTTTTAACCCAGGATCTATCACTTCACTGCTAGGCCAACCCTGTTGTGTTGATAGCATTACCCTTGACAGGACAACATCTTTTGCACTATAATGCGCTATTTCCTTGGCTGTACATGGGAAATCCGAAAATGACGACTTCCACTCACTACAAACCCACTTGACTGCGGAAAACTGACAACGTTGCTCCTCTACTGACTTACTAGGCATCGGTAACCGCGACATCGCATCGGCATTAGCTAACTCTTTTCCTTTACGGTATTCAATATGGTACATATACGCAGATAAAATTATGGCCCAACGTTGCAACCGTGCTGCAGCTAATGTCGGAATACCCTTCTTACTACCTAGTATGGCCCTTAACGGAGAGTGATCGGTGATCAAACGAAATTTATGCCCAAAAATAAATTTATGAAATCGTTTCACCCCGAATACGATTGCCAAGGCCTCTTTCTCTACCTGCGCATAGCCTTGTTCAGTTTTGCTTAAGGTTGACGAAACGAACATCACCGGTTTCTCTACCCCGTCAACCACATGCGATAACACTGCGCCTACACCATAATGTGACGCATCACATGATACAACCATCTCCCGAGTTGGATCATATGGTACTAAACACTGACTACTCACGAGTAATTCCTTACTCACTTCAAACGCCTTTTGACATTCTGCTGTCCAGGCCCATTTACTTCCCTTCTCAAGCAGTTTATGTAGGGGTTTGATTGAACTTGCTAGGTTTGGAAGAAATCTATTATAAAAGTTTAACAAACCCAAATACGACTGTAGCTGAGCTACATCTGATGGTGCTGGGGCCTTAACAACGGCCTCCACCTTGTTTGGATGCGGGTGAATCCCTGATGAGTCTAACACATGACCAAGGTACTCAACTTCTGATTTGAAAAACTTGCATTTTCCTAAATTAATTCTGATATTATGCCTTTCCAACCGTTCTAACACCATTTCCAAGGTTTTCTCATTACCTTCCGGTGTTTCACTTACAATGAGTACATCATCTAAGTAACACTTTACATTTGGAATACCACACAAAACTTGATCCATTACACTTTGGAAAATAGCTGGTGCGGATGTAATTCCATAAGGTAATCGAGTAAATTGATACAGGCCTAAATGAGTGTTGACAGTTAATATTTCCTGGGCTTTTTCTGATATTTTCAGCTGTTGATATGCATTACTTAAATCTAATACTGTAAATACCTTTGCATTACCCAGTGAGGCAAAAATATCATCCACCCGTGGTAACGGATAGTGCTCAGTGTCGACATACCGATTCACGGTTACCTTAAAATCTACACATAGTCTGACAACGCCAGTTTCCTTTTTCGGAACTACTACTAATGGTGAAGCCCACTGACTGCGTGACACTTTCTTCAACACACCATTTTGTTCCAACTGTTTCAACTCTTTTTCCACTAATGGTTTTACAGCATATGGTACCCCATATGCTTTGTGGAAGATAGGGGTTGCATCCTCTTTCAACACTACATCGGCCACAAAACCTATAATGCTACCGGAGGTATCTTTGTTAAAAACTCTTGGAAATTTTTCTCGTAAATCTTGTACCTTGTTACTACATGACTCGGTTACATTCAAGGACTTGACAGCAAGATGGAATTTTGACAAATCATCTCTCCAATTTGGAGTTAGCACGTTCAACCATGGACGCCCTAACAATGGTATAGTATCACTATGTTTACTACTTCCCATAGCCACCACTATCAGGTCTAGATTATGAACTGCATTGATACCAATCACTGACACAGTGATCTTGCCTACTACACTTCCCAGACCACCAAAAACTGATTTGAGTGTAATCTGAGTTTTACTCAGTGGAACATTCCTAAAATGTTTGAGATAACATTTTTCTGAAATAATGGAACAGGCAGCACCGGAATCTACCTCCATGTCTATCACTTTACTGTTAAGCTTCATCTTAACTATCAAAGGCTTATCAACTTTACCAATTACTTTGATATTTTTTATTTCACCCATATCAAAATTGACGTCTTGATCTGACTCGCTGTCCTCTCCTTCACTGGATTCCTGTTCCACTTTCTTCACCTTGCTCCGACTTTGGCACATTTTAGACGTGTGACCTTTTCGCTGACAGGTGAAACAGGTCCACTGACGAGCTGGGCATGTTGACTCCTCATGTTGTCGACCACATCTGCGACACTTGGGATCCATGCTGTGTGCTTGACTCGATTTAGACTTGACTGGTAGCCGACCGCCATCTGACCCATGAGACTGTGAGCTGGAAGGCTTGGACTGTTGACCTTGACGTGACTGCCTTTGAACCACTTTTTTTACATCGCTTAATACTGATACAACGCGTGCGTTATCTCCGGCTGACTCGAGGCCTCTTGCTACTTTGCAAGCTTTGGTAAATGTAATGTTATCTTCGCAATTTAATAACTGCTTGCGGATATCTTCGTTTTTTACCCCACATACAAATCTGTCTCTAAGCGCTCTGTCCAAGAAAGCACCAAATTCACACGTACTGGCTAATGACTGCAATTGCTCAGCGTATTCTATAATCGATTCCCCCTCTCTTTGGTTTCGATTATTAAATTTAAACCCTTCCACCATCACAGACTTTACTGGTGTGAAGTGCGCTTGTAAAATGGCCTTGAGTTCTTCATACGTTTTAGAACTAGGTCGAGCCGGACTAACCAGTGATCTAATTGTCCTGTAAACCTTCGCCCCCATCTGTTGTAGGAATATAAACTTCTTCTTATCTTCTTGAACAGTATTAGATTCAAAAAATAACTCTAACCGCTCAACATAAATGTCAAATTCCTCTACTGATGGATCAAATGTTTCAACTTTCCCGAAATAGGAAGACATATTTCCTTTACCTACACTAGAATGTTCGTCAGCCGTCATTACGCCCACTTGTCGCGACCACGCGGGTCACGAATTGAATTCGGCAATATTTGCACAATCCTAGTAAATTTTTCGTTGAAAGTTTCTACTTTGGTTCTAAAACCCTCGTCGCCAAACTGTTGTGTTCTTATTTCAATAAATAAGAAAAGGTTAATCGAAGAAACTCACATTTATTAATTCAGGTTACACACGTCCGTACAGGTTGACAGCCAGTTAAAAAGACACCCTTTACCGTCCAACCTGGCCCTACCCGCACAGACACTCAATCATACCAACATACTAATACTGGTATGGTGTGCATAGCCACCGCCTATGCACACACGTACCATCATGAGTTACATACTACATACATAACAGAACTTAAGCAACATGTTCAAACATATAGCATCAATAAATCTATACAGTAGTGTAAAACACTTTAGGATCCTGAATCATTTTAACCTGTTTAAATATATAAGATTGAAAAACCTGTATATTTGTGTTAATACCTATAAGAACAAAAAAGTTTAGCAACATGTTTAAACATGTAAGATAAATTAATCTATAAATAATTGTAAGAACCTAAAGGATCGTGATCATTATTTCAACTGTTCAAACATATAGGGTAAAAAAACATGTTGGTTTTTGTTCGAACCTGTTTGGACCTGTAATTATAGAAAATTGCTTAGACTTGTGAAATGTTTAAACCCTTCAAATTACAGTACAAAACTGATTAAAACTATACAAATCCCTTATCTGAGGGTAACTTGTACGGTTCAATCCTGCTCAAACTTATTGATAACTCTTACTGTAGAATCCTGTGGTGTATAGGTTTCTACAGTTGCTCTGTTTCACCTGTTGGTCTCCTGTTGATGCATATTGGAAACGGATATATCTTGTAGAAACCTATTAAAGTGGTCTTACAGGTTTCAATAGTAATTTGCACTAGGGTAGTGCTCTCGTAAAAGGATCTGACGAAGAGGAACTCAGTACGAACATCAACAACGTTGTTAAATTACTTGACAGCTGGTTTAAAATTAACCATCTTACTTTAAATAGCAACAAAACTACATTTATCAACTTCAAACTAACATCTGAGCCTGAAGCCTTAACCGTATTCAATTCCACCTCACAACTAAAGCAAACAAATAATACAAAATTCCTAGGTTTAATGATTGACCAGCGACTAAACTGGCATATCCACAGCGAATATATAGCAAAGAAACTACGCTCTGCCAACTACGCTCTACGACGCGCCAAATGTCTAGTCAGCAAATCTGTCCTCAACAATATATATTATGCATACTTCCACTCAATCATGACTTATGGAATTACAGCCTGGGGCAACTCCCCTGCTCTCAAGAGAGCATTCATCCTCCAAAAACAAGCTGTAAGAATTATTACTGGCCACAATCAAAAGAGAAGCTGCCGACCACTATTTAGAAAACTCAGTCTGCTTCCTCTACCTTGCATCTACATACTAGAAACAATATCGTTCATCAAACTCAATTTCAAATCTCATAAAACTAATCAAGACAATCATCACCACGACACCAGGCGCAAAATAGATCTATCAATCCAGCAGCACAACCTCAAAGCATTTGAAAATACAGTTGACTATACCAAGGCGTCAAACTGTTTAATAAATTGCCTTCAGAGATAAAGTATATTCAAGATGTTCATAAATTCAAGAGAGCAGTAAAACAACTACTCCTTAAACACTGCTGTTACTCCACACAAGAATTCCTGGAAACATCACTCTAATTAGGCCTAGTTCTTCCATTTCAAAATATGTCATTTCAAAGTTATACTATTCTCTATGCTACATTATCATATTATTATAATTTCATTATTATTTTTCTGTTATCACTATTATTACTATAATATTATCAAAATCATTATTACGAAGCTTTACATTTTATATTTAACGTACCGTACCCTATTTCTCTATAGGCCTACTCTTGTCTTTTTTTATCACAATAACTACGTATATGAAAATCAATATTGTACATAGCTTTTTCACTTTTGTTATTATTAATATTAATATTTCATAGAATAGTGTCGACAATAGTACAACATTGTTGATGTAGTATGTATACACAATCATGTATATAATACGTGTCTCTAAATCCTGTGCTGTAATGTATAATGAGGATCTTTGACAATAAATACTTATCTTATCTTATCTTATCTAATATATCGCCCACTGCTCAGTGGAGCGTTTAGGCCTAGGCGCACTAGGTGCGCGCCTGGGGACCCAGATTTTTGATTACCGGAAATTACTTTTTTGATATATCTTTGTTTTTAAATTATTGAATATATTTGTAACCTTTCGCTGGGCCGTCGTTAGGTGGTCTCAGGGGGGGCGCTCGCCCCCCCAATAACTTATCCTCCTTTAAAAATATATAATGTTGACCTACAAATAAACACACAATAAAATATGATGAGTTGATGACTTACCAATATGAATTGTAAGTTTGTAACAGTATACACCCTACTACTTTACACTTCCTTTTTTCTTCCCAATAATGATTCAATTATTAGATTCCGAAACTGCTTGTCAATCGCAAAAATCACTTGAAAAATGACCATATTTAAAAAAAAATCACTGCTGAGAGGAATCGCGAGAATAGATTCGTAAATGTCTATAATGATTATACTATTAGAAATAACTTTGGTAATGTCCATAGTGATTCAACCATTGGACTCCAAAACCACTTGTAAATATCAAAAATCACTGACAAAATGACATGAGTCTATTTAAAAAAATTCCCTGCTGGGCTTTGCTGGGAGAAATCGCAAAAGTATACCTTCGAAAATGTCCATGACGATGCAATTAAAAAACTCCAAAAACCACTCGTGAATCGCAAAAATCTCTTGAAAAATGTCCATATTTTCAAAATTTTCCTGTGGGGCTCTGCTGTGGGGCTTCCGCGCTCCAGACCCCCTTTTTGCACGTGGCAGCTGTCCAGCTGAGCGATCATTTTATTTATGTAACCTGTGCGCTCCCCCAATATACAAATCCTGACGTCCCTGAACTTCCGTAATGAAAAAAGAAATTTAACGCAATATACGGTACACTATTTGTTTATAACTGATACCATATGTATGAATGAATGAATATTAGGGTTTTAAGACGCATCGACAGCGAGGTCATTTAGCGCCTGTCAAAATAAGTTGCTGAACAAAAAGGTGAGTAGTGTTATACAAAGGTGCGATTAAAATTTAGATGAGAACACCTCTATATGTGAAACTAAGACTAAACTAATACTAAAGACGTTATACACTAATTTGTTAAAACCGAACATGTGTGTGCTGTCTACCATATGTAATATGCTGAAACTCTATGAGTCAAGAGCAGCTAGGGAGTCTGGCAATATTATGTATTGAATCAGAAGAAACTGAAAAATGTGATTTTAATGTACAAATCAACGCTTTGGCTAAACTTGAGTGCAGGAAAAAGCAAATGTAATATAGAGTTCTATACATTTATATTCCCATTTACATGTAATCTTTGTAAAATACATTGTACTAACTATTCAAATATCAATACATAAAAGCAAACATTATTGTAGCCTACCTTCTAGTCCTTCTCATATTTGAATTGATATTTGGATGAGCGAAGCGAAAACTCAATTTTGCCATACCCGAAAAAAAGTGCCTGTTTTTTGTTTTTTTTTGTTCACACCCACAGGTCAGACGAAAATTCAAAATCAGTTGAAACTTGGCACACACAAGTATCCTTATCTAATTCGATACTGTATAGTTTTGAGGCGCGATCGGTTGAACCACTTCTGAGAAAACTCATTCCAAAGTTTTCAAAAATCCCATTAGAATAACCCAGAGGAAAAAATTCGTGAAAAATATTTCATCTGAGAAGATTAAAATTCTCAGGGATTTCAATCTGATAATGATACACATTATTCCGAACTTTCACTCAAATCGGATCAGCCGTTGGATGTAAAAAAATGTATAATGTAATTTGTGTTAATTATTCAAAGCTATTAAGATACCTATTGAATCAAAGCAACAAGTGTCACCACTTGATTGTAAACGATTTAAACAAAGCCTTCTTTATTATCATATAAACTAGGCAAACACGTTATGTGTTGCCGCGTTGATGGATGAGCTGGAACATATCAACTTATCTTTGGATTGGTTATTATTGGATGAGTGTAGCGAAGACTCAATTTCACTGTACTTGAAAAATCGAATGTTTTTTTTTTTTTTTTTTTTTTTTTCTTTGTGCTCTACAGGTCAAACAGAAATTCAGATCATGATGAAACTTGGCACACACATGAACCCCTATCTGACTTGATGCTGTATAGTTTTGAGGCGCAATCGATTGAGCCACTTCTGAGAAAACTCATTCCAAAGTTTTAAAAAATCTCATTAGAATAACCCAGAGGAAAACATTCGTGAAAAATATTTCATCTGAGAAGATTCAAATTCTCAGAGAATTTCAATCTGATAATGATACACATTATTCCGAACTTTCACTCAAATCGGATCAGCCGTTTCGATGTAAAAAAATATATAATGTTATTTGTATTAATTATTCAAAGCTATTAAGGTACCTAGTAAATCAAAGCAACAAGTATTACCACTTTATTGTAAATGATTAAAACAAAGCCTTCTTGATTATCATATAGATTATTAATGGAAAATAAGATGGCAGTGATGTAATGGTTTGGATCTCAAGGTGTATATATATATATATATATATATAATAACCAATCCATGGATAAGTTGATAGCTCATCCATCAACGCGGAAACACATAACGCGTTTGCCTAGTATATATATACACCTTGAGATCCAAACCATTACATCACTGCCATCTTATTTTCCATTATTGATTCATATGAGAGAAAATCATTTTTATTGACGGCTGTTCATCTTCTTGATGACTGACCATGAAGGTCCAGCTTACTACGAATTTGGAATTATAATTGCCGAAAGTGAAAATGAGTTATACAAATATAGTGATAAGATCAAAAACTTAATTATTATATAAAAAAAAAAATATGAGAATTCAAGTAGATTGAGATACGCTGAAGAGATGATTGTGGAGAATATGTGATGATTTTCTTAATATTGTGGAAACTATTTCTTGAATTAATGATTTTGATACCGGTATATTAAATGATTTGAAAAAAGTAATAAAAAATGTGGGAATAGCTGCCCTTGCTCCAAGCAGGAGTTTTTAATAGAGAAAGTATTTTTAGTAGAGAACGCTTTGTTTTAATCGTTTAAAATCAAGTGGTGACACTTGTTGCTTTGATTTAATAGGTATCTTCATAGATTTGAATAATTAACAAAAATTACATTATATATTTTTTTACATCGAAACGGCTGATCCGATTTCAGTGAAAGTTCGAAATAATGTGTATCATTATTAGATTGAGATTCTCCGAGAATTTGAATCCTCTCAGATGAAATATTTTTCCCGAATTTTTTCCTCTGGGTTATTCTAATGGGATTTTTTAAAACTTTGGAATGAGTTTTCTCAGAAGTGGTTCAACCGAACGCTCCTCAAAACTAGACAGTATCGAATTGGATAAGGATACTTGTGTGTACCAAGTCTCAACTGATTTTGAATTTCCGTCTGACCTGTGGAGCGCAAACAAAAAAAAAAAAAAAAAAAAACAGGCACTTTTTTTCCAGGTATGGCGAAATTGAGTCTTTGCTTCGCTCATCCAATTAATAATGGAAAATAAGATGGCAGTGATGTAATGGTTTGGATCTCAAGGTGTATATATACATATATATATATATAATAACCAATCCAAAGATAAGTTGATATGTTCCAGCTCATCCATCAACGCGGAAACACATAACGCGTTTGCCTAGTTATATAAAACACAGCTGTTCTAAATAGCTCGGGGTGAGCTATTTAGAACAGCTATTTGCTGTTATCCCATCAATGAAATATAAAATAAGTCTATTCATTTTTAGTAAATTTTTCATGAGGTATGAAATTATACGGTATAAACATATATAAACATGATTTTTGACTACTGAAAATGTCAAACTCCTCTATTTCTCCAAATGCACATGGGGGGGGGGGGGGGGGGGGCTCAGAATCAGATTGCGCCTAGGGCTCCATAAAAGTCAAATGTGCCACTGCCACTGCCCCACACCTCGCAGCATTTTCTACGACTTGACAACTTCATCAGTCTTGACCGCTCAATAATGTCAAGGGCTACACCGCCTGTCCGCCTCTGCTAAGTGACTTCTAACAATGAAACACAGCCATGGGCGCCGCCAGGAATTTTGGCAGGGGGGGGGGGCAAAATCATAATAATAATAATAATGGTTTATTGTCTTTTTGGTTGATCACATAGATGATATAAAACGACATTTATAGTAATAAGTTAGGTACCGGTAAATACAACAAAAAATAGCAAATAACTTTCACTATACACATTGAAAACGAATAAAAATAGAGAACAAAGGTCCAAAGCAAAGACAAGTATGGAGTATTCAACAGAATTCATCGACTCTGTAAAAGCATTTTTCGGTGAGAAATTTACGCAGAGCTTCTTTGAACACATTTCTCGATGATTGTTTACTGGAAACTTTGAGAGAATTTGGCAGGGCATTGAAAAACTTGCATCCTGCATATATTGGTCCTCTCGTGAATAGTTCCAACCTGTGAGACTCTAGTACATACTCTGTTTTTTTTCTTGTATCATATTCGTGAATCTCATCGTGAGTAACACCCACATGATCGTTCTCAAGCACAAACATTATAGCACTTTGGATGTATAAGCATGTGACTGTCAGTATATTAAAATTTCTGAATAACGACCTACAAGAGTCTTTGACCCAAACCAGAGCACACGGGTCTCTGCTTGCGCGTGCCATGATACGCAGAGCGCTTTTTTGTAGCCTGAAGAGTCTTGTCACTTGGGATGAGTTACCCCACAATACTATTCCATAACGTAGTCTCGACTCAATATGGGCGTAATACAGCATTCTTACAGTGTCTAGACTAGATACAGTCATCAGTTTACGAAGAAGATAACAGCATGAAGCCACCTGGGAACACACAGATTTAACGTGACTAACCCAGCTCAATACTTCATCCACAATTATTCCCAAAAACTTTGTCTCCGTCTTCACTTTCAAACTCTTGCCATCCATCCTCACTAACGGTGAATGCTCGCACTTCTTCTGCTTTGTTCTGAACTGCATCAAAATTGTTTTGTCCTTGTTCAAAAAGAGTTTATTTTTGACACACCAGTCCTGCAGTTCCGCGACTGCCTCAGAAGCCATCTTAGGTGCGTCATCGTTATTTGAGCTGATCAGTTGACTCGTGTCATGGGCGAAGAGGGTGAGTTTCCCAATCGTGTTCAATTTAGGCAAGTCATTCGTAAAGAGGATAAACAATAACAGTGACAATGTTGATCCTTGCGGTACCCCGATGTTAATAATTGATTCCTCAGATTTATAAACCTGACCAGCATCATCTGTCAGGTAAACGACCTGCTTACGATCCTGCAAGTATGTTTTTATCCAATTGTTTGCTACTCCAGATATTCCAAAAGATGCCAACTTACTAATTAGTATTGAGTGGTCAACTGCATCAAACGCTTTGGAGAAGTCGTAGAACACCCCAATCACATCATCTTTGCGCTCAAGAGCATTTATTACGTCACTTATGAAGGACGATATAGCAGTGGTTGTCGATTTACCATTCGTAAACCCATGCTGGTTTCCATTAATCAAAGAGTGTCGATTCAGGAAAGATATTAATCTTGAATGGAAAGCATTTTCAAATATTTTTGAAAAAACGGAGAGTAGGGCAATTGGTCGATAGTTAGATAGATTGGCCCTATCACCTTTTTTGAAAATCGGTACCAACTTCGAAATTTTCAATGATGTGGGGAACCAGCCCTTTTCAAAGGACGCGTTGATAATGTGTACGAGAGGACGCATGATGTAGACTTCAACAAGCTTAATGATGTGACAAGGTATTTCATCCACACCTGCAGACTTTTTTTTTCCAACTTTACAGATGATTTCATAAAATTCTTTGGGTGAAATTGGAGTCAGGAATATCACCTCATTAGTGTAAGATTCGTGTACTGCCGTGCACGAATTACTAGGCTGTAGCCCTGGTCGAGATTTCAGCATATCTGCTACTATGGTTGAAAAGTAATCATTGAACATGTTTGCTATCACATGCTTAGAATCAACCATTCCATTGCCGTCTTTGATGACAATGTCAGCGCGTTTCGTCCCAAGTGACTTCTTGTTCATATTCTCGTTTATGATGTCCCATGCTGCTTTCTGTTTGTTGGAGGCGGATAATAATCTTCTATCATTTGCCGCTTTCTTCGCCGTATAGATGGCATTTCTAAGTTCACGCTTTAGATTTAAATAGAGTTGTTTAGCATGAATACATGTCGACAGTTTTGAACGTCTGTACGCTTGTTTTACGTTATCGGATAAAGACTTCAGCTCAGGAGTGAACCAGCTGAACGTTTTCTTGTTTGAGCGTGGAGATATAAGTTTCTTCTTGAGGGGAAAAGCCTTGTCGAATGGAATGCGTAGAATAGTCATAAACTCTTCAAACATGCTGTCCACAGAGTCGCAGGTGAAAACTGGATCCCATCGTATCTGACTCAAGTTCTCGACAAATGAGTTGATATTTTTAGCGCTCCAACTTCGACAAAAGATGTGACATTTTGCTTCAGGTTGGCTCTCTGAGGGTAGTTCTAACTTAAGTTCTTGAAAACAGTGATCCGACAAACCCAGATCGAGTATATTTATTGTACACAATTGTTCATTGATGTTCGTAAACATATTGTCAATACATGAGCTAGAGAATCTGGTTATTCTAGTAGGCTCAATTACTGACATACGTAATCCGAATGATGAGAACAGATCTACCAATGTGTCCCTTTCATGACTGTCATTTAGAAAATTCACGTTGAAATCGCCACACACAATGACATCTGACGCTTTCGCGGAAATAATTTGTAGGACATCCATCATATTCTTTAAAAATATGTCGAATATTCTGGCAGGAGATCTATATATACCAACAATAATGACTGAGCCCACTTTGCCCTCATAGGCTGCAGCTACACACTCAAAATCTTTCTCTATATTGAAAGACAACACGCTTGGTATGGCTTTTATATTTACACTGCTCTTGGCCAAAAGTAGTACACCACCATTCTTGAATATTCGTCTGCACGTGAAACTAACCAATTCATAACCTTCGATAAATATGCTTCCGATTTCTTCTTCTCTGAGCCAATGTTCGGATAAGCAAATTATATCTGGATTGACTGACTCAATCGCTAACTCAAGGAGATCTGATTTCTGTCGTAAACATTGGATATTTCCATGCCACAAAAAAGTATACGATGGTGGAAAATTTAATTCTAATTTTTCTTCAAGGCTACCATTCTCATTGACTATATTGCGTCCGGTTTTCTCATGAAAGTGAGAAAAAACCGGCGTACAGCTATGCCAATGGGCCAGAAATCCGGGTCATTCAACTTAGCAGATAGTTCTGACGGTGCTCCTATTTTGAATGAACTATTTAACCCACGAGAGGGTAGTTTTTCACATACAAAGTCTGTATTGGGGATTTGATTACAGAGGAAGCTTTTCATGTTTTCGTCTGATACACTGGAGTTCAGCCTACTTACGTGTAGCCATATTTTCCTTGGAGCGGCCAATAACTGCGGTGCATCGGGTATTATTGCTGTACCAACAATTAAATCGCTGTTGAGAGGCCTAGCATTCTGCCTCTTTCTTCTTTTGTTGCCGCGGTGGACTACTTGGAAATCATTTCCTTCAACAATCTGCTCATCTTGACATGTCTCAGATTGTTGAGGAGGCTCGGTATTTTTCAAAGAAGGACCTTGCATCGTGATGGGCTCTTCTATTTGTTGTTGTTTTCTTCCATTATGCTTAGTTGCTATTTTCTTAACTGAGTCACTGTAACTTGTTGATTGAGTCTTTTTACGAGGAAATTCGGCTGATGCCACGTTATTCTTTGAGAAACCCGTATCATTGTGTGTTGTGGAGTCAATGCTGCCAAGATCGAAGACATTTGCTAGCTTACGTTTGGATGAACCTCTTGAATCATGAAGATCACGTTCGAGACTTTCAATTTTATCTTTTTGTAGCTCAATGATGTAGTTCATATCATTTACTCTGCTTCTTAAGATATCATTTTCTCGTCTCAGATATATCGAAAGTTCACTTGAGCTACCCGCTGATGTATACGACTTATCAATATCATGTTTAATCGTTTCTACATTTTCACAAACGAAAATTTCACTTGATTTCATCATTTTATTGTTTTCATTAAGTGTAGAAGCTGTATCAGTTGAGA
>OZ023329.1:15066518-15236348 GCA_964007535.1 Brachyptera risi
TGAGCAAGTGCAATGCGCACTAGCCTACGAGTGGGTGGGATCGTCATATATGGCCGGCTTCGATTGACGCTCGGCCGTCTCGAGTCGGACGAACGAAAGTCTCGTCAAAGACCTTAGTATCTAACTTCGTAAACAAAGTTAGATACTAAGATCTTTGGTCTCGTCCTTGTCAAGGTTAGACCACACACGTCATGACCACGCAGTAGTAGGATGACAGACGCCATGCAGCAAACAGCTACGATGTTTATAACTGCGCGTTAAATAAAAATGATGGAAATTGAGAAAATGATGCTTCTTCATGATAAAACATTTATTAAACGTGTTTTCAGTGGAATACCTCGCAGTTTCTAGTCATTATGAGAATGCTGAGATAGGATTTTCACTTCCTGGATCAAGTGTAACTTGATCAGCAGTCTCGTTTGTCCCATTATGACGCTTCACAATGCATGTTAAAAAGATTCGGATTCGGTATTTTTTATGGAGATTCAGTTTGGATTCGGTTCGAAATCAAAAATATAGATTCGCACACCCCTACAACACTTATTACTTCCTCAATTTACTCCGGTCACCAAAAGGTTTCCACTCAACTGACGGTTTGAGCTCTCATTCCAGATCTCATCGCCATGCAAATGAATTGCTACTGACAACAGCTCTGGAGCTCACACGTAAATTAGTAGACCTCACTTAGGAATTGGGATATACTAGGGTATTAGGCCTATACTAACTTACATGATGGCTACATAGAAAAATCACAAACTAAACTAGATAAACTTTGTGCTCGACAAAAAATTATCAGAATTACGTCCAGAAATATTCACAAACTCTTTAAACCTTATTGAATAGAAATAGTTTTGTCTCCGCTTCATAAACTCCTTTAGTCGTAGAATGCGAGGAATGCAGCAAGTCACGTACTTTTGGTGCAAAAGGACCAGGGTTTGATTCCAC
This sequence comes from Brachyptera risi, assembly GCA_964007535.1. Classification (NCBI taxonomy): domain Eukaryota; kingdom Metazoa; phylum Arthropoda; class Insecta; order Plecoptera; family Taeniopterygidae; genus Brachyptera; species Brachyptera risi. The sequence continues at coordinate 15,067,464 of OZ023329.1, forward strand.
CTCACGCAACTTTTTATGTGAAAATAAATGATCTGAAGGCTTTTGGTCACAGGCTATTTGATAGAATGATTTTTTTTAGCGACCAATATTAGAATAGTATTTCATTTGATTTTTTGGTTCTCCTATAGTTGCTTACCCGCTTTGAGTTTTCTGCAAGACAACGATCGATGTAGCGATCGGGTATTGGAACTGCGGTTGTCTACCACTTCATTTTTATCACGGAAAAACAGGTGCGCTTGTTTTTGGAGTGATTCTAATACCAGTCGTAGACTCAAACTCATCGCCAGCACATTATCAGCTTACATAATCCAGCGTCACAGCTGTTAGGAGCATATTGATCGCTGTCAATCATAACGTACCTCTTCGATAAAATGTTTTGCAGGATCCTATTAAGTAACTAAGCATCAAGAATAAATAAACAAATAAAACTAAAGAAAGGATTATGTATATATTTTTGAAACAATAAATATGCAATTGCCAAATAGGCCTATTGCCTGCCTGGCTATAAAACAGATTACTTCGAATAAATTCATCAAAAGATACGGCATCTCTCATCATATACTGTAAATAGGTACTGTTAACTGAGTATTTAGTATAGGACATAGCTGACAATTTCTGCCTCGAGTAACAAAATAATCACTACCCTACCTTTTCAGTTGTCAATACACTTTGGACACACATGGCTTGACCCTGAACTGATCCATTACTTTTTGAAAATCATAACAGTAGCATAGCATTGTATTCATTCATAAAACACATGAAATGGAGTTACAAAGATTCTCTCTTAGCTAACGGAATTTACCTTTCCCAACATCACTAGGACTACTCTATACCTAGAGATGTGGGAATTTAGCATTAATGAAATACCGTAGTCAATCAAATCTAAATATTTCATAAGGATATACATTTTTGGTTTTCTTCATGTTTCACAGTATTTTGATTCATTCAACATTAGGCCTATACTGTATTCTATTTCACTATTCATCACTATGAATGTCTTTTTCAGAGGATTTAGCAACATTTGACCATTTCGTGAAAATGTATCCGAAGACAATGAGCTGTATTTAAGGAAAATTGTGTACGAAAAGTGTGTTCGAATGTAGAATTATTCGAGAAACAAATGGTCAAGTTAAATATTGAAAAGAATCATAATCTTCAACAATTCCAATAAGTGGAAGTCGTACAAATTCCCACCTCAGACTGAAAAGTTTGAAAAAGGGGAATTTCCGTTTATAATCCCACTGTGGTCGATTTAGTGTTTGCAATTCCTGTTTTTTTTAGTAATTTGCTACAAAATACAACATTTCATATAAAAATGGAGCAAAACTGAATGTGAATATCATACAGTATTCCTACAACTCTATCTATATCTTATACACATGAATGAGTAAAAGGGAAAGAAAGAACAGCAGCTTACCAAGATGTACGAGTGGAGATAGGCCTACTCATAGTGGAGAGCCCGTTGATAGAACACAGAGATGAAATTAAATGTACAGAAGAGATTCTGATGTTTTGGCTATTGCCTTGGTTACAGATGGAGACTCTCAGAAGACAAGAAACATCTGAATCTTGTGTACATTTCATTTCATCTCTGTGTTTCATCAACCGGCTCTCCATTATGAATAGGTCTTTCCCTACTCATAAATCTTGGTAAGTTGCTGTTCTTTCTTTTGCTTTTACCCAATTTATATATCCAGTCTCAAGACTATTTTCCTGTACACACCTTGACAATATACCTTATATCTGTGTTTGTTTACATTTATCTCACAAACAACAATTCAACACAAACTTGAAACTGCTTACCTATAACGTTTTGAGGGCGCACGAAAGTCCGTCACATTTATCTGACCGACTTTTCAACGGAATGAGATATCAACACTCTAATTGGCTACGAACAGAAATCGTTATCATTCGTATGAAAACAGTGTTGCCAACAGCACAACTTTCGAGAGTGAGCTGCTGTTTTTTAACAAACTCATCGCTTGTATCGTTTACAACGTACTGGGTTCAGTACGCAGTTTCATCTAAATTTTGTATTCATACAACATTCAGTAACGAAATTTGAAAAATCAAATTGTTATTCTATTTAGTTTGCATAAACCAAGCTGTTTTCTTTAATAACAATCTGGAAAAAAAATCAAAGTGATATTTAAAAAAAAAAAATGGTGAGAATTCAACGTGACGAAGCCGACACCGGTAGCGGACATCTGGGCCTACAGCTATTTAACCACTTTCATCATGTTTCTCACAAGCACGAGGCCAGAGCTCAGCCTAAAGGTGTTGAATGGTAACAATTAGAGGTGTGCGAGCACTTGGAATTTTCAAGTTCAAATTTAGCTGAACTCGAAAATCTGGAGTTCGATTCTATTTTATTTTTAAAAATTTTTTTTTCATCCATTCCATACTTGTACTGGCCTGAATACGAAATGCGATTATTATTTTTGAATTTTAGGGTCCAGAGGTTGCTACTGATATACGAATCTTGGCCTAACCGTTTTTTTTTCAACTCGAGCTTTAACTCAAAACTCGCGATTTTCTCTCAAACTCGAACTAGGCCTAAAACTCTCAAGCTCGCACATGCCTAGCTGATAATGAATATCTTTTTGTTTCGATCAAACAGATCTGTGTGTTCGTACCTAATTAGAATATGGACACGTTATACGACTAAATTTAAAAACTGATATGCTGAGCCTCCATTGATTTTCGTGTACTCTCAAACACGATATGTCAAGTCATAGTAAGTCTTGTTGATCTGTCTTAGGTCTACGTTACTATATTATCATCAGATTTTAGTTCTTCTAGGGTTTTTAGCGGTGGCTAGGTGGGTTGAGGTTCGTCTCATATGGACGAGACTGTAATTCTATGGTTCAAACCTAGGCCAACCTAACCCTAAAGCAGATCGCCACAGCTTACTATAAATTCATCAAAAAATATACAAAGAAATGAAATGAAAAACAATCCTAGGTTCTCTAAGTGACCAATTAGAAGGTAGTTAGTTTCCATAGTAATTACGATCACCCGCCAGTGGTTGCCGGCACGCGAATACAAGCACCGGCACACACATGCGGGTGCTGGGCACGAATACGGGAACAGACGCACAAATACGAGATGGACGTACGAATACGTGCGGCCGGGTTAGTACGGTACGACTTGCTTTGGTTTCTTCAGCCGACTGGAATGGTTAATAAGCTGCTAAATAAAGCAGACTTGATAATATTACTTAATTCTACGGACTATGGTTATCAGCCAATTATATCATTATAGGGAGACTACGTTCATCAAAATATAGCTTATAAAATATATTAGATATAAAGCGTCCTGCTTCTGACAGAGCTCTTTGACCTTGTAGACCTTGAAGGTCACGTCAGGCGTAGGATATATATATATATATATATATATATATATATTTGTATATATTAGGGATGATATCGATTCTCAAAATCGGGAATCGATTCTCTATGCTCCAGAATCGATTAAAAATCGATTTTCAAAAAAAAAAATTAAAAAAAAAAAAATTAAAAAAAATTTGAAAAAAAGTTTATTCTCAAAAAAGTAGTGTAATTTGAAACTTTTTTTTTCAACCTTCCCAAGGCGTTCACGTGAAAAATAGCTGCTAGAGACTTTGAACTGTACTGTACCATTTGGGTATTTCCATCAACGTTCGGCTGTCGGACGTAACCGAAGGGATAGCTTTTGTCCAGATAGTAATATCTCAACAATACAGAATAATATAGACAGCGAAATGAGCACTTATTACGACGTAAAGAAGTACAGCACTAAACCAAAAAAATTTTTTTTTTTTTGAAAAATCGATTTTTTTTATTTAAGATTTGTTTTACATCAGAATTGATTCTCAATCGATTCTCGAATAATCGATGTTATCCCTAATATATATGTGGATGTACATCAAGTTTCCCACAAGCTCACTATGTTCACTGAGGTAATTGAATTTATTGAAAACCCTAAAACTATTGAAAATAAATTTAAACTTCGACTGTAAGTCCTATCATATTGAAGATTTGAAAATGTTTCATTTCCTGACTCAATTTTATCTCATTATAAGTTATAACTTATAATCTGTCTTATAACTTATGAACAGTCTGTACAGTTCCACAGAATAAAAAATTGGTATTATTATTATTATTATTTTCATTATAATTTAATGAATATTATTATCATTATCAAGATATGGACATGTAAATTACTCTCCCAAGCAACCTGGGAGTTTTTTTTGTTTTACGTTTGAGGGAAACATTGGACGCACACTCCTCACTTCAACTGATTGCGAGACACTACTGAGAGTCGGCCAATCGGCTGCGAGCATTTCGCCAAAGAGCTCCGTCGAGAGGTGCGTTAATACGCATGTAGTAGGCACGTACAAGCGTCGGTAGGGCAGAAAACTGTCGAGTCGCTTCGCCGGGACGGGAAACGGAATGAGCTGATTGGTTGATAGTACTGGCAGAGACGAGATATATACTACTAATACACTCTGAGCTACATGCACACCTGGCAAAATGACAGTTTTTTGGTGATAGCTCTTGAACGGTACGAGATATTAAAATTCTGATACGGTGGAGACGTAGACATTTTTAATACCTTCAAGATGTATAAGTTTTATAACTAATCAACTCATATTGCATCATTGTCAAACGTATACAGCTGGAAGATGTGTTTCACTAGCTATGGGTTTGACAATTATGCGATAAAAGTAGACATGTGAAAATAGTATTTGCTATAAAAGCAATGAAATCTTGAAGTGGTACATGTTTTTCTTATATTTCTCCATGTTTCAATTCATTTGATGTTGTTTGATCACGCTTTTGAAGAGGCGACAAAGCGCTATAAAGTACAAATGTCTAATTCTGCTTTGTTTCAACGTATTGGCGATATACAGTCGAGCCCACATATAACGAACTCGGTTTTAATGAATTTTTGGTTTTTACGAATTAATTACCATTCCCCTTCAAATCTCCTATCCTTACAATGTTAAATAAAGACCTATAACGAAGTGATTTATATTTCAAAATTCGGTTATTATGAATTTTTGGCACTTTACAGCATATTTTGCTCATTATTTTCAGCTTTTTCTAACAAAATATTCGAAAATCGGAGCATTTTGCGTGAATTTATTTTCAGGTTACATTTATTTTGAACGGACTGTAGGCTACATCGTAGCAGCTGGTGACGCGTACAGCACGTGGTCATAACTCTTGCTGCACCCCCCTCCCTCCCCGTCCCACGCACAGTGGAACGGCCCATACCCAAACATTTGCTCAACGCGCGCTAAATAATAACGTGATGGTGACATCTTCAATGACTTTGTTTATCTATTTTTTGTTTACATTCCTTCATTTCCATTCGTGATAGTGTCCTGTAACCTAGGAAATAAAACACGAGAAGTGGGGAGAGGTGGTGTCATGTGATGGCAGATGATGAGTTCTTTATAAAAGGACACTGTTGTTTTCTATTACTTTCTACAAACTTACTAAGTGATGATACGATGCGATGATAATATGTCACCTAATACAGTACTATACCAGGGCCTAAGTCGTAAATGTAGGCCTATCTTTATAAATCTCTAAAATTCAAGTGCTGTTATGAAAAAGAGCAATAAATCTCTATAACGAAATTCTGTTTTTACGAACAGATGTTTATTCCCCTTGAAATTCGTTATATGCGGGCTCGACTGTATGTACGCTTTGATTGGAATAAAAGCATTTGAGATGCCTTCTTTCCCCAAAATTATATCAATTGTGGTATGAAAGGGCGAAAAGTCAATTGGGGAATTTTGAAAGCCAAAGTGCAGTTGCAAATGCAGGTGGCAGATGAGATGGAGGTTTAACCGTTTAACCCACTTGTGAACACAATTTCTATAATACAGTCGAACCCACATATAACGAACTCGGTTTTAACGAAATTTCGGTTTTTACGAATTAATTACCATCCCCCTTCAAATCTCCTATCCTCACAATGTTAAATAAAGACCTATAACGAAGTGATTTATATTTCAAAATTCGGTTATTACGAATTTTTTGTCACTTTTCAGCATATTTTGCTCATTATTTTCAGCTATTTCCAACAAAATGTTCGAAAATCGGAGCATTTTGCGTGAATTCATTTCCAGGCTACATTTATTTTGAACGGACTGTACATCGTAGCAGCTGGTGACGCGTACAGCACGTGGTCATAACTCTTGCTGCACCCCCCTCCCTACCCGGCCCAAGCACAGTGAAAAGGCCCATAAACAAACATTCGCTCAACGCGCACTAAATAATAACGTGATGGTGACATCTTCAATGACTTTGTTTATCTATTTTTTGTTTACATTCCTTCATTTCCATTCGTGATAGTGTCCTGTAACCTAGGAAATAAAACACGAGAAGTGGGGAGTTGTGGTGTCATGTGATAGCAGATGATAAGTTCTTTATGAAAGGACATTGTTGTTTTCTATTACTTTCTACAAACATACTAAGTGATGATACGATGCGATGATAATATATCACCTAATACAGTACTATACTAGGGCCCAAGTCGTAAATGTAGGCCTATCTTTATAAATATCTAAAATTCAAGTGCTGTTATGAAAAAAAGCAATAAATCTCTATAACGAAATTCTGTTTTCACGAACAGATTTTCATTCCCCTTGAAATTCGTTATATGCGGGTCCGACTGTATAATAATGTCAATTAGTGTGTTTCTCTGGTATGTTATTGTGTGTTATATAATGGTTTTACCAGTAAGCCTACTGTGCTATTGTTTACGCTATAGAAAGTTGTTGTGCTACAAAACATGACGTTTCAAAATAATAGATACTAAAAAGTGCTTCTTTTCAAATTCTAAATGCAATGGAAGGAAAAAATAGATGCTATATTCACATGTCTCTAGATATAAGTTTTATAGTCATTTCATCTTGAAGATATATACTATAAAATTTATGTGCTTCCTCCGCTTTATAATTTTGAAATCTCCTACCGTTCGTAACTTATCACCAAAAAACTGGTTATTTCACTGAATCAACTCCCATATATATCAACTCCATATCAACTATATGTATAGACTTTAAAATTCCTTCCGCTTTTCATCTTGGAGAGGCGACTGCATGGCTTTTGACGCAGCTGCCTCTCGACACAAGGTGTTAGACAAGCAGGCAGCTTATCCGCTGATTCCGTCGCATAATGCTGGTAGGTTAGGAGAACTGAGTGTGGCATCTTTTGGGGTGTAGCGCAGGTTGGCACTCCTGAACACTCGAAGCGGCTCGGCTCCGCCGGAAGCCTGCAGCAAACACGACAAACGTAAGACACGTCGGACAATTCCAGTTCCAAGTAAAATTGTATTCAGAAGTCACGGTAATTGTGCGAATCAATACAAATTAAAGGTGTTCAGGTACCCGAGATTTTGGGTTGGGTCGTTTTTTTTCCCAACCCGACCCGACACTCATGTAACACTAAAATCGGGTTTTTTGATATCGCGCGGTTTTGGCGCCATTTACTTCATTTGTCGACTGATCCACTGCAAACAAGTACTAGACGTTTAACAGTAGTTGAGTAGAGGGCAGCATCGTGCACAAAATTGGGATATCTTTGTTTCCAAAGCTTTTTCAAAACAAAGATGGAGGCAAAATCTTTTTGAAAGGTGTTTGCTGTTTGGTGTTGGAAATTTGTGTTGACTCGAATTTTTTTACCATGTAGGCCTAAGCTACATCTATCTCGTGATGAGTGAGGAAGATATAGATGGAGATCTCTATTTGGAATCAAATAGAGATCACTTGACTAGCTCTAGGCCTATACCTTCAGTAGGCCTACACCTGGATCCAGTATTATTTGCGTATTATAGGCCTATTTGCGCAATTGTCAACTTTTTCATTTCAAGGTTAAAATACAGTGTTTTTCCTGAAACTCGACCCGAACCCAACCCGAATAAAAAAAACACTACCCTTACACCCCTAATACAAATGTGTCTACGGTATATTCCAATGAATCCAGTCCACTCCATCCACAAGGAAATGTATAATTGATATTTATAATGATTGGGATGAATTATACACCACCCTCACTTATGACATTTTCATTTATCGCATTATGATATACTTTACATCAGTAGTGACCAAACCATGGCCTGCGGGCCACATGTGGCCCGCGGGCGTTATTTAAGTGGCCCGCTGAGGAATTGAATGAATTATATTTTTATTCAACATTTGAAAATCAAATGGCCCACGGGCCAAGACGTGGGTGCATACAGAGTGTCAAAGACGAGGTAATTTTCTAGCTAGCTGCTACTACATTAATAAAAATAATAATCAACATTATGTCGTGTAAATCAAAACAAAACTGTGTATCAAAAACAGTACCACATGCAGGACCGAACACGCGCAAATGGCTAGCTCGCTACTACTATACGCTATACCGGTGAGATTGGGCATTGAAGCACAAAATCACATTCACAGTAAGTGAGTCACTGTCCCTTGGTCACTTTCAGTCTTATCATGTGTTGTGATGGCAAGTGTGTTTTGGAGCGAAATTAACATTATGTCAAAGCGCAAAGCAACCAATAATGAATGTTGATTATTTCAGGAAAAGTGGACAAATATATACTTTTTTACTTACTTCAAAGGCAAATCGGTGTGTTGTCAGTGATTTTCCATTTAAAAAAATCAAAATACTTTGAGCAAAGGCCTACAATCAAAAACGTAATGTTTTTCTTTTCTTCCCTTGTCTTCTCATCTGAATCCATTCAAACGTTCCATCAAAAATCAACAAAATACACTCAAAATTATGGTTCGAAAAAAATCACCTGCAGGGCTAAAAATAGGGGGCAAGACCCCCCAAACCCCCCGTGAGTCACCGGCTTCGCACATACCACCCTGTATGTGCTAATCGTTCTTATCAAGAGTGGCATACCCAGCAAAATAATCACCGCATGCCGCTGTATATATAATACATAATTTTTTTTTAGTGAACATGTGTGGCCCACGGTGATATTTGGAAAATTTAGATGGCCCCCTGCCCAAAAAGGTTGGTCACCACTGCTTTACATCTACTGTTGGAGAAAGGGAAAGAAAATTTGCTTAAAAGACTTGACTCAGAGTGGAAGATTTCAACATTCGTATGTTTTGTTTACTTTCAATACTAATGCTGGTGATGTCTGGACATATTACAAAAACAGTTCCTACTTACAATGTGTCCCGTACTCTTGGTCTCTTGATAACTTGAATACATAGGCCTACTCTTGACAGCTGCGAAAAAGTATGAACATGGACAGCGCAGTCTGGGTGTTAATTTTTCCAAGTGTTTCAAACCCATGCATATGAGTATGTGAATTTAAATTTGAATAAATTTGAATTCATCTGAGAGCTGGTTTTACCAACTGATAATCAGTGAACTAAGCAATACAATTGGCTGTAACCAGCCAATCAACTCTTGGTTACATACACAGTGAAACCTCTATGCATCGTTCCCATATCAATAGTTTTCCCACATGTATTATTCAGTCTGTTCCAACCAATTGATGTTTGATTTTCCCGGATGGAAAATTTTCTTGCACATGTGGTTTATTTTCCCTGGTCCCATGAAAAACGAAGGATAGAGGTTTTACTGTATTATATTCGTATCTCAAGTAATAATTAGGACTATTTAAAGAATTCCGAGAGGAAAACAACTCCTGGAATCTGGTGTACATTTAAGAAATCTTTCTGAAATCTTTTGAAATCTTCTTAAAAACATCAAATCTTCTTGAAACTCCCTGAAATCTCTTGAAATCTGAAATCCAACCTCTAAACACCCCCCCCACTTCATTTTAAATTTATTGTTTCCCCCCCCCCCCTCATTTTTACCCACCCCCCTGAACAAGCAGCCTTCATCATTTCATCACTCTCTACTCTACTCTACTGTGACCAAGGCAATAGTCGAAACGTCGGAATCGCGTGTAACTTTCAACTCTATGTGTTCTATCTACGGGCTCTCCACTATGAGTAGGCCTTTCTCTATTCATACATGTCGGTAAGCTGCTGTTCTTTCTTTCCCTTTCACCCAATTCATACATGAAATCTGAAATCAGGTGTACACCAAATTTACTGATTGTTTGCACCCCTTAAATAGTTCTTAATTATCAGCTGGTGAAACCGGCTCTGAATGCAACAGGTGTGACGTATCTCACCGCCAGCCAATGGTGGTCGAGCATGTCCTCGGCCGAGAAGCGGTGCTCGGGTTGGACCTGCAACAGGTGTGCGACGAGGTCCTTGGCTCCGTCTGTCACCTCGTCCCAGTAGGGGGCGGCAAACTCGTAGCGGCCGCTCAGGATCTGGTCGAACAGCTCCTCCTGGTCGTTCGTACATGTCACAAACGGGGGAAACCCGCACAGCAGGATGTACAGAATCACTCCGGCCGCCCACACGTCGATCTGACGACAACAACAACACGCGTTGGTTAGTCGAGCTCTGAACAAACGTTTTTCATGGCTCGCGGCAGGCGGAGGTTAAAAAATTCACCTGTCGCCTGAGGGCGAGATATTTTTCAAGTCGGTTTCTTTATGGGATTAATTTAGAAGTGACCAATGGAAACACCAAGATTTGTGACGCCATGACTCAGTTACCGAGCCGTGCTACGTTATAATGGAGTAGCAGTTTGCAGAGCATATGTCGCTGGGGCATTATTGTTAGTGTAGCTGCCTGGCATGCTCGACGTCCATGGTCCGACTCCCGACGCAGTAACTCTGTTTTAGTTAAAACAAAATGACTATAAAATGTAGTTCCGAGGCAGGGTTATGGTTGAGGTTAATTTTTTTTACAATTTGACCACAGAAACAAAAATATTTACACAAATGTTGTGATTTTCAACTATTGTTTGAAGTCCCATTGAAAAACCTACTTGCAGAAAAATCGCCTGCCGCCTGTGCTGTTCACAAAGTCGCGTTTCTTCGCGTCCACTTCCGAGATTTCATTTATTCATCTCAACACACCATTCGAGTTCAATTCAGGCGGTAAAGTGGTTTTTAGCATCCTACTATGTGCACGCAAATACAATAAATATTTGATAAGTACTGTTTTGGAGGTAGTATTTCGACATAACCACATTTCTTGAATTTAACAGCGGCGTTTTTTCCAAAGTTGAATTTATCATCGTATCTTGCAGCAGAGAACAATAAGCAAGTGCAAGAGGTAGGAATTTCATTCATTCTGATTGGCCATCACTGTTATTTAGCATTCGGAGGTCCGACAATTTGACACATGTAAGGAGGCGATGCTTGGAACAAGGTTCTGAAATAACAGCCGACTATATTAATATTAGTTCTCGACACATAAGCGTATTCGATTGACCTCAAAAAAAATCTCAATCCATCTCCCAGATGTCCGTACAAGTCCCATGTTCATGTGACATAATGTTGTTGAGATAATAAAATGCAACATTGGAATGTGTTTGGACCATAGATAGGCCTACATATTAACGAGATACGTTACTCAACGTTAAGAAGGCTTCTAGATGTTTGTGTCTCATCAATAGTTTCATACCGCTTTGCAAACCGGGAAGTTTCCGCCATATTTGACATATACTAGTGATAATTCAGAATGCCTTGATGAGATTCTATTTTCCAAGTCCGATATGGCCGCTGAGATTGGAACGAGCATATGTCGCTATCTGCTACAGGAGTAACGCATCACGGTGAGGTGACATATATCTATGTTTGGATGTACATCGAGTGGTCAAGCACAATAAAAACGATAACAGCACGAGTGTTCCTACCTTCAGGCCGTACCCGGACTCGGAAAGAATTTCGGGAGCGACGTAAGTGGGAGTTCCGCAGACGGTGAACAACGGCTCGCTGACTTTCTGCGCGAGTCCGAAGTCTCCCAGCTTTAGAGTCTTTGTCCCGAACGCGTCCACGCACACCTGAAACAGTCACGCGTCACTACACGTCACGCGTCGCACTCATCAAATACTCGAGCGCGAAACATTCATCGTGAAGTACGAGATATTTGGTGCCCCATTTGAAAGAACAAAACAGAGTGGCAGTAGGGTCATTATTCTATGAGAAATCACCCTATTTTCAGAAAATTGGTTGCTCATGGAATTTAGATTTTTAAAATATTTTGTATGCTCATTGACACTCATGTCCTAAGCTCAAAAGATTTATCTCAAAAATTTTGTGCGTACCGTTTCCAAAATATGGGGTGTCAAGTTTGGCTTCGAGTCCAAATTTAGCTCCGTTAAGCATCTGCGGTAACTGTTGGTGTTTCTATACCGTTTGCGATATCAAAGTTCAGTAAATTGCAAACAATTTGGGATGGTCCATTCTTTGTAATATACTCTTTTGTTCAATTATCCTCGTCAATACATCTTCTCTGTGGGAGGTCAAATGTCAAGGTCAATAATTGCTTTTTTGGCTATTTTAAGACACATTTTCACCAAGAAGAGATCAAAAAAACAAAAAAGTAAAATGACTGCCCTGAACTAGACCCATGTGTTAACATTAATCAATGATTACTTCTATGTTTTTTTGTCTCCTTTACAAAAACAGTATGAAACAGTGATTATGAACGGTCACTTACTGCACATTACGAAAATGCGTCCACAATTGTTAACACGAGAGAGAATCACTGTTTCATACCGTTGGAAATGAACTCTATCAGGATCTCTAGAACATCAAATTCACCCATTTTCAGAGAGATATTGATTTCTACAGTGAAATCACGAACGGGAGATGTGTTATATGTATAAAAAAAATTCCTACGCAGCTTGTGTGTACGATGAAAAATGGTGCGTGGGAATTGTACTGGAAGAGTCGGTGGTGAACCTATACTACAAAATTCATTTCTTTAACCATAATGTGTCATGATCTTTCCACAATCTTTCGAGAGATGACAGTGTGTGGGTAAAGCACATCGACGTGATCTTTCACCATTACAATTCACCACAGCAACAGGCCGTACATATAACATTAACGAAGAAACCACGGTGGAAATTGATCATTTATTGGGTGGGAAACAATAAAAACCAAGTATGTTACTGAGCATTTACATTGTAGAAATAATGCAAGAAAGATACCTTACCTATATAGATGTTAATTGGTATGGGCTAGTGGTTGCATACTGAAAAATGTTGGTAAATTCCAATTACTTTGACATTTTTTATTTTCTATACCAATGAAAAAAACAAAGAGAAACTTTCAGCATTTGAAGATTAGATATTACTTGTTACAAATTGGGTACTTTCAGATTTTTACCTGGTCCCCCTCTGGATGAAAAGTGGGGTCAAAAATATTGATTTAACTTTTTCTGATATTCTTGATTTTTTTTCAGCATGAAGGAGACAAAAAAACATAGAAGTAATCATTGATTAATCTCAACACAATGGGTCTAGTTTAGAGCAGTCATTTTACTTTTTGTTTTTTGATCCCTTCTTGGTGAAAATGTGTCTTAAACTAGCCAAAAAAGCAATTATTGACCTTGACATTTGACCTCCCACAGAGAAGAGAAATTGACAAGGATAATTGAACAGAAGAGTATATTGCAAAGAATGGACCATCCCGAATTGTTTGCAATTTACTGAACTTTGATATCTCAAACGGTATAGAAACACCAACAGTTACCGCAGATGCTTAACGGAGCTAAATTTGGGCTCGGAGACAAATTTTGACGCCCCATATTTTGGAAACAGTACGCATAAAATTTTTGAGATGTCTTCTGAGCTTAGGACATGAGTGTCAATGAGCATACAAAATATTTTTAAAATCTCAATTCCATGAGCAACCATCATTGGGTGATTGCTCCTGGAATGACCCAGTATGAGAAAAAGGAATATAACTGTATACAGTGGAACCATGTGTCATTCATGGATGCATGGATCCAACGTTTTTCTGCTTGTATCATTTATTTTTTCTCAACCCACTCCCGTATAATCAAGCTGAATTTTTATGAACGGATGTTTTCATTTTCCTTCAACCTTGAAAATCAATGGATAGAGGTTTCACTGTATAACTGAAAATTGTTAAAGGACTTGTTGTGTAGGCCTATAGACAAATGGCCCGAGGCTGGAGGTATGGATCGGATAAAAAAAGAGAGAAAGAACAGCAGCTTACCGAGGTTTATGAGTAGAAATACTCGTAGCGGAGAGCCGGTTGATAGAACACAGAGATGATAAGACAAACAAACGAGATTTTAAAAAAATACCTGACGTTTCCGCTATTGCCTTGGTCACTGTGTAGTAGTGGTAGGAACGATTGTTACTACACCGCTAATCTACATGGGGAACTTATGGGTGAGATCAAAAAATATAACATTTAAAGATAGTAAATGTATAAACAAGAAGAGTATTAAAGAGGTTCTATTGTGCCAATGAATAATAATAATAAAGAAGGTATTACAAAATACAGAATTCGACAGCAGGGCGAAATAGTGCCGAAGAGAAGGTACCAACTTTACTAAAAACCAACTGTACTAAGTATTAGCTGACCTAAACTTCTACAGTAAACCCTCGTTAATCCGAAATTCAAGGGACCCCAAAAAGTGATTTCGATTTATAAAAATTCGGATTAACCAAAAAACTCCTTTTCTACGAAAATCATCACACTTCCCGGTTAGAATTGAAGCAATTTCGTATTGAGCGCGAGAGAAAGCTAGACGCCACATGTGCGAGGAACTGAATCACTGATCATGTGCATTCGGCTATCTTCGACAGCAAACGAACGTTAGATGGCCAGTTTCGATTGGCGCTCGACCGTTCCGAGTGATTGAGTGTTCCGAGCTTGCCGCTCGTCAAGAACAGACAGAGCGGCCAAAGACCTTAGTATCTAACCTAACGAAGTTAGATACCAGGGTCTTTGGAGCGGCCCGAGCGCACTCGGAGTCGAATGATGTATTCAGTGGCAGCGAACAGCTGAGCTGGCTTCGGCCTATTGTTACACGTCAAATAAAAAGGATGAAATTTACGAAAATAATGATCAATTCAAGGAATTCACTCGATCTATTTCGGATTATCCAATCCGAAAACAGTGCTAAAGCAATTGAGGGGTCGAAATATTAGTTTGAATTACGGATTAGCTGGAATTCGGATTAACCATATTCATTAACATTGAAATGCCTATACCTTCAGCCGGGGACTGACTTCAAGTTCGAAATATGTCAAATTTCGGATTAACCGAGTTTGGATTAACGAGGGTTTCCTGTACTTCTTGAGCAACCTGTACAGAAGTAAAGTGGGAGGTTTGATTTCTCCCCTTCAGAAATATCATTCGACACAAACCTTACCCACCTAATCTTACCCATCCCCAGAGCCTTATAGAGACATGTAAAAATAGCATTTGCTATAAAAGCTATGAAATTTAAAAGTGCTTTTTACATGTTTTTCTGATATTTCTTTATGTTTCAATTGGTTTGATGTTGTTCTATCATATTTTTGAAAAGGCGACAAAATGCTACAAACGTCCTAATCCACTACGTTTCAATGTATTGGCGATATAGACGCTATATTCGGAATAGAAGCATTATAGATGCTATTTTTCCCACAATTATTTCAATTGAGGTGTAAACGGGTGAAGTTAATTGGGGAATTTGGAAAAAAGTGCAGTTGCAAATGCAGGCGGCAGATGAGGCATAGGTTTAACTCGCTTGTGGAGACTATTTTCCTAAAAAATGTCAATTGGGGTGTTTCTTTTGAATACCTATTGTACGCTATATAGTGGTTGTAAGGGTACTGTACTGTTTTTACATTACAAAACGTTGTTGCGCTACAAAACACGATGTTTCAAAATAATAGATGCACCAAAGTGCTACTTTTCATTATTCTAAATGCTACAAAAAGAAAAAATAGAAGCTATATTTACATGTCTCTACAGCCATCTGATGGGTGGTAACAATTTGTTAAGGGGAGGAGCAAAACCATTCAATTTTACTTCTGTACAGGTTGCTTAGTTGGTCTTTAGTACATTTGATTTTTAGTACACGAGGCCAATCGTCGGTGCCGAACGAAGAGGATATTGTCGGAACCAGCAGCTTACCAAGAGGTTCTCAGGTTTGATGTCGCGATGCACGATCATGCGGCTGTGAAGGTAGAAGAGCGCGGACGCAACGTTACGTGTCATGATGCTGGCCGTCGGCTCGGAGAACTTGCTGGCCGCGCTGATCGCGTCAAACAGGTCGCCGCCCTGAAACCGACCGCTCCCATTGATTAGCTTTGAGCCACGCCCAGTACTGCACCAAACTGGACTAGATGATTTATACCATTTTATGGAACGGTTTATACTTAAAATGTGTTCCGGACTTTTAGAAACTGAAAGACTTTTGTCTGCGACAAAGAAGTATTGTCAGAGACAGCAAAGTCCTGGGGGGGGGGCATTCCAGTACGATTTAAAACAGTTTTAAAAGATGATACAAAAAAAAGCAGAATAGCAGTAATATCCTATACTAAGAGCATGGTACACAGCCACCTTGCACTATAGGCCCAAGTTAAGACTGGGTTCATCTTGTACAGGAATGCACCTTCCGGTATCAAAGTTCATTGTTTTTAATCCAAAATAGATTCAATTGGTCAAAAGACCGCCTCAAAGTCTCAAGCTAACCTTCCATGAACGCGAATCAAGATTTGAGTTTCGCTTTTGCAAGGCGGTGGAATTGAGGCGAGCTAAACAATAAGAAATTGCGTAACTCTCATCACTGATTGGTCGTTTTATCATCACGGCGGCTTAAAAACCGCTTAGCAAATTCACTAAGCGAATACCGCGTTCATGGAAGGCCAGCTTTAAAACAATCAAGAGGTGCCACTTCAAAATGGCTTTACGAATTCCTCCTTAGCCTTAATTGGGAAACAATGATTGTATATATCAAGATTTTGATATAAGAAGTGAAATAAAATCACGGTATATGATTACTGGTGTAGCTAACTGAAAATCAATGGATCTGTCTCTTTTTTTCAATTTTCAATAGCTGTTTTTACACTTTACCTAGTAAACCCACAGTCTCAACTCTAGGGATTCAACTCAGGGTTCTGACCCTGGGCTGTACCACAGAACAACAGGGAGATTGTTCACACACATTCAAATTTCCGCTGCTGGTTTGAAGGACGTTGTGATTCATAGAGGACCGTGTTTGATATATCTGCCTCCTTGATTCAGTCAAAATCACTGAAATATAACAAGCACTATAGAAGGCCGTGGGGATCAATGTTTGACCCATGGCTAGTCACCTCTACGAGCTCCATGACGAGGTAGAGTTCGGCCGGCGAGTCCTGCTCGTGGTACAGCCGGATGATGTTAGGATGGCGGACGCGACGCAAGATGGCCACCTCGGACTCGATCATGTGCTCCTTGCCGCGACACTTCCACTTGTCGATGATCTTCAGCGCGTACGCCACCCCGGTACATCTTCAAAACAACAACAACAACGATCAGCGGTGCCGCTCGACTTGGAAAATGGACACGACATTGGAATGTAATATTCAGTTGGTTTTATTTACACACCTAGAGACAGATAACAGTTGGATACATGGTTCTCAGTGGTGCAAAGATTCTCATGTGATGATTGTAATACTTAAATAAATGTTATATAATGCAATATATAGTGAGTTAATGATTGAATAGTTGGATCCATGTGAATGTGGAAAAAGAAACACATTTTTTTCATTTGATTAGACGAGCTTTAGCGAGGATTCAATTTTACATACTGAAAAAAATTAGTGTTTGTTTTTATGTTTTTTTTTTTTCATTTTTTTTTGTCGGTTCTCCACAGGTCAAACAACTGCAGCTATCAACTTGAAACTTTTTTTCAATGTGATTCCTTATCTAACTTGGATCTGTATAGTTTTTTTGGCATTATCGGGCGGTAACTTTTATTTTTATGAATTTTAGAAATTTCAAAAATACTCCTTAGAATAACACGGCGGGAAAAAATAGAAATATTTTCATTTTCAAAAAAAATAAATTTCGTGTGAAGTTGAATTACATCTTGATACACATTTCTGGAAATTCTCAACTTGATCGGGTGAGCCATTTTGAAGAAAAAGGATGCAATGTGCTAAATTGGTACCACTCCAAGCAGTTTTTACCCATTTATAACTTAAATGTCACCCAATTGGCAAATTCAGGCAAAAGTTTGGCAAAGAAGTCGACATACTATTACTTTCTGCTCGTCTAACAACGCGTATATAGCGTTTTCCTAGTATACTACGTATAACTAATGAGTAAGTTGATACTGTTTTAACTCGATAGATTTGTTAGGAAAGAAAAACTTCATGTAGGCCTAATGTGAATAATATTATTAGGGTTGTGGGAACAGTTCGAAAACGAACTCGAACTATTCTCTCTAGTTAGAAATCGAACCGTATATGTTCGAAAACGAACTTTTTCAAACTTTCCCGCACTTTTTGAATATGGCGCGAGTGGCACTAATGGAGCACATCTACCAGCATTTGAAAGCTACTAGGTTCAAGGCTGTGGTATGTTGCGTGAACTGCCAATCCAGTCTGCCATGAAGTGACTTGCATGTTCATTTCACTATTTGTCTGCACTCTGCATTAAATGTGGAAATAGTGTAATGTTTTTGTTGATATAAAAGAACAATAAGGAATTCTGTATTGATTTATTAAGAATACAAATAAAGATGTTACATTTAAAACAAGAGTATGACTTTGACAACTCTGACCACTCTCTGACTCGATTCTAATCTGTTTATTCTTCTCTCCTTCACTTTTCATATCCAACTGTACAGAATAATATTATACAGTTCAAACGGATCTTAATGAGTAATAATAGGATGTTATTACAATTTGATGTTATGATCGTCTTATATATTAGAGAAACCGTTAATAATACATTTCAATAACATACAGAAATCTCAATAATAGTTTATGCGTTTATGAGTTTACAATAATAGGAATTACTTCTGTGAATAACACATAATAGTATGACGTAGAACATTGGTACATTACACCTCTGTCCTTGAATTAAACAATATGTTAAAAACTTGTAGTTTATATAGTGCATATACAAGAGATAGATATAATATTGTTGACTAAATTATTGTATAGGACTTAGTACATATAACATATGATATAATATATATATATTTTTTTTTTCTTTTACACGTACATTTAGGTAGGTGAAGCCCATTCTTGAATCTGATATAATATTACAATTTTTAATACTTGCTAAGATTATTCAAGTCCAACTACAAAGAAGTATGAAATATTCAATTATTAAGTGATTGACGTGTCGTGTGTAATCTGTATCTATTCTTTCAACTTTGATGAATGTCTGGTACTTCTCCTTAAGGGAGTTTCAGGTTCTAAAGAATCGTCATCAACATCAGTAAGTTCAATTGAGACATCGTCCGTGTGTGAACGTCTACTGGTTCGTTTTCCCTTGAAAACGTTTAGGGTTAAACAATCGCTTAAACTTGTACAGCAATTAGAGTCATGATTGTGACCATGATTGTGTTTATTTTTGAAAGATTTACAACAATTCAATATTTTATACAAAATGTATAAAATTAAGGCTAATGCTAAGACGTATGTTGAGTAACCATATATATATAGAGAGATTATTTTTTACAATATTATGATGTGATAATTCATCTGTAAGCTTTGTCAAATCATCTAGCTTGTGACTTGCTACTCGCAAATCGTCTAGATTCGAACTTGAAATATGTAATTTTGATAATGAGGGGTATGAAATATTAATTTTTCTTTTTTCTTCAATACAACAATCATCTTGAATAATGTCAAATTTTGGTATCATTGATGTGTGATTACTCACTAAATTAACGTAATTAGCAGTCAATATTGTACAGCTGGAGTAAGCTTTACAGGTATTGGCTAATGACAAAATTCCCGCTTTTGAAAGCGTTATGTCTAATGGATGTTGAGATTGACAAGTACCTAATTGTAATGTGTCATTTTAGGTAAGATATAAATCCATTCATTTTGTTCATGTAATCTATGCCATATTTCTTGTTTGATGATAGATGTTCGTTTGTCACAATATTTAGGAATGAAGTCGCTTGTTGACAAGAGTTCGGTTTCGCATATTGGTTTACTATGTAGTGAGAATAAAGGTTGTGTAAGTTTGCAAATGTTCATGTGTGTGGATAGTTGTTTACATTCATCAAGATTTTCGGGTGTTGTATATTGTAATTTATTTTGTGAAACGACTAAATATTTTGTTGTCGGTAATATAAAGATATATGTATTATCATCACCTGCGCTCTGAATTGGTGAAGAAATTAAACCATAAAGATCGAATTTATTGTCGTTTACAAGTGGATTTTTGATTATAAATATTAATTTTTGATTCATGAAATAAACTTGAAGCGTTGCTATTTGCAATAAATCATGTGCATATATGTTCTCTAATGGTACTGGATAATCAGTAGAAGGTGGAAGGTTAAGTACAGTTTTGCAATGTTCAAATAAAAATTGTTCCGGAGTAATAATAGAAGGATGCAATTGATTGCCTTTTACGAATAGAATTGCATTGATTAGCATACTATACTCTCTATCTAATTCGGAACTCATCAATGTTAGTAATCCCAAGTGTTCGTCCATATCTTGTTTAGCTTCAGGGTCAAATAATTTTACAGTAGTATTTTTAGTATACTCTTCGATGAATTTTATATTTTTATTAAATATTTGTTCATTTTGGTGAAGATTAGTAATCATGTTATTGAAGTTGGTGATTGTTGATTTAATGATTTGTGTTTGTTGTTTTAACAATTGCAATGTATCCTTTTCGTCCTTACCTATTGTGTTTATAGCATTGTCGAAATAATCTGCATCGTTTTGATCCATCGATCCAATGATTGTTTCAAAAACTGATCCAATTGCATTGAACCATCCTCTTTTGACTCTGGCGTGACCAATAAGATATTGTTATGTCTGATCCTTGGTTTAAATGGTTGTTATAGTTTGTCCTAGAATACTCAACGGCGTGCGACAGAGAGAAAATTTTGAATAGAAGTCATTACTACATATTGTCTTTGTTTTCTGATAAGTTCTTTCCACCAAATTTAATTTAGTTTCAAATGATGATATATCCAAGTATGTGACTAATTTCCATGAATTTTCGTAAAATTTTAGTTCAGAAATATGCTCGTAATAAATGCCTGGAGATTTTTCTATCATTGAATTATTATAATTTTGATTCGCCCACACATGTGCTATCAATCTGAAACAAATGCATGTTTTAGTCGATTTGTATGAACCAATATCTTCTTTCTATTCATTAAAATAGTACAGTTAACTGGAGAACTTATTTCAGTTATAACATATGGACCATTGTAGGTAATTAGGACATAGTTTTTTTGATTTACCTAACTGAGTTTGTTCGTTTTGAAGATATACCTTTTCACCTATTTTGTACTCTACAGATTTAGATTTTCTATCATAGTATTCCTTGTTCCTCAATTTCGATTGAAGAGCATTTTCTCGTGCTAATTCCCGTGATTTTTTCAACTTGAGAGTTAATTCATCAATGTAATTATCATAAGTGTATTTGAATTCAGGTGATTTCGTTAGAGGTAGGAAGTTCTGGTTTGTTACCAAATAAAAGTTCGTGTGGTGAGAATTTGGTTGTAGTGTGTGGAGTTGTATTATAAGAAAACATGGCAAAATCTAACCACTGATCCCAATTATTTTGTTCATCCGATATGTAGTGTTTCAGATAATCTTTTAGTGTCATGTGACTTCGTTCAAGAGCTCCATTTGTCTGGGGTCTATAGGCTGTGCATTGGATTTGTTTTATTTTGAATTATTTAGAAATTTCTTTTAGGTCCGGTTTTACGAAATTGGATTAAGCAATAGTTAGCGGGTTAATTTGTTATCACCATTGGTTACATATGTATCACTGTAGTTACATATGTTATTTTCGTACCTTTAATTAATAGTTAGTGGATTAGTACTTAACTAAGATTCGTAAAACCGGGCCTCAATTGGCGTTGAGTTTCATCTGGTTTACTGTCGCCCAATGGTGTATCTTTTCAAGGTCATCTTGTAATGACCGCTGATCGACTTTGCAGATGATGGGAGCATAGATGATGCAGTCGTCAGCAAACAGCCGTACCTGGCTACTCAATCCTTCAACTATATCATTGATGTAGCTGATGAACAGCGCTGGGCCGAGAACAGTCCCCTGTGGTACGCCAGATGTTACGATAACTGGTGAAGACAATGTCCAACCTTAACAGTCTGAGATCGGTTTGTAAGAAATTCTTGAATCCATGCAACTACGTCTATATCCAGGCTCATTTGGGAGAATTTCTCGATTAGTATCCGGTGAGAGACTACATCGAAGGCCTTTGAAAAATCAAGGAATATGCCGTCCACTTGAGTTCCCTTGTCAATGTAGCCTGCAAGTTGTTGCGTGAATCCAATAAGGGATGATTCACATGAGAAATTCTTCCGGAAGCCATGCTGAGCATTGGTGAGCCAGTTGTTGCTCTCCCAGGTGTCATGAATATGATCGGTGATCAGACGCTCAAGAATCTTGCACATGATGGATGTGTTGCTTATTGGGCGATAGTTGATGGGTCGCTCCGAGAGCCTTTCTCGAAGATGGGGAGGACAATTGCTGTCTTCCAATCATGTGGTAGCTGGCAGTTTTTGATCGAGATGGAAAAGAGTCTGTTGAGGTAATGGGAGACACCAAGGCGAGCTATTTTCAGCATTTGAGAAGGAATCCCATCGGGTCCAGGGGCAGTATTGAATTGAATTTTAGAAATTATTAATCTGATGTCATTAGTATTGAAAGTGAAGCACGATGTGTCCATGGGAGGAGGGGAGTGGAATGCAGTATTTTGAAGGGGCAGTTGAGAGTCAGTGTTGAATACCCTTCGATACCGCTCATTCAGTTCCTGAGCTTTGTCCTCATCTGTGGTAGCTAACGATCAATCGTCTCGTTTCAAAGCAGGGATTGAGTTATAATTTTCTTTCTTGGAGTTAATGTGAGTGTAGAATTTCTTCCAATTGTCTTGCCTGTTGACGTCTAAATGTTTGTTCATGTGTTCTGCAAGAGCAACTTTTTTGGCAGCTTTGAGTTGACGGGTCAGGTGGTGAAATGTCGATTGTGGGTTTTTTCTTGTTTTATATGCAGCTCTACACTTTCGCTTCAGTTGCCTTACCTCTTGGGTGTAGTATTTGGGGTCACAGTTGTCAGTCTGGATGATGCGTTGGGGGAAATATAGGGTTTGAACTTCAGAAAGGATTTCTTTAAAGCTTGTCCAGAATGAGTGGATATCACGTATTTGGGAGCTCCAGGTGGAGAAGGAAGCAAATAAGTGTTGTGTCATGGCTGAAACGTCTGCTTTTTTGTAGTTCCATATAGTTTTCGGAGGTGAGGCAGTGGTGTGGGATGGAGTTCTAAGGTTGACGTTGACTATCACAATCTTGTGGTCACTGATGCCGGGTTCAACGCTACTAGATACATAAAGTTCAGGTGGGCTGACGAGGAATACATCGAGAATGTTCGAAGGTCCATGGGTTGGTTTGTCGATTACCTGTACCATGTTGTAGACGTCTAGAAGTAAGTTGATGGACTTCTGAGTGCTACATCTGGTGATTATTGGATCTGAAGACCATGATATACTGGGGAGATTTAAATCCCCTCCAATGATGATGAGGTTTGATGCTGTCCCTTCCTTACTAAGAGTTGCAAGGTGAGCGTGAAGTGATTCGAGAAAAAGGTTTTGGTTGGTACCTGGTGAACGATACGCAGCGATTATACTTAGTGATTGTGACGCTCCAGGATATATTTTAACACACATGATTTCAAGGGCTGTGTCTGTCCATTGGAGGGTACTCACGAAAGTGTTGCTGACTCCAATGAAAGTACCTCCTCCTCTAGAGCCTTCTCTGTCCAGGCGGTATATTATAACCTCCTTGGGGAAAATTTCATTGCTAGTCACTTCGTCCGTCAGCCACGATTCAGTTCCTATAATGACGTCAGGATTGTAGAGCTCAATTGCCGTTTGGAATGGGATAATCTTGTTTCTGATACTACGGCAGTTTGCTTGGAGCAACTTTAGTGTACTGTTCCGCGAAGATTGGGCTTTGCAGAGACTGGGATAGGTTAATACGGTAGGCTTCAAAGGGGAGGTAACTTGACACTTGAGGGGAGGCTGATTCTGTAATTTAGTTGATTGCTATCTGCTGGAGGGGATGTGTTCATAGTTTGTTTTCTCAATGATTTTCTTAGCCCTCTGCTTGTAACTGGGGCATTCATAACTCATGGCTGTATGACATACATTCAACCCTAAGTTAAGACTCACATTCACTTTAATACAGTTAGTTGATGCAGTTTTCGTAATCAGCTCGGCAGGATTGAAGATCATGGTTTCCAGCACAAATGGGACATACTGTTTCTCCGGTACATACAGACGCTATATGGCCAAAGGCTAAGCACTTGAAACACCGCAGTACATGTATATTATATTTCACATGACACCTTCTCCAACCGACAAAAAGTTTCCTCTCCTTCATTATGTGATCTCGTGTTTCTGGATTTATCTCCAGTACAATGTTCATTACAGAGTGGTCTTTTTTTGCAACTCTACGTGAGTTAACTATTTTCATGACAAATGTATCTCGAGTATTTTTTATCTGATTTTGTTTTATAATTCTATCCACTAGAACCTGGTCTGGTTCTGCACAATCCAATGAGAGAAGTTTTACCTGTGGATTCCTTTTCGGTGGAATTTCTATATTGTAGTTGTTACTCAGGGATTTTTCAGCCTTTTCCTTAAGACTTTCCAGCGTTTCTCTGTTGTTACAGCCAATAACCATTCCACCTTCTTGCACCTTACGTACCATGGTAATTCCTCCGGAAAGAAATGACGTGGGGTCAATCTTTGATTTGACTTCATCAGTAGTAGCATCACATGACTGAGTTTTTTCCTTTGGTTTGATTAAAATACACTGGTAGCTCGGACTTTATCTGCAAAACTTATTTTGCGCTGAGAAATTTCTGGTTGTGAAACAACTTCAGCAGGTCTACTGTGATTATCAAGGATATTTTTATTCAGTTGTTCCAGTCTATCCTGAAGTGAACTTATATTGACCTCAGTAGACCAAGTACAACTTTTGCAGATCCATTTAATGCGGTTATTATCTGATATCACTGTCAACTCTACTTCTGTTAACTCCGTACAGCTTGAATGAAAATAGGAACCACAGTTATATGCACATTTGACCGATTTATCCCCTTCTTTGATCTCTTTTGAGCAGTCTGTACAAGAGAACTTTGGTCTCACTATCGCCATCTTAGAACTCTCCTTTGACTCTGGGCAATAACAGCTCGATGATTTTTCATCACTTTGATTTTATGAGTTCTGATTGACATCCATCTTGCTATTATTACATAATAAGTCCGATTCGACGGCTGATTTTTTTATTGGATGTAGTTTTCTCATGTGAATACCCAAACCATTACTTGATTTAAAGGTTTTATCACAAAGAACGCAAGTAGTGGACTGTCCTTGTGGTCGTTCCACTGATGGTGAGGATGTACCAGGATTTTGAGATGAGACACTATAAACATTCAAATGATATTTCTCTATGTGTTTTTCTAAGTTAAATACATCTTTCTTGGTACAATGCGGACATTTTATACCATATTCATTCATCATGTCTCAACTTCAAACTATATACTCTCGAATTGACTTCTTGTATGCAAACTATTTCAATAAACCTTGATTTATTATGAATCAAGGGAAAAGAGCTTATTGGAAAAGAGTGTATAGGGCAGTGAAAAATTCTTCTTTCATTTTCCTATTCAAATTTTAATAACTTGACTATTTCATGACTTTATGAAATTATAAAACGACTTATTTAGTACTCACAATGAACGGAAATCAGTGACTCTTTATTTCAAAATGTTTGAAAATCACACACAAACCAAATGGCAGTTCATTTAACACGGAGTGAATCTTATTTCAGATACAATTCTGTTTTAAATTGGAGAGCACAAAAATCTTCTTCCAGATTATTTCAAATCCACGGCCTCCTTCAATTGTGTTCGAGTATTATTCGAGTTACTGGGTGTATTCTGTTGTGTGCGTATGCGATCCGATTACTGTATTCTCTTTTCCTACACTCATTTATTACGTGTCCATCCCGTTTGCAATAATTGCAATTTTTCTTTTGAAAGTTAGTGTCTTGACCAGTAGAATTGTTTTTGAAATTACGTAGGTAGCCTACATTGTTTTCTTTATGAGATTTGTTGGAATTTTTGTTAAAGTAGCAATTGAAAGAAGTATGTCCTGATTTTTTACAATGATTGCAATGCTTAGCTGATGAATTATTCACACTTTGATACTTTTGAATTTCATTCTTTGATTTCTGTTCCTGTTCTTCTACTGATGCAATTGATATAGCATCCTCAAGTGAATTTGGTTTCTGTGATTTAACAATTAACGCAAGTTCTCTGTTTAAACCTGTGATAAAAACGTTCATTGCTTCGTTTTTTAGCAAGTTAACACAAGCGATTCTACCGTCTGCATTTAGACCTTCATCCAAAGAATTTAACAATTTTATGTAGCAATTTTTTATTTTGTTAGCATAAGACATAACATCTTCTTTAGGATTTTGTTTGCATGAGTTTAATTCTAATTGCCATTGTCCTACTGTGCGTATTTCAGAATATGCTTCTAATAGATAAGATTTAAGTGCTTTCCAATCATCGAAAGTTCGGTTTCTGATTAAAGCCCTGGCATTGTTTATGAGTTTAGTTTCAATGATTGCAAACAGTATTGGTTTTAACTCATCTTTAACTAATTTATTTGCTTTGTCACAGTTGTCTATGAATTCATACAATTTCGATTTTGTACCATCAAAATGTACTAACATTTTTTCAGCAATTTCAATAGATATTGTAGGAGCTGCCATCTATAGTTTGTATTGTTATTGAATTGTGACTTTGATTTAATTTATTGTTATGACACTTATGAAATTTGAGTCTTTAACTTACAGTGAAATGATGACTAACTTCATTGCTGAATGGCTTGATGCTCTTGATTCTTGGTTCTAGTCTCTTGATTCTTGGTTCTTGGTTCTTGACTCTTGACTCTTGACTCTTGGTTCTTGACTCTTGACTCTTGATTCTTGGTTCTGGTCTCTTGGTTCTTGACTCTTGGTTCTTGACTCTTGATGCTCTTGACTCTTGGTTCTTGACTCTTGATTATTGGTTCTTGATTCTTGGTTCTTGACTCTTGACTCTTGACTCTTGGTTCTTGACTCTTGATTCTTGGTTCTTGACTCTTGGTTCTTGACTCTTGGTTCTTGACTCTTGGTTCTTGACTCTTGGTTCTTGATTCTTGGTTCTTGACTCTTGGTTCTTGACTCTTGGTTCTTGACTCTTGATTCTTGATTCTTGGTTCTTGACTCTTGATTTTTGATTTCGAATTCTTAACTCTTGATTTCGGACTCTTGATTCTTGATTTTGATCTCTGAGTTCTCGATTTTGATCTCTGGATTCTTGATTTTGATCTCTGAATTCTTGATTTTGATCTCTGGATTCTTGATTTTGATCTCTGAATTCTTGATTTTGATCTCTGGATTCTTGGTTTTGATCTCTGGATTCTGGATTCTCGATTTTGATCTCTGAATTCTTGATTTTGATCTCTGGATTCTTGATTTTGATCTCTGGATTCTTGGTTTTGATCTCTGGATTCTGGATTCTCGATTTTGATCTCTGAATTCTTGGTTTTGATCTCTGGATTCTTGGTTTTGATCTCTGGATTCTGGATTCTCGATTTTGATCTCTGAATTCTTGATTTTGATCTCTGGATTCTTGATTTTGATTTTGAGAATTTATTGATTTTGATCTCTGGATTCTTGATTCTTGGTTCTTGACTCTTGACTCTTGGTTCTTGACTCTTGATCCTTGGTTCTTGACTCTTGACTCTTGATTCTTGGTTCTTGGTTCTTGACTCTTGGTTCTTGACTCTTGATTCTTGATTCTTGACTCTTGATTCTTGACTCTTGATTCTTGACTCTTGATTCTTGGTTCTTGACTCTTGGTTCTTGATTCTTGGTTCTTGACTCTTGATTCTTGGTTCTTGACTCTTGGTTCTTGATTCTTGGTTCTTGACTCTTGGTTCTTGATTCTTGATTCTTGGTTCTTGACTCTTGGTTCTTGATTCTTGGTTCTTGACTCTTGGTTCTTGATTCTTGGTTCTTGACTCTTGGTTCTTGGTTCTTGATTCTTGGTTCTTGACTCTTGATTCTTGGTTCTTGACTCTTGGTTCTTGATTCTTGGTTCTTGACTCTTGATTCTTGATTCTTGGAATGAATGAATGAATATTGGGTTTTAACGGCGCGTCAACGACGGGGTTATATTGCGCCAGTGCGGAACTAATGTTGATTCAATTAAGGAATTAACTGCGAAAGGTACTCGAAATCGCTATTAAACTACTTATGATTATTAGGAATCACTAATGTACAAGATGTCAGTCATCTCATCTCCGGTGTAAAAGGCCGGAGTATGGATAGTACAAGATACTACATTTATTCTGTGATATACAATCGATACCGATTTGACTGGATCTCAACTATGACATAAACCCAACTAAAGAATTAATAACAATAACAGTGAACAATTAAAACATGCTGCGGTGTAAAGAGCCGAAACATGGATAAAAACAGCACAGATAAATAACACTCAGAACAAGTTATTCATTTGTACTTTGATTTGACTAGATCTTATATTCACAACTATGGCTTAAACCTGACTAAGAACAAGTAACAATAAAGTGAACAACAATTAAAAGCCTGCTCCGGTGTAAAAGACCGGAACAGGTGGAGTGAGAACACTAATAAATAACACTTATATCAAGTTAAAAACACCTGACTCTTTCAGATACACCATCAAGCGATCAACAGCCGCCTGGTTGTCACCAAGGATCTGTGACAGGTCTTCCGGCAGGCGCCGGCGCAGATCCCGGAACCTGTCACAGTCGACCAGGAGGTGACGAACAGTGAGTCTAGGCACTCCTCACACTCAGGCGGCTCTTCGCGCCTGAGAAGATTCTGAGTGATTCTTGGTACTTGACTCTTGATTTCGGACTCTTGATTCTTGATTTTGATCTCTGAGTTCTCGATTTTGATCTCTGGATTCTTGGTTTTGATCTCTGGATTCTGGATTCTCCATTTTGATCTCTGAATTCTTGATTTTGATCTCTGGATTCTTGATTTTGATCTCTGGATTCTGGATTCTCCATTTTGATCTCTGAATTCTTGATTTTGATCTCTGGATTCTTGGTTTTGATCTCTGGATTCTGGATTCTCCATTTTGATCTCTGAATTCTTGATTTTGATCTCTGGATTCTTGGTTTTGATCTCTGGATTCTGGATTCTCCATTTTGATCTCTGAATTCTTGATTTTGATCTCTGGATTCTTGATTTTGATTTTGAGAATTTATTGATTTTGATCTCTGGATTCTGGATTCTTGATTTTGATTTTGAGAATTTATTGAAGACGTGCAATTTATTTGATATCAGTGTAGATCTTCAGAAATGATTTCGTGCTGTTCTTTATTGTATAGTACTCTTAGATCAGAATAGAATTGGTTAGCTTACGGTTTGATTCTCTTAAAACGATTCTTACACAACTGAGTGAGTATTGTGGCGATGTTGGTTCGTATTAGTCTGTAACACTGTAATATGTTGATCACTCGTATTGTTTTTTATTTATTTTGGATTCGATAACGATTAAAGATTTGAAAATCACCACTATGAATTTAATCTTGTAAATAAGACGATTATAAATTTATGAATGTTTAGTTAAACTAATCCCACTTCTGACACCATTTTCTTGTAATGTTTTCGTTGATAAAAAAGAACAATAAGGAATTCTGTATTGATTTATTGAGAATACAAATGAAGATGTTACATTTAAAACAAGAGTATGACTTTGACAACTCTGACCACTCTCTGACTCGATTCTAATCTGTTTATTCTTCTCTCCTTCACTTTTTATATCCAACTGTACAAAATAATATTATACAGTTCAAACGGATCTTAATGAGTAATAATAGGATGTTATTACAATTTGATGTTATGATCGTCTTATATATTAAAGAAACCATTAATAATACATTTCAATAACATACAGAAATCTCAATAATAGTTTATGCGTTAATGAGTTTACAATAATAGGAATTACTTCTGTGAATAACACATAATAGTATGACGTAGAACATTGGTACATTACAATAGGAGGTCGTAAAGATGAGTAAAAAAAGGGTGTTACATGAACTCAGCAGTGAAGATAAAGACAATGATGGGTAAGTCAGTTTATCAGTGTTGTTACTTGTTACATTTTCTCACTACCTAGGCCCAGGGCATTATGCACCTCAACAGCACAACTAGTTCCAGTGTTACTTGTTTAATCAAAGTATTACCCACCAGTGCCTTAATACATTATAGGACTAGCTCTTTGATAGTGAACCCTCCAGAAATAGACTTATATAAGACACAGTATCATATTCTCAATATTTCAGGTCATAAACATGATTCATACTCAAGACCTTGTAACCACATAAGAAGGTTACCATCCACAAGCACATGGCTGGCTGGCTGCTTCAAGTCATCTATTAACCACTCAATGAGAGAATAAACAAACAATACACTTATGGATCTGGCCTGGAGTTGAATGAGTTGATTGATGATAAACAGATATGTCAAAGTGTTTGTGTTGTTATTCATTGTAATGTGATACTAAGGAGTCGGAACTCCTGACTTCTAATAATAGGGAAAAAGACGATTGGGGTTTCGCCCTATGTGTTAACATTGGACAACCAGCAAGCAGTGTTTCAGGGGATGTTTTGTGATGTTTTATTATCTCAAAATGTGACCTTTTTTCTCACTTTCCTTTATAAGAGGCATGTGACTTTTTGATGACTTGAAAATGGAAAAAAGTGCGTCCTATAAGTGTAAATACAGTAGGCCTATCTGACATTTAGTATTATTAATCACAATTTTAAATTCCAGATTATCGCTGGTGGATTCATTTTCAACACCATCTAGGGCTAGGCCTATACCAGAATAGGCCTACCTGGAACATCAAGTGGCATTGAAAGTAGACCCAAGTCACTCAATAGTTTAATTCAAAATCACCATGTAATCTAATTGTAGAGTTATTCAATTCAAATGAATAAAAACACAAACTGTGATTTTGAGTGTCCTACTTATCATTATACCATATTATCATCGTTATTATTATGTAATAAATAATAAAGAATAGTACACTAGAAACGCACATATAGTTTTGAGGTTTTACTTGGCCTTCACAATGATTTCAGACCGCCAATGCAGGTACCATTTTTCTACATCATCAATTCCTGCTTCAAGTGCTTTTACATTGCATTTCTAACGTTCGAAAAAAGTTCGAAGTTCGCGAACTTTTGAGCCTCAAGTTCGAGTTCGACGTCAAAAAAACAGGTTCGCACAATCTTAAATATTATATGGGCCTATAATGATAATTAACAGTAATTTTTAATCCAAAATTGATTGAAATCAGTGATAACAGGATTGATAATTGAGTCATTGACAACTCGCAGTCTCCGCCCCCTCGACGCCACAAATCATACCGTCCAATCAACAGAGCAGTTAGAACTGTAGTGAAATTCAAATATCCAATCGGGGTATCTTCAAATGACCACAAATGATATGATCCAACTGGCTGATTGGTAAAGCCACGCCTGAGTTGTCAATTGGATATGCACTAAAAGATTCGGGAGTGCACAAATCTTGGTAGTTGAGGAACTATTGCAGTATCGACCTGAGCGACAGAGGGAAACCACGATGCACCCCTGGAAGGATGGCCGACTATGGCGGGAATCGAACCCGGTCTCCTGAATGATGGTTCAGCGTGCTAGCCACTCGACCACTTGTCTCAGTATATATAATTATATTGCTTTAGACGATACTGAACTGAAAAATGGAGTTTTCCGCCAAAATGATAATTGCTCTCCGTCTTTCATTCGACTGATGAACAGTCGCGAGTTCGTTGCATGCAGTATGAGGTTACCGGCAGCAGCGTACTATTCTAGTTAGGGCCTACTCACCTATTGACACACCGCCGCACGACGGCAAAGTTTCCATCGCCGATCACGTGGCCGATCTCGTACTTGATGCTGATCTGAGGCGGCACAGTCGCCATGGCAACCTCGGGCAGGTTGGCGCCCGTCTTTCCAGGCATCCTGGGCATTGTGCGCTCGTCTGCGACAAACATCACGACAAGATCAGATGCTGGGGCGGAAAATTAGAGTCGGATATATTTGAGATATGAATGAAGATATAAATATTCCGAGGTTATTACATTTTAGTACAGGTACGCTGTTTATAATCGAGAGAGGTGAAGTAACTTTGCTGTACAAGATGATAACGATATGTAGTAAAAGAACGTTAACATAAACCCATGCCAGCAGTGGATCTCAAACCCTTGCCCATCTGGATTCTGACCTCAAAGCAACGCGTAAAATATCTGAGCCAAACGCACGGGTTCAATTACTGGACATCACAGCCCTGAAACTAGATTTCGATGAATAATGGTAATATATTTCCTTTCCTGATCTAAGAGAAAACTAGAAAACATCATCTCAATTTCAGAAATTATAATGATTTTTTTTGTCCCCGGTGAACATGAGTCATGACTTGCATTACCGATTCTGGACAGAAACATAAGCAGGATTGAGTGATGTATTCGTCACAACTCAGATAAAAGGTAAGGTCTTGGAAGAGAGGAAGACAAATAAATAAATTATAATTTCTAAATTTAAGATGATTTCTAGTTTTCTCTTAATTGGGCAAATGAAAAATCATCAATTGAAATCTAGTTTCAGGGTTGTTATGTAGCCAACTTTAAATAGTAAATTGTCATTTGTATACAGTGAAATGCATTGTATTCGCATACATCGTTTCTCTGCTTCAATAATTATTTTGTCCTACCCTACATCCATATATACTCCAATCATTCTAGCTAAAAAATGGCCTGACCCACCACTAATTGCAACAAGAGGTATTAAGATTGGATTCCATTCAGAAAAATGTGCTGATTAACATACTTGGAATCGCCCAAAATCTCACTCACCGTTTTCGAGTAAATCGAGGTCAAAGGTCAAAAATCACGTTTTTCACACAAATAAAATTCATATCTTTTTTTCTAAACATAATAATGATATTTTTGTGGAGTTATAAATTGAAGTCCATGAAATTACAGACTGAATGGAAGAAAAATTGTGAAAATCGCATGAAAATTGAGAGGTCAGTCGAAGGTCAAAATATGACCTTATTTGAGCAGTTCAGAGAAAAGGATAGAACTACTCAATTTTGAACAGGTTTTGATGCAAGTTTTTCACTCACATTTTATCTTCTATCACAGTATAATGATCGTGAAATAACTTCTTCACCTTAACCGAGGTCAAAGGTCAATCACAATGTTCTCTCAAGTGTGACAGGTCAAACGATGCACACCCTCATTCTGTGTCCAGATAATCACTTTCCGACCTGAGATGCGTTTGATGATATATTTAAAAATACTGGTCGTTATTTTGAATACGTTCGAAAATTGAAATGTTGAAAGTCACTCTCCGTAGCTCAGTCAACTATGGCAATGCTCCATAAACTCAAGTCACCTTGGGTGTGCGTCAAATCAGATGTGGTTCTTAACAAAACAATAATATTTGAGTGGAGTTATGAAGTGGAACCCATACAATGACGAAATCATTGAAGACGAATGTGAGAATCGCATGAGAATTGAGAGGTCAGTCAAAGGTCAAATTCGACCTCATTTGAGCAGTTCAGAAAAATAGAGAGAGAACTACTCGACTTTGAACAGATTTTGATGCAGCATTCGTACAAACCTAATCAGTATACAGTTTGGTATCATGGTCGTCAGTAACATGGCTTCACACGACGTCAAAGGTCAATTACAATGTGTTTAACAGATGTGACAGGTCATACGATGCATACGCTTACTCTGCGGCCAGACTATCACTTTCTGACCTGAGATTGGTCAATGATGATATATTTTCAAATATCTTTCGGTTTTCTCATTCAACCATACAATTACACAAACCGAATCAATATTATCGACATACCTTCAATTATTTATATATACATCTATACAGATCACTCACATATGGTCGAACGTGTTATTCGGAAATCAGGATCGTCTCACAAAATCGGTTTCACCGTCTATTATCAAGAGGAGATGATGTGAGGTGGTAGACTAGATGTGACGGGTGTAATTTTTCCATCAATCAACTGCCAATCCTTGATAACTGCGCTTATTGTTTCACTTTTTTTATGTCTGTACCTCAGGACAATCAGATGTATGTGATTGAATATATACTGTTATTTTCTTTTCATTAAGATGACGAATGTATTCAGAGTGTAAAGTGACATTTCTAGTGAAAACTGATGTTGATAACGCACAAACTATAGGTTTTCTTGTAGCTGCTGAGGAAGGTGGAAGATGCTCTGGCCGAACGTGAGAGGGATTTTTTACCATCTCTTCTAGATACAAAGTGAAGCGTTTGTCGTTCAACCGTATGTCATCTTTTCTCTTTTCTGCACCGGAACCAAGTAACCTTCCAATTTCGTCAATGTTTCACATCTTTTATTGTTGATTCCCTTTGACTTCAGAAATGAGGAAAATGGCGCTCGATTCAGGATTGGCAAGGAAGCATAGTAATATTACTAGGTCAGTGTCTTGACCAATGACAACTGTTGGATGAGATGGGGCTCTTCAAATACTGTGTTTCACAATCGACATATCTGCATCTCCCGTGGAATGGTGGTCTTCAATTTTTCTCTCTTTTATAACTGTTTTCCTAGTCAATCGATGAAACTGTTTATTTGTGGTATTGGATGAAAAAATTTGTTGAGGGATTGGTGTTACCGTGTCGTCTCAAAAACAGATGGTTAGTGCAATTATCTGTTTTGAAGAAGACATGGTAATACCAATCCCCAGAAAATCTTTCTATCCAATACCACAAATAAACAAAGTCCTACATTATAGTGTATTTTTCTTATGTGGGTACAACCTTCAGATGAAGGTCCACCAACGTGGCTGTCAAATACCATAACGCATCACCGTAATGTTCTTTAAACCTTACAACGTACACTTCATGAACACACTTTCATAGATACTTCGACGAGGCCATAGAATTCTTCGCAATAAATGACCTTCATGAACTACAATTTTTTCTTCTGGGCTAAGAAATATGGTGTTATGTAGATTACTCTTCTTTTTCATTGCGTTGTCCAACTGAAGTTGATTTACTGTTCTTGATAGACCTGACGTTTCAAAAATAAAAGGAGGATATTGAGCCATCTCGTATTGAAAGCATGATGCACCGTGTTCTCCAGATAACTCTGCAGCTTTTAAGAGACGTTGACACAAAAGCTGTGTCCATATATATTTCTTCATCGCCGATTTTGATTGTATAATTTGATCCCATTGTGACATTGTTTGTAACATCAGTATACGGTCGGATTCAAATATCGAGAGCTAGTATTTGAAAATAATAATTTCGAAAACATGAAATTGAAGGTATATCGATAATATTGATTTGGTTTGTGTAATTGTATGGTTGAATGAGAAAACCGAACGATATTTGAAAATATATCATCATTGACCAATCTCAGGTCAGAAAGTGATAGTCTGGCCGCAGAGTAAGCGTATGCATCGTATGACCTGTCACATCTGTTAAACACATTGTAATTGACCTTTGACGTCGTGTGAAGCCATGTTACTGACGACCATGATACCAAACTGTATACTGATTAGGTTTGTACGAATGCTGCATCAAAATCTGTTCAAAATCGAGTAGTTCTCTCTCTATTTTTCTGAACTGCTCAAATGAGGTCGAATTTGACCTTTGACTGACCTCTCAATTCTCATGCGATTCTCACATTCGTCTTCAATGATTTCGTCATTGTATGGGTTCCACTTCATAACTCCACTCAAATATTATTGTTTTGTTAAGAACCACATCTGATTTGACGCACACCCAAGGTGACTTGAGTTTATGGAGCATTGCCATAGTTGACTGAGCTACGGAGAGTGACTTTCAACATTTCAATTTTCGAACGTATTCAAAATAACGACCAGTATTTTTAAATATATCATCAAACGCATCTCAGGTCGGAAAGTGATTATCTGGACACAGAATGAGGGTGTGCATCGTTTGACCTGTCACACTTGAGAGAACATTGTGATTGACCTTTGACCTCGGTTAAGGTGAAGAAGTTATTTCACGATCATTATACTGTGATAGAAGATAAAATGTGAGTGAAAAACTTGCATCAAAACCTGTTCAAAATTGAGTAGTTCTATCCTTTTCTCTGAACTGCTCAAATAAGGTCATATTTTGACCTTCGACTGACCTCTCAATTTTCATGCGATTTTCACAATTTTTCTTTCATTCAGTCTGTAATTTTATGGACTTTAATTTATAACTCCACAAAAATATCATCAAGCTAAGTTCCCATAACGATTATTTCACGTGACGTCCGTCAAAACATGGGACGACGGCAACTTTCCACCAATCACGCGCAATAAAAAACAACGGTGGGAGGCAACGATTTTTCCCCGTCCAAGTAGAGCCAACTTGAACTTTTTGACGTCCGTCACGTCACGGGACGATTTTCATATGTCGTGTAGAGTATCAACAATCGAAGGTAGGATCGCATCGTCGCACTTCTGTCTCGTTTGTATTTTCGATGATAAGGAAGAAATCGCGCTCAAAATCAAACACTGCCTTTTGAATATTTTGATGTTATAGGTTACAAGTTTGGTCCTAATTGTCCCAATTAATTATTAAAACCATGAGTTCTGATCCCGAAATGTTTGTCGAAGCCATCAGGGAGTATATCTGCCTCTACAATTTCAACTTGAAGGAAAACGAGAACAAACCATTGAAAGAAAAAGCGTGGATGGAAATAGGTCACAGATTTGATCTTGCACTCAAGCTATCATATGATTTCGATATGTTGACGACCTTGAATATCTCATCTAGAATGATAATTATAGGCCTATCCCCAATCTAATTACCTATATTATATATATATATCGACTCATAACCATAACCATATACACATAACCATGAAAAAACATCAACCGAGAAGAAAACTGACAGAACTGAACTGACAGCTTGTATAGGATATTTTTAGCACTCAAGAAGGCGGTGATCTGTTCGACCAAAGATATTGACATGTTCGACATTTTAAATTCGATGGTTATCCTCAAAAAGTTGAAGTCTTTGCCGGTAGAATGCATACTTTATGTGACGTGAGAAAAACAACCTGGGAACACAATCTATTTTATACCAACGATGCCGTCCGATGTTTTGACGGACGTCACGTGAAAAAATCATTATGGGAACCTAGCTTTATTGTGTTTATAAAAAAAGATATGAATTTTATTTGGGTGAAAAACGTGATTTTTGACCTTTGACCTCGATTTACTCGAAAACGGTGAATGAGATTTTGGGCGATTCCAAGTATGTTAATCAGCACATTTTTCTGAATGGAATCCAATCTTAAGACCTTTTGTTGCAATTAGTGGTGGGTCAAAAGCTAGAATGATTGGAGTATATAGGCCTATAATCAATGTTAAATTTTCCTGGACGGACAGTTTTCCTGCTGAAAAACGATGGATAGAGGTCTCACTGTGGTCAACAAATTTCATAAATGTACAATTTTATTTACGTTGGTCAATATTATGTATGTCCTCAGTGACGATTCCTGGTTGTTTCATTACTATAATACATCACTATGATACATATGCCCGTATGATGGCCTTGTTTTTATTCTCTTACCCCCTACCCCCCTTCTCTAGACGCAACCATCAATCACGTTCTGTCTTTTATACAGACACATACGTGCCGGACTCAGAGTTGTTCTCTGCCATTGTTCATGGTTTCTTCCATTTTTCGTCTAGTTTTCGAAAGTTTTCAATAGTTTCGTTGAAACTCTTGCCAAAATACTGTTGTTCCGCTGTTCACTTTTATCAATGTGTTGACGACATTGTCAAAGAAATATTAAACCACGGCGTAAAGATGGACCGTACAAGGGCTAGTTTGTTGTCTGACCTGTGGCTTGAGAATCGTAGTTTCTGCCGTTGTTCCCTCCAGGGAACCGTCGAAATGCCGACGGACCTTTACTTTGTGCTTCGATGGCCTTGCATTCTGAAACAAGCACGACAACAATCAGAGCATGTTGCTAACTTCAGGTACATGGGCAGAAGGGCAGGAAGACGTGGGGGGGGGGAGATTCTTGTGCATCAACAGGTGGGCCTAATATGCCTAAAGTGCATCATACGTGAGTTCAGTCTGCAGCCCCAGCAGCCCGTAAATCACAAGTTACAACCACAGGTCTACCAATTATATGTAGGGCCTACACGTAAGAAGAAGGTTGTGTCTCAATAAGTAGGCCCTAATGATGATAATAATAATGTCATTATTGTAAACAAACAATCAGTCATGTCCTTGTTAATTAATGAAAAATGAATCTGTACCGGTACAAGTAGGCCTATTTAAATTTGTTGAAGTTACATATTATATCAAATAAAAGTAGAAGTTGAAAGTATGATCATGACGGTCATGTCATAATTAAGGTAATGACTAAGGTATCGGTAATTAAGGAATGATCATTTTATAATTTCAAGTAGGCCCAATACAGCTTCTAGTTACAAATCAGCTTGAATAACTACCGTACGTACGGTAGTCAATGTTATAAAATTATAATGTTGTCTAATGATTGACTTGTTATAAAATTGTACATAATGTCGCTGCAATTACAATACTATACAGTAACTGCAATGCATTTGAAAAAAGTGCTTTTGCATCACTTATTGTAAACCTCTACCTGAAAATCATGATACTGTACCATAAAAACAAAAGAGAAAGAAAAAGAACAATAAGAGAAAGAGACAAATGTAGCTATTTGTGTTTGTCGTCTCTACCACTCCCCCCCCCCCCCCTTGCCCCAAATGAAGGTGTAAAGGTAGGTTCATAGAGCCACGGCATTTTTGCCGGCCGGCAATCTTGTCGGGTGCCGTTGGACGTCAAATGATTTGTACTGTTCATACTACCACGGCAAACTATCGCCGACTCAAGGCAATTATATATCGAATCGATCCGATAACCATGGCAACGTCGAAAGTGATCGAGTTTGACAGTCGATAGTTCGTACGCAGAACACACAGTTCGAGTATAAACGTGGCCGTGATGTCGTCTACGTCATCACGGCAAGTTTGTCGTCCGGCAAAATGTTCAACTTCATTCAACTTTCAAGGCCACAGTGAACGACAAGCCCGGCAAGTCTGTGATTGGCTCATTCATTTTGACGGCACGGCAAATTCGTGTTGCCGTGGCTCTATGAACGTACCTTAAGGCTCATTATAAATGACATTGTTAGGACATTGTGAATAAAATGTATTCAGTATCTTTTCACTTTTCTAATTTCTACCATTAGACCGATGAATAATCGATTATCGTTCGATTCCGTATTCATTCAATCGATCATCACAAAAAATGTGATAATCAATTTCACTTTTTGACATTGAACTGCAGCCCTGAAAAAACACGAAGGTCTACATTGCAATATTTATTGTATTTTGTATTTATTGCGTTCAGCATGAAAATTCCATGAGTCACCGACTCTTTACAGGACATGCTTTAAATATAAACTTAAATATAAAACAATGAAAGAACAAGAAAAACACAGAATAGAAAAAAAAAACAAAAAAAAAACACACTGAATAGGTGAAATAAAACACGAATATAACAAATATATAAGAGAGGCAAAAAGTACAAATATGAAATGTTATTAAGAAATATGATAGGAAGATCAACGTTCCTCTTGTGTATAGTAGAAACACTGTCTAGGATATGGACGACGCTTGCATAGACATATCGGGTTGTATAGGGAACACTGTTTTGAAAATGGTCGAACGGTGCATCTACAAGAAGTCTTCTCAGAATTGAAACATTTTCTCAGATCTTTGTCGAGTAGTTCTTTCTTCATTTCTTTTTTGAAAGCAGAAGGTTTCAGTAATTTCATGGTTTCTGGTAGCTCGTTGTAAAGAATGAATCCAAAGTGGTTGAGGTTATTTAATCCATATTTAGTTGAATTTGATGTATTGATGTGAATGTTATTTGATCCTCGAGTATAATAAGAATGAATGTTGTAGTTAAAAATGATCGGAAGATTTGAAACCGTTTTTTTAAATATGACTTCATGGATAAAGGTGGTAGTTAATTGTTTTTGGATGAGTTTAATTGGTATGATGTTATTCTCACGATACATGTCGTATCGATGAGTATGATATGGATAGCTGAATATGTGTCGAATAGCTCTATTTTGAATGAGCTCTATCTCATTAATTTTCTTGCTGGTAGCATTACCCCAGATAGGATTTAAATAAAGAAGATGGCTATGAATTCGAGCATAGTAGATGGAGAGTAGAGTAGATGATTTAACTATGAAAGATATTCGTTTGAGCACTGATGATATTGGCATTATCTTCTTTATTATGTTGTCAATATGCG
The DNA here is from genome assembly GCA_964007535.1 of Brachyptera risi. NCBI lineage: Eukaryota > Metazoa > Arthropoda > Insecta > Plecoptera > Taeniopterygidae > Brachyptera > Brachyptera risi. The sequence goes on from OZ023329.1 coordinate 15,107,992, forward strand.
GAATCCAAGTTTGATCTCTGTCAATGGTTAAACCAAGATATTTTACCTCTTTGACAATAGGTATTACCACTTCATTCATTTTCAATTCAAGGTTGTAATTGATTGAATCAAATTTCTTCGATGCAAATATCATGTAGTTGGTCTTTTTAGAGTTCATGGAAAGTTTATTAGAGTTCATCCATTCACAAACAGTAGTAATATCTTTTTGCATCTGTTGAATGAGGTTGGCTATTGTGAAGTCATTATAAAAGAGATTGGTGTCGTCCGCATAGCTTTGGAGAAGACCGGATAAGCTTTCTTGATGAAGATCATTTATGTAGATGAGGAATAAAATAGGACCCAAGACAGATCCTTGTGGCACTCCACAAGTTACTTCCAGGTTGTCACTATTTACATCTTCAATATTAACGAATTGATAACGATTCAATAGATAACTTCTGAACCATTGAAGACTAGTCCCTCTGATACCGATTTTTTCCATTTTATACAAAAGGATATTGTGATCCACAGTGTCAAATGCCTTACTCAAATCAATAAATAAACCTCCAGCAACTTTGCCTTGATCAAGGTGATCCTGAATGGTTGACATTAGATCATATAAGGCTGAGCTGGTCCCCATGTTATCTCGAAATCCATATTGTCCTTTATAGTAAAATTGTATAGAGTTCAGGTACAAGTTAAGTCTAAACTTGACAACCTTCTCTATTACTTTTGATAACGGTGATAATAGAGAGATGGGTCGATGATTACACATATCTTCATGGTTGCCACTTTTGAAAATTGGTTTAATTTTAGCAATTTTTGCCTGATTTGGAACTATTCCTGTTTTCATTGATTCATTAATCATTATAGACAAAGGTTTTGCAATATCACTTCCACACTGTTTAATTAAAAAGCTTGAAAGATTATCCTCTCCTGTTGATTTACTGTTGGTTAGATTATTAATAATTCTCAGCACTTCCGTTTCTGAAGTTGGAAAGAGAACAAAATTACTTGACTCAATGCCATTAATTTTAGTGTACGTAAAGTCATTTCTAGTTGAATGTATTTTGCTTGCTAATTGTTCTCCAATGCTGATGAAGTATGAATTAAAGTTTTCAGCTATAATCCAAGGATCAGAAATAGTTTTATCATTGACTTTTATACGAAAACTATTTTTCTTTTCTAATTTGCTAGTATTGTGTAATACCAAGTTAATTGTTTGCCACATTTTCCTAGGCTTGGAAGTTTGCTCAAATAGGAGGTCATTATAATAGATGGATTTTCTCTTTCTACATAAATTAACCGAGAGGTTACGGGATCTCTTGAATTCAGCTTTGAGTTGTAAGTTTGATTTGTCATTATTAAATTTATCCAAGGCTTTGTCTTTAAGACTTACATAATGTAATGTTTCATTGTTCATCCATGGACATGCTGCTTTATCAATAAATCTCTTTTTCTTCATTGTTGTGCAATTCTCTTTTCGATGGTTGAGCTGAGAAACAATCTCGGAGTACATACCATCAGCAGTCAAAGACGTACCAGTTTGTAAAACAATTGGATCATATTTGAGAGATTCTGTGAAATTGAGTGCATTAAATATCGGGATTTCATGAAATATTTTAGACCTTTTAACTCTGGGTGTTTTAATATTTAGTTCAACGACCATTGCAACATGATCAGATAATGAAGGATCTATCTCGATGTTTGAAATCTTCATATGATCTGTAGCATTATAAAGCACATGATCTATAAGCGATGATTTTTCTTCAGATATTCTAGTAGGAAATAGATGGTTACATAAGTGAAAACCAATACTATAGATGAGATTGAGATACTTTGAGGTAAGTTCTTTTTCTTTGTAGATATTGAAGTTAAAGTCTCCCAAAATAAGTGAATGATTCCCAGTTTTACTTAGTTGGTTTTCCAATAGCTCGAAAAATGTATCTATTTCCGAGTTACCTGGTGTTCGGTATACGGCTCCAATAACTAACTTGGTCAGCCATTTCAGATTATTAATTGTAACTATCAGTAAACTGTTTGAATTGTCACTATGCTTGAATGTAACTTCAAAATCGTAATCCTTGTGTATAAATATACCGACTCCACCTCCTTGCTTGGACGGTCTGCAGGCATAAGTCGCAACAAAATTTTCCATATTGTATAATGTTGTTTCTTCATTATTTATCCAGGTTTCAGTGATGATAATAATATTTATTCCTGTAATTTTGTCTAGTAATTCACCTATACTTGATAACTTCTCACCTCTAATGCTTCTGGCATTGAGATATAAAATCTTGAAGTTGTTTGATTTTGTAATTTCGTAAGTTTTAATGGAACGATGTTTATTTAGCTCTATATTTGATCCATGATTGTCTAGTCACAAATACTTGTCAGGTTTGATTGGAACATCTTTATATTCGTTATTTATTTGTAATTTGTCAGTTTTTGAAGTTAAAACTTCAATTTCATTCCCTCTTTGAACGTTTTTTAAGCAAAGACCATTTGGGAATGCAGAATTTTTTCTCTTCAGTCTTAAACTCTGTCTTATAGGTAATACTATTTTGACTTTCCTTGGTTCATTGTTATCATCCTGAGTATCTTGTAATTTCATCGAAAGATTAGTTGGTATTCTGTCTCGGCTCTCTCGATCATCCTCTTCCATATTCACATTTTCTATCGTTGTCAGATGATTATCATCATTAGTTTCATCCATTTCTACAAGGCTATATTTGGATGCTGAAGTGAGAATATGTGGAACTAAAATAGGTGTGGGATCATTACAAACCTGAAAATCTGTACCTGTCAATATATCCAATTTAGCAATTGTTCTTTGTAAGTCATGCATCCTCTCTGAAAAATAATTTCTTTCTATATACAGATTATGAATTATATTATCCTTCATATAGATGGCATTCTTCAATTGATGAACAATATCAAAATTTGCATTAACTTCAGTAACTTCACACTGACTTGTAGCCATCTTCAGGTGAAATGGTTGCAACAATATTTTGTCCTGTATTTTGTCAACAATTCTCAATTTTGCATGAGGTGTAATGATAGGTGGAGGAATTAGTTGATGTATAGTTGTTGATAGCGCTTTGCACAATTTCTTCTTTCCATTTTCATTAAGGTGAAGTCCATGTCGTGTGTAATCCTCCCTTGACAAATCCTTGTTATTAAAATCAAGGAACGTAACATGTCTGTGAGTAGATGTTTCTTTTCGGATCATATTATTTACAATGGATATGGTTGTGTTATTAAGTGGATTGTCGAATCTATTCATAATAGCAGTTACTATTATTTTTTTTCCATGAGCTAGTTTTATTGCTTCCAGAAGGGGATCGAGAATTCGCTTTTTGATTTTGTTCTTCTGATATTTTTCCTCGACCTTATCAACAAGAAGACAATTTTTTGGAGCCAAAGATGCAATATCGTCTACTCCACCAATTATGATTACGACGTCTTCGTTTGCTTTGTTTTGTTCAAAGTATGGTTTGTCATTTAAACCTTTTAAAACGTGGGTAATATTGCTATGTGGTTTGAAAGAAACTGACACTCTGAAGTCATTCCCTAGGTATCCTTGCAATAATGGCTGACACTTATGCCCGTGGCTATCGGCTAAGACCAAAACCCTTTTTCTCAAGTCAGTTGTCATTTTCAACATTTCTATTCGACAGATTATGAGGAAATTTAACGACCTTGATTCTTCAAATATGTATAACCAAAGCCCTCTTGATGAACAGTTTAATTTCAACTAGGCTCTGTTCGTATGATCTGATTATTTGTAAACAGAAGTAGAAATCCAATATGCCGTGATTTCCTGATTTTCGTTTTTCCCAAAATATGAACTATTTTGAATCCTTGATTAAAACTCACTATTAAAATTAAAAATGAAGATTTATATCTCAGTATCTTGAAAATCATATAAAGATCACTTACGTTCACGCATCAAAATACACAGGTACGTCGTTTTGTAGAAAATGGATTTTGAAATAGGACCAGTCTTCACAAGTTCAATTCAATAGCGGCCATTTTGTATTTTTGTATTTAAGATTAAAATAATTAGGCATATAAAGAAAAATATTCCAGAAAATAATTATCTCTAATAAGCCAAGGCTATCAGTAACAACGTAGGCCTATCAATGATATACTTCTCTCCATGATAAAATTTTCAGCGGTTGAAATCCTCAAAAAAAGCGTGTAAAAACATAGTGGGCCCATGTAATAAGTAACGTTTCAATACCTTCCGTGTCGAGGTCAAAGTCTTCCCTGGAATACCGTTCAGTCCCATACGCAAAGAAGATGTAGTGATGTCCAAAGAACTCAGCCAGTTGAGTTATCTGAGAATGTAACAGAACAAAGTGTTCTAGATGTTCAGTACAAACACAGATGATAGATGCACTCCAAGACATATCACGCAATGTTAAAATCAAACTAGTCTCCTTCTACTTTAGAGCTATTTATTATTATTTATTCTTTTAAAGTTAGTGTTACATTTGCTATGTTGATTAGTTATCAACTGACTTGAACATGTTGCAATTTCTAAGTCAAGTTAATGGAGCTCCATCAGGTCAGTTTTAGGCTAGATGTTGTATAATCTAGGATAAAAACCTGAACCAACGATATACGACAAAGACAAAATCTGAATGACGAAACAAGCTAAAAGATAAACAATTTACAACAAATGTTAATGTTAATATGGTAATCAAAAGATAATCATTCATAGCCTACAGAGACCCAAGATGCATGTAGGCTTAGGCTTATAATAACACAATTATTGCGCTATTGGTACTGCATTTGATATTCTGCCAATCATCTTTTCCAAGCTCAAAAGACTAGGCCTACCATACCTGTGTTCCCGACTGATTGAATACTTTTCTGACAGCTCCTGTGTCTAGTTTGGCAGCATCTGTGATTGACGTGAGAGCGTGGTCAAAGGAAGGAGCATTTCTCTTGTTGAGTAACAATCTAACCACTTTTCTAGGGCGAGTTCCATTTCTTATGATTGTTATTAATCGAGGTCTAATGGAGTCTTGGGCTGCTGAGTGAAGTCTTGAAGACACTACTCTTGGTGATACCGGTACCATAGCTGACAATGAACGTCGGTGTTGTAACTTGACAACTTGGTGTGCACCATAATCGATTCGCTTGAATGATTCACCAAGACCGGAACAAATATAACACTTCCCATCTTCCAGATCATCCAGACTTGTAACTTTCCGACCGTCCATTGTAAAAACCAATCGCACACCACTAGGAAGATTAACATTGTCTACTAAAGCTCGTGTAAGATCCACGACAAGACTATCAAACGAGCGATATCGTTCAGGGGTGACTGCCATCACTACACCCTTGTAAAACCGATCACCATTGCGATAGAAACGTATGCGCTTAGCCTTAGGTACCGGAGATGTTCGACTGTGCTTAGGCTTCAACTCCACTAATCCGAGACTTGTATTCTGATCATTGTTCCGATCTTCAAAAGAATAATTAGAAGCCGGAGAAGCACTACGGCTCCTTCTACAGTCGGTCAAAGATGCAGACATCATTTTCATAGAAAAAGTCAGCACCTTCGACCTAGTAGGCCTAGGTCGACCAAGACTCCCTTCAAAACCTTCCGTTTTGAATACGGCCAGCTTCTTTATCGCCACAGCCCCAAGATTAGAAGGTCCTAATCTGTACTGCTAGTCTGGCTAGACTTGGAACTAAAACAAGGGCAAGGGCAGAGTGTATCCTAAAAACCTAGATAAAGATTCAAGTCTAGGGCCTACACAGGCTTAGGCCACTTTGCTAGGGCATAGGCCTGTCTAATGGTAGACCTACACCAATTTTTAAAAGGCACTCAAACACATTCTAGTGGCGATAGGATACTCAACTTTCACTGTATACTTTGGCTATAGATGACACCTTCTATGATCAGTCTATCCAGATAATGACTAGACCTGGCAGTAAAAATAACACCTATTAAGGGTCCTCGGCCTACTTCGAGCTATGTGCATACCTCCATCTTTAAATAATTCTACTGTACCGGTCACTGCCTTCTATGTCATGAGGGTGAGCCTGTTGTCACAGTGTTAGCGGTAGGGGAGGAGTTACACTAGCCGAAGTGCGGTCCTATGACCACCCGAATGTTTTGCCGGGATGTACGCAAACTTGTTTAGAGAGATATTATCGTAGGCCTATGCAAGTTATTGTGATATTATACAAGTTTACTAGGAAAACGCGGGATGCGCGTTGTTAGACGAGCTTAGGGGTATAGAAATCTAGAATGAAAAATAATTTGTCAACCCAATCTACATCTACAGACCTTGGATCACTCCAAACGTTCAAAAACCTTACGAGAATCAGTTATGTAACGGCCTTCCTCTTCATTCATTTCAATCGTTTTGAATTAATTGCTGACACTTGTTGCTATAGATTTAATTGGTTCCCGTAATAGCCTAAATTGATGGGAAAATGCATTATAAATGCGTTTTCTTCGTTATTTCTCATCCGATTGATGCAAAAAACCTCTCAAAATGTGCTTAATAGTTTCCTTTATATTCGGCGAAAATTTGAGAGGTCTTGAAAAATTTTGATTTTTCAAGTATTTTCCTCCGGGTTATTCTAATGAGGATTTTTGAAATTTCTAAAATTCATAAAAAAAAAAGTTACCACCCGATAATGCCACAAAACTATACAGATCTAAGTTAGATGAGGAACCATGACGAAAAAAAGTTTGAAGTTGATAGCTGTAGCCGTTTGACCTGTGGAGAACCGACAAAAAAACATAAAAAAAACAAAAAAAAAAAACATAAAAACGAACACCAATTTTTTTCAGTATGTCAAATTGAATCCTCGCTAAAGCTCGTCTAATAATGTTACTGATGTACAGTCTAGTAATGCCACTTTGTAGTTGACCTGTAGAAAAACAATTAAAAAACACCAAAAACGACAAGCAAACAATAGCCTGATTTTTTTAGTATTTCTCCATTTTTTGCCACAAGTATTCAATTGTAAAGTGTCTAGAAGATGAGAATGAAATGAGTTTTGAATGAAAAAAATGAAAATGTAATACCTAATCCGTAAAACAGTTGGTAGGCTTATTCATTCATTCTATTGATAATGTAAAAAACTTGGTTGATTTGTGGGTCTCTGTATTACGGACTGAAAATTTATAGCCGATAGCCTCCATGCTATCGACAAATATACAGTAGCCTTCATCGCCATCCACATAGCCAAATAATAAGCCTTACCTAATAATACATAAGCCTTAATATAATGATTAATGTGAGTTTTTCGGAAGTGGTGGCGGTTCACCTTCGACGCCTTGAAGGACCGCTTCGAAAAGATGCATATTTTGGCTATGTGGGTGGCGATGAAGGCTACAGTATATTTGTCGATAGCATGGAGGCTATCGGCTATAAATTTTCAGTCCGTTTCACAGAGACCCACAAATCAACCAAGTTTTTTACATTATTATTAGAATGAATGAATAAGCCTACCAACTTTTTTACAGATTATAGGTATTACATTTTCATTTTTTTCATTCAAAACTCATTTTATTCTTATCTTCTAGACACTTTACAATTGAATACTTGTGGCAAAAAATGGAGAAATACTAAAAAAATCAGGCTATTGTTTGCTTGTCGTTTTTGGTGTTTTTTAATTGTTTTTCTACAGCTCAACTAGAAAGTGGCCCTTTATTCTAGTTGGGACTGTATAGTTTGGTTATTTTTCTTTAACAAATTAATGAAACGGGGTGTGGAAAATTTCTAATAATTTCTATTTCTGAAGGACTTAACTTTTTCAACATACAATAAGTAGTACATCACTCAGTCGACACTCGGAGAGTTCGTGTGGTCACGTGACCGAGCTTCGGATCTGATGAAACTCCTCCCCTACCGCTAACCCTGTGACAACAGGCTCACTCACCCATGTCATGATGGATGTGAAATGATTTAAAAATCAAATGAATATTTTCTAATTTTCTTTTTCATCCGTTACTTCATGTAGATACATAACTACTGTACTCTTTATTTCTCTTTAATCATGATTTAAAAATTGATGACCTGTCTTCATTTTATTTTAGTTCATCAATCAATCTCTTTTTAAAATTTAAACATAATAAATTAACAATGTAACCTATTTAATTGCTGCTTTAGGCCCAACATAGTAGCATAATATGATAGTAGGTACTGGTAGTTTGAAGTATTGAATAGAATTCAAACCACATATTAGTATTGATCAAAATCACTTTAAAATCAAGGTCAAGTAAATTAGCTGAATGAAATGAATATTAAGAGCCCGCATCTTAAACAGATTCACAGGGTGCACTTTCGCCACATGTATCTCAAGAACTAGGCCTACAAATAATACGGACTTGCAGTAAAATGTAACTAATAAGCCCTCACAATCAGATATGACTAGTCGAAAATTGAAGAATAATTTCACTATGGATCAATAATTGAATCAAAATGTGCCTAATTTGACGGTTTTCATTGTTTAATTCCCAGTTACCGAATAATAGTAAAAATAAATTACAAGCGCGCATCTTCAAGTTCATCTTTGGATATCAATACTGTATTTGAAATTCTGAGTTGCCTATAATTCTACAGCTTTCCCAATTTTTTTGACCAAAATGTGTAATGTAACTAAATTTTGTCAAAATTATGAAATGAAAATCTCCCCGATCTAGCGGTGGTTTCTGGAACTCTTTCAATATCATCCCCTCTTCAATTTTCAACCCATAACCAAACCTTTGAACGCACATCGAACTTGGGTCGAGCATTTCGAAGAAAAACATTTTAGCTAAGATGCGGACTCTTGAATGATATTAAATGAGATGAATATCTCAAATAGCATTAACCACAATTACCCACTTGGTGACGTCAAATATCAGAGCCACATTGAATTTTAAGATTCTTCAATGTGAATTTTAATGACATATATTGTTAATTTGTTAAGTAATCAAGAAGACTGTTTTCGGACATTTTCTTGTCCGATCGAATGTGTCTAAAAATAGAATTGTGGTTAATGCTGTACCGGTATCAGTGTTCAGTATATCATTACCGTACATGTATTTGAAAGTTTGATAAAAGCAAAAATGAAGTATTTTAAAGAAATAAAAAAAAACATAGTTCTTTAGACCAAATCAGTTGGAGAAAACCCATCATGATATTTCGAAAACACTCATCATTAGATTAAGGTCGAGTCTGGTGACACTCAGGTATCACCAGGTTTTCATGTTTGTGGACCTCGAGTGTTCCCAGCCTCCGATTCTGGTGACACTCAGGGTCGGGTCTCCGGTTCGCAGGCCACGCTCCGGATTCGTTCGGGAGGGTTCGGCTTCATTCGGGAGGATAGTTTAGTTGTAATTTTCACTGCTAGAGTGCACCCAACACCAGTTACTGATAAATGATCTCTATATATATATATATATATATATATATATATATATATATATATATATATATATATATATATATATATATATAATATATATATATATATATATATATATATATATATATATATATATATATATATATATATATATATATATATATATGTATATATATATATATATATATATATATATATATATATATATATATATATATATATATATATATATAATATATAAGCTCCATTCTGCCTGCCGGCGGTATATGCAAGGTTTATACACTAACCTAACCCAATAACCTAACCTAATGTCCGCAACCTGGCTTTGTCCACATAATTGACCATGTTCCTCCACATATAAACTCTGGGGGGGAAAAAAAAGTCTCAGGCGGGATGCGATCAGAGTTCCCTGCAATGAGAGTCAGGTGTGCTAACCATTGAGCTGCAGTGAACGGTTACGTGCTATCGTTATTTTGGCCATTCTTCATTTTGACCACTCGGACTCGGACAATGAAGCCAAACCCTCCCGAACGAACCCGGAAATTAAACTGAGTGTCAGCAGCCTCCTCGAGCCCTGAAGGCTGATGACACTTGAGTGTAACCAGACACTTCGTTAAATTAACCCTAGCTAAATAATTTGTAAAAGGAGATATTTTCAAATATACCGGTATTGTAATATTTATTGAATGTAAAAATTTCTTGCTCATCTTACAACGCATACGCTGTGCGTTTTCTTAGATTATTTCCAGCTGCGAACGAATGCCAGAATGTGAGATCCTTCTTGATCCATCCAGAACGATTGCTCAGCGGAATTTGGCTTGCCTCACGAGAAGGCAACCGACGGTAGTGTCCCAACTGGTACGATTCCCAACTGGTACCATTCTCAACTGGTACGATTCCCAACTCGCATTAGTCCCAACTGGTACCATTCTCAACTGGTACCATTCTCAACTCACACCATTCCCAACTGGTACCATTCTCAACTCGCACGATTCCCATCTCGCACCACTTTAGGCACATGCTATTTCAACGTCGTCCCAACTGGTACCATTCCCAACTCACACGATTCCCAACTCGCACCACTCTAGGCACATGCTATTTCAACGTCGTCCCAACTGGTACCATTCTCAACTCGCACCTTTCCCAACTCGCACCACTTTGGGCACATGCTATTTCAACGTCGTCCCAACTGGTACCATTCTCAACTCGCACGATTCCCATCTCGCACCACTTTAGGCACATGCCATTTCAACGTCGTCCCAACTGGTACCATTCCCAACTCGCACGATTCCCATCTCGCACCACTTTAGGCACACGCTACTTCAACGTCGTCCCAACTGGTACCATTCTCAACTCGCACCTTTCCCAACTCGCACCACTTTAGGCACATGCTATTTCAACGTCGTCCCAACTGGTACCATTCTCAACTCGCACCTTTCCCAACTCGCACCACTTTACGCACATGCTAATTCAACGTCGTCCCAACTGGTACCATTCTCAACTCGCACGATTCCCAACTCGCACCACTTCAGGCGTATGCTATTTCAACGTCGTCCCAACTGGTACCTTTCCCAACTCGCACGATTCCCAACTCGCACCACTTTAGGCACATGCTATTTCAACGTCGTCCCAACTGGTACCATTCTCAACTCGCACCTTTCCCAACTCGCACCACTTGACCACACCTACCTTTGTGTTTGTTTCCTCCTCCTCTCATATTCGCCCAATGAAACTGCGACATAATCACAAGTTAGTTGACGCCCCAAGATATATCCTGTCCAATCAAAATGCATCGTTGGCTTCTTTCTCGGGAAATTTGAAACACTATCCGAATATAAAATATAATAGAGCCCCATAGGTCCACTCATCGGAGAGCAGAAAAATCACGTAATTCACTTCCAAGAAGAGATGTTTTTTCGGTGTAAGAGAAAAATCCTATCCTCTCGTCTTCGTCGTATTCTGATAATTAATTTCTTATGATCATTGAACTATTAAATCCACAATTCCATTTCACTCGTAGTGTAGCTATAGTTGAACGTCTTATTGTTTCAGTAGGTATACCAATATAAACTATACTCATTCATAGTAGATACGCTTCCAATAGTTGTTGCATCCGAATGTAGATGAATAAGCCTACAGTTAAATTGGATCTTTTTTGACCTTTATTTATACAAACGCAGTCATAATTTATAAATTCAATTACGATAAATCATTGGAATCGAAATATTTTCTCAGCCAAGTCATACACACCCAATTCATTTTCCCTTCATAAACATTCCAGGAAAACGCTCCAAGTGCGTTATTCAGTAGGGCAGGTCTACAAATGGATTAGGGCAAATAGCACGCTTAATTATCTTGTTTTAATGTTATTCGTCAACTTTTTTCACACATCCATGTCGAATGTACTCAATCAAACGTGCTGGTTATATTTGTCCTAAGAGATACATTTTCGGTCTGCAGAATTTGTTCAGTGTTGTATTTGGAATAGAAATGTAAAAAAAATGCACAGATTGTCGTAGTCGGAAAAGTTATAACTGTCCATCGTATCTAGACCTATAGTCAGATCACACATCGAAGAATGATCGAAATGACAAATCAACTGATGTACCGTAACGCATAATCTGTAGTTCTGATCATTTGAGTTGAGAGAGAATTCTGACTGTCGAATCTTTATTCCATTACGAACATTCCCGAAATTTCTAGGAATCAACTTGGCTACCGCTATCCGACATTAGTTCTTGGACAATTGACAAGAGTTTCAATACTGGAATATATTAGTGAGGAATACTTGGGTCTGTTATCATCTTCAATCATTCAATGACATTGATTTGAAAACACACGGAAAAATGTGTTGGGAAAACAATGGCATGTATAAGCTATATTTCGTATAGAAGCTTCTGTCAAGTAACAAATGACAAACAATAGTTAGTAGTTACCATGGCAATACTTCGAACTGATGGACTACCAAATATTCTGATTGGTCAATTCCAACTGGTGGACATTGTTGTCTGTCTCTTTCAATAATGGGTGACGTCACTTGACAGAAGCCTATAGGAGAAAGTGAGCTGGAATATGGGAATATAGGTTAAGTGATGGTTCATCGAAAATCAATAATATTGAGTGTTTGAGGATTAATATTAATTTTCTTTGCAACAATTGTAAGAAACAAAATATGATCACAAATTACAAGATACAACTATTTCTATGAGAAAAAAATACCTAACATGGAATATTCACAAATGATTCAAATCATCACGAAACGATGAGTAGGCCTACAAGGTGCAAAATCAATAAGCATGACAAAAATAAGACAAGCGACCAAAAATATGCTCGAGTTGATTATATATATATATATTGAATATATATATATATATATATATATATATATATATATATATATATATATATATATATATATATATATATATATATGAACATATATATATATATATATATATATATATATATATATATATATATATATATATATATATATATATATATATATATATATATATATATATATATATATATATATATATATATATATATATATATATGATATATACACACACATATATATATATATATATATATATATATATATATATATATATATATATATATATATATATATATATATATATATATATATATACATAAATATATATTCATATATATATATATATATATATATATATATATATATATATATATATATATATAAATATATATATTCTTCAAATTTTCTCGTTCAGTATTATGATCACACATTATTTCGTGATTAAAACGCGTATAATAAAAACAAAGACAAATCCAAATATGAAATTGTTTTAATATACAGATTGCCCAAGGTTTCCAGGTTTTTGTCACTCCCTTCATCAGAGGAATATTTCTATGATGAAGGGAGTGGAAGAACTCCAGAAACGTTAGGCAATCTTTATATTAGAACAATTCAATATTTGGATTTGTCTTGTTTTTATTATACGCGTTATAATCCCAAAACAATGTGTAATCATATATATATCATATATGTAGGCATATATATATATATATATATATATATATATATATATATATATATATATATATATATATATATATATATAAATATATATATATATATATATATATATATATATATGTATATATATATATATATATATATATATATATATATATATATATATATATATATATATATATATATATATATATATATTGGATGTTCTCTATTCGGCAGCCCGCATTCAAAAATCTGTGTTCTTGTTTGGGCTTCTGTTAAGTTTTCTTATTTCTCCTCATCGGTCCTATAATGTATCAACTATCAATGATTATAATGCAGAATAAAAATGGAATTGCAGCGAAAATATTGTAATTGTCAAACGTTCTCACAATCATTCAGTTTGTATAGACGACCGTCTTTTCTCTTGGTCTTGGGCCTATGAGTATGAAACCAAAGGCAGATTATAAGCATTGATTTCTCATTCTTTGTATATCCGATTCTAAATGCATCATAATTAGAACTGTAGTCCTATTTGGATTGTCCTGTGTCATTTTTGCGATTCAGTATATCATCAATTGCATTGATCATATGCATTAACCCGCATATTATTCTTACCCCATGTATACTAAACTTCCAATCGAATTGAAAAAAACAAAGACATGACAAATTTTAAATGTGCTCTAAAAAACCATCTTATGACCAATTCGTTTTATAATATGAAATAATTCCTTGGTTGAATGCATTAATTTTTATACCACTCCTTGAATCGTTCGAATCAAATTGTTCAAATGTTAATTAACTATATTCATTTTACAATGCTTTGACTTTCACAAATTTTGCATGATGTAGGACTTGATTTATCACCTCAATTGTTTAGTTCCTAAACATCAAAATGATGTTCCCAAAAACTATGACTGAATGAACAAATGAATGCAAATATTTTAAAATAAAAACCGCATCAGAGTAATAACAGAAAGTGGAGACTTTGCTCGTGTGATCCATTTGTTTGGAAGATCACTCTATTAACATTGAAGTCATTAAATTTACAGCAAAGCTCAAAATATATAGACTATATCATTGGTTGGTATACTTCGTGTATTTAATTTATATGTATATATATATATATATATATATATATATATATATATATATATATATATATATTCATATTTATATATATTTATATATAAATGTATATTTTATCACAATTTCTTGTGCCATGAGTATGATTCTCTTTACACAATTTCAACTTTGTTCTCAAATAATTGGGTACTGAACCATGCATGATGATTTTTATAAATGAAAGTAAGAGTATTAAGGATGATCCTCTGTTTCACCGTTAGCCAACATAATTCTTCACACATTTTCTCTATTGACGTGTATCTATCGACCCTCAATATACCCCGCATAGCTTTATTTTGTTGTTTTTGCATTGTATCGATGGCATTTTCATCACACAGAAATAGAATACTACTGCAATAATCGATATGAGGAGCTATAATTGAATGATATAATGAAATTTTGGTTTCAATAGGTAATGATCCATTTATTCTTCGAAATAATCCTACTCGCTTTGCTAATGTTCTAATCATGGATTGTGCATGTTGCTTGAAATATATATAGTGTATGTATATATATTTCTATATATAGTTTTATAGTTCTATATATATTTATATTTTGTGTATAAATAAATAATATATATATGTATATATATATATATATATATATATATATATATATATATATATATATATATATATATATATATATATATATATATATATATATATATAATATATATATATATATATATATATATATATATATATATATATATATATATATGTATAGTGTATAGTATATATAGTGTGAAATAAATATGGTGTATATATATATATATATATATATATATATATATATATATATATATATATATATATATATATATATAAATATATATATATATATATATATATATATATATATATATATATATATATATGCTATAAATCGAATATTTTTGGATGAAGTTGTGTAATAATGATAAAATGAAACAAACTCTTTTCATTTCATATTTAAAATAATTAGTTCTATTCTCGAAAGCTCAACGTTTCATGACCTTTATCGGTCACCTCTTCAGGAGCAATGACAAGAATTAAAAATATCATAAAAACAACAATAGAATACTACTAAATGAACGTTGAGCTTCCGAGAATAAAACTAATTATTTTAAATATAAAATTAAAAGAGTTTGTTTTATTTCATCATTATTACACAAGTTCATCCAAAAATATTCAATTTATAGCACATAATGAGTTGTGAAAGCTTAAAGTCAAACATATATATATATATATATATATATATATATATATATATATATATATATATATAAATATATATATATATTTATATATATATAATTTATCTTCTGTCCATGACCACAGTTTCAATCAAGAGACACCATTTTTGATATCTGCCAAGACTTGATGAAAAATGTCACCGTTCAAAATGTGGAAATCATAATGCCCGCGGGTCAACATGAGAGCGTTCCCAGTGTTCGTATATAGAACTGTGTTGAATTCTTGAGTTTATCGATCAAATTACTTATAATCAACTCTAGTTGTCAGGTAAATCAAAATGCGAAACATTTAAGTGTGTGTTATTTTCTCAAACGCTTTTCGATACAGCTCGTGTTCTTCGAAAGGAATTGCCGAGTATGCATATACCATAAACATTGAATTGCGTGTGCGAAATGCAATCTTTCGGTTGCGAGTGTACGTGCATAACACTCTTCTTGGAAATGACCCGCTCGGCCTCCCATTGGTTACCAAGAACACGCCCCAACATTCGAAGGCGTACACGATGGATAATAGAGTCCCAACTGGTACCATTCCCATCTGGTACGATTCTCATCTTGCACCTTTTTAGGCACATACCATTTCAACGTCGTCCCAACTGGTACCATTCTCAACTCGCACGATTCCCAACTCGCACCACTTTGGGCACATGCTATTTCAACGTCGTCCCAACTGGTACCATTCTCAACTCACACCTTTCCCAACTCGCACCACTTTAGGCACATGCTATTTCAACGGCGTCCCAACTGGTACCATTCTCAACTCGCACCTTTCCCAACTCGCACCACTTTACGCACATGCTATTTCAACGTCGTCCCAACTGGTACCATTCTCAACTCGCACCTTTCCCAACTCGCACCACTTTAGGCACATGCTATTTCAACGGCGTCCCAACTGGTACCATTCTCAACTCGCACGATTCCCAACTCGCACCACTTTAGGCACATGTCATTTCAACGTCGTCCCAACTGGTACCATTCTCAACTCGCACCTTTCCCAACTCGCACCACTTTAGGAACTTGCTATTTTTTCTCCGTCCCAACTGGTACCATTCTCAACTCGCACGATTCCCATCTCGCAACACTTTAGGCACATGCTATTTCAATGGCGTCCCAACTGGTACCAATCTCAACTCGCACCTTTCTCAACTCGCACCACTCTAGGCACATGCTTTTTCAACGTCGTCCCAACTGGTACCATTCTCAACTCACACGATTCCCAACTCACACCACTTCAGGCACATGCTATTTCAACGGCGTCCCAACTGGTACCATTCCCAACTGGTACGATTCTCAACTGGTACGATTCTCAACTCGCACCATTTTAGGCCATGCATGCTTTTCCATGGGTGTTGCGAGTTGAGAATGGTACCAGTTGGGACGTAGCCGCAACCGACTCAACGACTCGGAGTAGCTCCTCCCCCTCTGATCCTTTAATCCCCGTCCGTGGCACTGTATTTCATCGTGCGTGCCGAAATTCCCTCTCTTCCCCCTTGCTCGGTTGCCGGGGCTTCTCATTCTCCTTTTCGCACCCCGCTGCGACTCTCCTCACCTTGAGGGTGACGCATGCACGCACGATCGTACCATCATAAGGTACTCGGGTAGTTTTCAAATTTTAATATTATGATGTAATTACAATGAGCAAATGCCTAGTAAAATGTATTCAAAAGAGTGAGTAAAAATTGAAAATACATCAATTCACATCACATACGTTTTATTCAATTTTTTATTTATTTTATCAACATCAAAATCGTGATTTACAATCATTGATTTTCGATTTAGGCAAAGGATGAATTATTACAACCGATTACAAGCGGCACCTCGTGGTTGTTTCAAGACTTCGAGGCAGTCTTGTCACCAGATATAATCAATTATGTACAGGTACCTAATATTTTAAATTGAAATAATTGACTTTTACATCAAGACTGCGCCACCTGTTACCATAATTCTCCGCTGCAGATAAAAGTCAGAATGCAGATGAAGGTGAAGTATTGCAGTCTACAAAAATTCCAGAGCACATTATAAATAGGGACTGTTAATGTGATATATCCAGAAATTACCGGATATTGAGTGCGAACTAAACACATAAATGTTGATATACGTACTAGTTTTATTTATCAAGGCGAGTTCATGGCGGCCATATTGCAACTCGAGCGCCGTCAATTTAGTCGAGCTTCAGCTCTCTTAGAGAATGGTCATGTTCATTTGAGCTCTGGCTTCCTTGAAATACTTTGTACACATTTCTATCTTTGTAGTAGGCCAAGAAGGGTATTGGTAGACATGAGCTGTCAATCAACGCCAGACAATCCTTACCACAATTTGGTGTCTCAAGTCCAAGCAGTGACGACGGGGCGGGGGGTCCGGGAAGTTTCTTTGTTATGAAAGAAAGACGTTGTCATGGCGTATTTATGAATCAGTATCAAAATAAAAATGTCATTGCAAACGTAACAATAATGATGAATCACATATCATCAAATGAATATTAAATTGTTACTATGTTAACCGAACCATTACCATTCCTTTTTTATTTTCAATTTTAGTCCTAAAATGAAAGAAATTAAAGAAATGATATCCTAATGAAATGCATAAAATCTCTAGATGTTGTCGATGAGTAAACGGGATCATTTTCAGTCGACGGCAATAAATGCTCACTAATCTGAAAATGACGGCAATCTAATGAGGGTGAACAACTTGCTTTAGTTCGATGATCTAAAAACATCGACTGAGAAACATTTTACAAGTAGGCCTAATTATTCTATTTGTCATTCTGATATCCACATTAGTATCAAATACAAACAGAATATATCATAGGCGGATTTGCCTATAACATGCACAATGTCAACATCAATTTTGACAAAATTATTGTGTCAATGATATTTTAATATTTAATACATTTTAATAATGAGGTTATATATAGGTCTAGGGCTATTTTATTGTCAAAGTCATTGAGAAAAACTCAATGCAGAACAAGAATAAAGTCAGGAGGGATTTGGGGGTATGGAATTGATCATCGCTATGAATAATAATATTATTCAACATCAATAATTAATTAATCTCCACCCTAACATTGCGATAATGAATTGGTGCTAACAACTATTAGAATTGGCTACCGTTATTCGCGCGCGGCGCGCGCCCCCAAGGACACAGAAGCTATTCGTGCGCTACTGGCGCGCCCCCAGTGGGTTAATTCTTAATCGCGCGCCAACAGAGCGCGTCCCCAGTGACTTGAATGTTATTCGCGAACTGACCCTGCGCGCCCCCAAGGAGACAGGAGTTATTCGTGCGCTACTGGCGCGCCCCCAGTGGGTTAATTCTTAATCGCGCGCCAACAGAGCGCGTCCCCAGTGACTTGAATGTTATACGCGAACTGACCCTGCGCGCCCCCAAGGAGACAGGAGTTATTCGTGCGCTACTGGCGCGCCCCCAGTGGGTTAATTCTTAATCGCGGGCCAACAGAGCGCGTCCCCAGTGACTTGAATGTTATTCGCGAACTGACCCTGCGCGCCCCCAAGGAGACAGAAGTCATTCGTGCGCTACTGGCGCGCCCCCAGTGGGTTAATTCTTAATCGCGGGCCAACAGAGCGCGTCCCCAGTGACTTGAATGTTATTCGCGAACTGACCCTGCGCCCCCCCAAGGAGACAGAAGTTATTCGTGCGCTACTGGCGCGTCCCCAGTGGCCTAAAATGCTTAATCGCGCGCCACCAGTAGCGTGAATGTTATTCGCGCGCTAATGACTTAACCTCATTTTCTTATACACGATTTAGCTGATTAAGTAGTAGTAGTAGTATTTATCTTTATTTAGCATTAGCTCTAATTCATACATTACATCAGTCATTACAGTCATAACAAAATTATACCTAACTACCTACAGTCTATATTATTTAATATTCATAATTTTAATTTTAATACACCTCTTAGTAGGGGGGAGCAAGCTGCCTGTTTTTATCTCCCATAGGATTTTCGTGAAAGAGTATAGCAGTAAATGGGATTCTATTAGGATATACCATACGAGTATTTACCCTCTTCCTGGCATTTTGTCAGGTGGCGTCGGTGGCGTCGCGACGCTTTCATGCACTTTGAACTCTAACCACCCCTATAACTTTCGAACGGCCAACTCCACAGAAACGTTTTGTCGATAATAATTGTAGATAATGAATGGGCGAACAATTTGGTCATCTTTCATCACTCTTTATCACAATTTTATCAGTGTCGAGAGCGTCGCGATGGCTTTTTAACGTTTATTTGATGATATCTTCTGGACGCTCTGTCTCCGCCGCGCGAATGAGGAATAAACGCTTGGGCGCGCGCTCCAATGCCGCGCGAATAAGAAACAGCCACTTGCAGGCGCGCTCTGTCTCCGCCGCGCGGATAAGCAATAGACGCTTGAGCGCGCGCTCTGTTGCCGCGAAAATTGGCGTGAATAACCTCGTCGTTGAAGCGCCGTAAAACAACACAATTCATTCATTCATTCTGTTGCCGCGCGAATAAGAAACGGCCACTTGCGGGCGCGCTCTGTCTCCGCCGCGCGAATAAGGAATAGACGCTTGGGCGCGCGCTCTGTTGCCGCGAAAATTGGCGTGAATAACCTCGTCGTTGAAGCGCCGTAAAACAACACAATTCATTCATTCATTCTGTTGCCGCGCGAATAAGAAACGGCCACTTGCGGGCGCGCTCTGTCTCCGCCGCGCGGATAAGGAATAAACGCTTGGGCGCGCGCTCCAATGCCGCGCGAATAAGAAACAGCCACTTGCGGGCGCGCTCTGTCTCCGCCGCGCGGATAAGGAATAAACGCTTGGGCGCGCGCTCCAATGCCGCGCGAATAAGAAACAGCCACTTGCGGGCGCGCTCTGTCTCCGCCGCGCGAATAAGGAATAAACGCTTGGGCGCGCGCTCCAATGCCGCGCGAATAAGAAACAGCCACTTGCGGGCGCGCTCTGTCTCCGCCGCGCGAATAAGGAATAAACGCTTGGGCGCGCGCTCCAATGCCGCGCGAATAAGGAATAAACGCTTGGGCGCGCGCTCCAATGCCGCGCGAATAAGGAACAGCCACTTGCGGGCGCGCTCTGTCTCCGCCGCGCGGATAAGGAATAGACGCTTGGGCGCGCGCTCCAATGCCGCGCGAATAAGAAACAGCCACTTGCGGGCGCGCTCTGTCTCCGCCGCGCGGATAAGGAATAGACGCTTGGGTGCGCGCTCTGTCTCCGCCGCGCGGATAAGGAATATACCCTTGGGCGCGCGCTCTGTTGCCGCGCGAATAAGGAACATACGCTTGGGAGCGCGCTCTGTAGCCGCGCGAATAAGGAATATACGTTTGGGGACGCGCTGAGCGCGCGAATATCGACTTCGATTATAATTCGCCTGTAAAAGTACCTAGAGAATGCGCTAGTGTCGACCGTCTGAAATTCAATATGGCTGGCGTAAAGTATAGTAACTTGAATCGTATGTACAGTGTTAAATGGCGTAACCGGGCCAAAGTTTTTGTTATACAATGAATATGAAATGAAATAAAGTCTCATAAGAATCATACATCCGAAACACATTGTTAGCCACTACACCAAAAAAGTAGAATCTTAACCCAAACAGGCTTTTTAGAATCAGTATTGCACATCAAAATGAATAACGGGAGACGGCTCCGTCATAGCAAACCATGATTGTCAATCACACATATCATCCATGAAAGAAAAGCTCTTTAGAATTTCACACAAATAACAATACTAGCAAGTTATGTCAACTAAATTAAAACCATAAGATTATCCAATCAAATTCCAAAGTACAATGAAAAGAATAGTTATAAAATCACTCCAAAAACAAACAAAAAATCACCTTTACAAGAATGTATAGACGAATATTCAAAAATTAGTCGTAAAAATTAGTCGTAGCTTGAAATTATTTTCAACTTGATATTGTCATTCTATTATCATTGGTATTATTGTCAGCTATAGGCCTGGCTTTACAAATAATAAATTTGTTGTTAAAGATGGAAGTAGCCGATTGACCTCGTTTAGGCCTATTGGCCTACAAAAGATGAATGTGTACTGAATTTAAAATAATGATAATGAGCTAAATTGATACATTTTCATCATTTCTGAAATGCAGTCTTATAATGTGTATAATGATAATTGTTTATCCAACATGTATAAATATTATTATATATATTATTATTGTGATTTTTCTTATTCCTATTATTACTTTCATCGTATAACGTACAAGTGAATCTCCATAGGCCTATCATTATTTTATTACCATTCATCAAATTGTATCAAGTTCTCATCATTTTTTCCTATTTTCCATTTTTATTCCTATCATTCGGTGAACCGAAATTCTCAAAGAGTTATTGACTAGTATACAAAGGAAATAAAGCTATCATTGATTGCATTATTAATTTACTAGGAAAACGCGGGATGCGCGTTGTTAGACGAGCTTAGGGGTATAGAAATCTAGAATGAAAAATAATTTGTCAACCCAATCTACATCTACAGACCTTGGATCACTCCAAACGTTCAAAAACCTTACGAGAATCAGTTATGTCACGGCCTTCGTCTTCATTCATTTCAATCGTTTTGAATTAATTGCTGACACTTGTTGCTATAGATTTAATTGGTTCCCGTAATAGCCTAAATTGATGGGAAAATGCATTATAAATGCGTTTTCTTCGTTATTTCTCATCCGATTGATGCAAAAAATCTCTCAAAATGTGCTTAATAGTTTCCTTTATATTCGGCGAAAATTTGAGAGGTCTTGAAAAATTTGATTTTTCAAGTATTTTCCTCCGGGTTATTCTAATGGGGATTTTTGAAATTTCTAAAATTCATAAAAAAAAAAGTTACCACCCGATAATGCCACAAAACTATACAGATCTAAGTTAGATGAGGAACCATGACGAAAAAAAGTTTGAAGTTGATAGCTGTAGCCGTTTGACCTGTGAAGAACCGACAAAAAAACATAAAAAAAAAAAAAAAAAAAAAAACATAAAAACGAACACCAATTTTTTTCAGTATGTCAAATTGAATCCTCGCTAAAGCTCGTCTAATTATTATTCATTGCTTGTTGGAGAGCAACCAAGTTCCGTATATTTACATACGTATATATCGGTAATGTTAGAAGACCCGCTCTCCATTCAGAATATTTGAAACATAAGTGACGATCATAACAGTTCAAGTTAACCTGCATATCGAGAGAATCCTCAAAATGCAAGCATGAGGCCTACACACATTTCCACAGTTAAAAACATTGTGGCAAGCCAACAAAACCCCTTCTTATCGCAACACTTTTGAGGCAAAACGTAGTCATTTCAATGTAATATCATATACACGTGCTTACTTGCTACTACTTTTCACGGGTTCTCAAATTCTCCGCTAGGGGCGTAATGCAACTTTTACAGGCGAATTAGTTATGAATTTTTGAACCATTTTCAGTTACACTCTGTTACCAAAACATAACATTCGTAATTCGATTGCTGTCATGTTCCGATGACTAGAGGTAATATGAACCATGCAATTCAGATTTCAAGTTGGACTCAATGTTTCTATGAATGATTATGTAAGAAAACATGTACGAAATAAGGTAGTATGTTCTTCAGTCTTATTTTCAAACATTTGTGCTTGTTATGAATGATTTCTTATTCAATATTTCCCCGAGCACAATCACCGAATATAAATTGAACAATATACTATCAAATTCAATTAATTCATCATTTCATAATCGTACATTTCATATCATAGCAGCAAAATAGCCTCGTTCCAGTCTTCAGCCCTAACAAATTCAGTCATTCCTTCATTCAGAAGAAATAATATGTACAGACAAGATTGATCAACTCGCTCTTTCACAAAGCCAAAAAAGCTTATCTGTGGGATAAAAAATAAAATTAATAACTTGGACGAAAATGAACCAAGAAACAATGGAATAAGTTCACTTAATATTCACTTTTTTCATCGTCTTTATAAATTGAGGTTAGGCCTACTTGAAATACAACAACATGGGCCTAAATAATGAGCCCAATAATGATAATAATACAACCTAATGGTAATAATAATAATAATTCATCATTTGAATTTTCAATAAAATATATTCATAATTTAATCACAATTGATATATTCAAAAACTACAAACAAAGCCTGATTTTTACGGTGAATGAAACGAACGTCTCTCATATGCTATGTGATTAGCTATATTGCTGAATAGAAAATGATGAAAATAAAAATTGACGTACTTCTAATTGAAATGATGAATAATATAACAATCGATTACGCTGAAGAGTGAGAAACAACTTTGACGTTATTCTACTTCATTCAGTACGCTTCCTGAACTAGACTACAGTAATGTGTTACTAGGAATATAAGCCCACTTTGGTGTCAATCACCAAATGAGCAACCATTTTCTACCTGAGTGCTTCACTCAGAAAATGAAGTGATCGTTCTCTCTCTCTCTCTCTCTCTTTGTAACCATCTTTCTCTCTCTTCATTTGTTAGTTTCAACCGGCATCCGCTGAGGCCGGTGCCAACTTGATCGAAATACGGTTTACATTTAGTTATATTTATGATACTTCTAATTAAATCAGCCACATGACACTTGAACGTTCCCAATGAACACTAATCAGTCCCAGGGAGTGAACGATCCACTCCCAAGTTACTGTACAAACACGTGCCAGGGATTTAATATTTTGATGCCAACGTCTCGGCAGGCATGGATCTGTTCCATCCCACGTTACTGATCTGATCCTTCCTTGCCACCTCACAACCTATACCTATCCCACTCGGGATGGAACCGTCACCTCTAGGCAATGTAACGTGAGGTTATCATCCCACTCGGGATGGATCTGTCACCTTTAGGCAATGTGACGTGCCGTTATCATCCCACTCGGGATGGAACCGTCACCTCTAGGCAATGTAACGTGAGGTTATCATCCCACTCGGGATGGATCTGTCACCTTTAGGCAATGTAACGTGTCATTATCATCCCACTCGGGATGGAACTGTCACCTCTGGGCAATGTAACGTGCCGTTATCATCCCACTCGGGATGGGTCCGTCACCGTTAGGCAATGTAACGTGTCATTATCATCCCACTCGGGATGGAACCGTCACCTCTAGGCAATGTAACGTGAGGTTATCATCCCACTCGGGATGGATCTGTCACCTTTAGGCAATGTAACGTGTCATTATCATCCCACTCGGGATGGAACTGTCACCTCTAGGCAATGTAACTTACCGTTATCATCCCACTCGGGATGGAACCGTCACCTCTAGGCAATGTAACGTGAGGTTATCATCCCACTCGGGATGGATCTGTCACCTTTAGGCAATGTAACGTGTCATTATCATCCCACTCGGGATGGAACTGTCACCTCTGGGCAATGTAACGTGCCGTTATCATCCCACTCGGGATAGATCCGTCACCTTTAGGCAATGTAACGTGCCATTATCATCCCACTCGTGATGGATCTGTCACCTTTAGGCAATGTAACGTGCCGTTATCATCCCACTCGTGATGGAACCGTCAACTTTAGGCAATGCAACGTGCCGTTTTTATCCTATACATGATGGATCTGTCACCTAGCGGCAATGTAATGTGCTGTCAGGTGGTTATCTCCTCTCCATGCATTGGAAGCGACAAAAAAGAGGAGACAGAAAGAAACAAAATGTGAAAAGAGAAGGAAGGAAATAAATATCGTATTAAGGTACGTTCATAGAGCCACGGCAACACGAATTTGCCGTGCCGTCAAAATGAATGAGCCAATCACAGACTTGCCGGGCTTGTCGTTCACTGTGACCTTGAAAGTTGGTTCAAGTTGAACATTTTGCCGGACGACAGACTTGCCGTGATGACGTAGACGTTATCACGTGCACTTTTACACTCAAACTGTTTGTTTTTCTTACGGACTATCAACTGTCAAGCTCGATCACTGTCCACGTTGCCATGGTTATCGCATCGATTCGATATATAATTGCCTTGAGTTCACGATATAACCGATCGTTTTGCCGTGGTAGTATGAACGGTAGAAATCAATTGGCGTCCTACGGCATCCGACAAGATTGTCGGCCGGCAAAATTGACGTGGCTCTATAAACGTACCTTAGGGCAATCTGATGCCAAGATTTCATATTTTACATAATTGCATTGAAAATGAACTCTACGTACTGTTTCGAAATGTCAGATGTAGAAGGCCTATGTAGTTTGGATATTACGATTTTTCAAATTAACAATGATTATAACAACAAAGGTTGTTTTTTAGGGGTGGGCGAAGAGCGTGGCTGCTCGGTGACCAAATTTGAGGGGCGCTATCGGCACCCATATGTGACTTTCTATCAGTAATCGTACCGCCATCCTTTGAATTGAATTTCATTCTATTCACATCACTGGATAGAATGAATGTTCTTATTACAATATTCTTGTCATTGAAAGGTGGATTAATTCAGCGTTATTTGCTTGGAAAAATCATTTGACAAAATCAGTCTTGTTATCACAGTGAAGAATCCATGTAGGCCTATTCCAGAAAGGTTCTTGAAACCGGTAGAATCATATTGAGAAAAGGAAAACTTAAAAAAGGTCCCTGTGGGGCATGACTCCCCCCTCCCTTTGCATTCACCTTCAATATTCACACTGAGTTTTGGAGGCGCACAATTGAGTGCCTTCCCAGTGCGCTAAAATAACACGAAACGACCTTGCAGCTACAAATATTGGTTCAGGCACCATTATTAATTTTATAAGTAAAATGATTTCGGTATCTAAACCTCATCTGAAAAACGCTACACCGTATTAAAAATGGGTGTCATTTCAAAAAATTATCTACGGGGCCAGAAGGGGGCCTTTTCCCCCGGCGGGTCGCCGAATTTGCGATAGTAGGCCAATGCACAACTGTTCTTATATGGCATTTTCTTTATGGCATTTTCATTTTCTTTCAAATGGAAATCCCCCCCCCCTTTATGAATATGACCTGGACCCGCCCCTGATTCCAAGAAAAATTGTATGGTATAATGATTATAAGGTAATGATATGAAGAAATAAGTATTAATCTGGAAATGTTTTACTCTTTAGGCCTAAATCATGAAAGTAATTTGAAAAATAGTGGGCCTACATATTTGGTTTTCATCATTATTTATCTATTCCACACACAAATGTCATTTAGGGTCATGGGCGTGCGCACAGGGGTGGCCAAGTAGGCCCAGGTCGTGTCTAATGTGTCACCAAAGGTGACACATTAGACACGGCCTGGCCTGTTTGAACTTTTTCTATACTTTTTACTTCGACAATGTTTAAACTACGGAACATTGGAAATAAATAAATACTAGGAAAACGCGGGATGCGCGTTGTGAGATGAGCTTAGAAGTATGGCAATCTAGAATGAAAAATAACTTGTCAGCTCAATTTACATCTACAAACCTTGACTTACTTCAAACGTTCAAAAACCTCACCTGCAACTTGTTGATATTTATAGTAACCTGCAACCTGTCGCATAAACACTTTGCGAAACCAATTGATCCTAATATTCAATAAAATGTACACGTTTATTGCGTTTTCTTCATCATTTCTCATTTGATTGTTGTAAAAATCTCTGAATAGTTGTATAATAGTATTTTTCATATTCTGTGAGAATTTGAGAGCTTTTGAAAAATTCTTGTTTTTCAAGTATTTTTCCTCCGGGTTAACTTATGAGGATTTTCCAAACTTTCCGATCATTTTACGGAAAAACCTTCCGACCGATCCCTCTGAATAACAATTCCAACCTATTCTGGTAGGACACCAACGTTCAGAAAAAGTTTTAAGTTGATTGATTCATTTCTCTGACCTGTATGCCGCGTACATAATTCAAAAAAAAATAAAAAATAAAAACGAAGCCCATTTTTTTTCAGGATGTGAAATGGAAAGCTTCGCTACGCTCACCTAAAAATATTACTAAATCATACAGATTAATTTTAATTAGCTCCGCAAATTATGCGTTTCACTAGTTTCAGCCTAAAATCACATTTCATTTGAATGACTCATCAATCAAGAAGCCACTGGTCGCCGTGATGTTTCTTTCAATATAATGGACAAATTATTACCATTCAATACTGAAAATATGAAATTTGTCATGTGATATTCACACTAATGAATCAGTTTTAGACTTCACTCATAGTGAATGTAATACAGAATAATTCAATTTAATTTTTCTTTGAGAATTGAAATCTACTCGTTTGAACCAGTTTTACTATGCTTCACATTTTGTCAGAATGTGGGAGCCGCCCGATGTCGTCATATTACTTCAATTGCAGGTAAATATATCGGCAAAGAATTTATCAAGATTCCAGTACGTCTACTGCCTTACAGCTGATAGTTTTTAAAAATAATCAGCCTGGTAGATCTTGCATCATTTTGAGATATTATTGATTACAACAATTTAGAAAATTCCCGTAACAATACCACGGTGAAAATAAAAGCGCAGTTCCTTTTAAAATAAGTATTATTACTATTACTCATTACTACATATTACTTTATTACATTATAAATAGGTGGGCCTATATCGTGATGAAAATGTTTATTCTATGTAAAATAACAGAACTTGCTGAATAAATAACAACTGTTACTCATACCTTTAAATGTTTTTTCATCAATTAGAGTACCTTTTGGTCCCTCAAGTCTCTTTTCTATCTACTCCAAGACCCAAAATGTTCCCAAATATCAAAGTGCTCATGAATTTCAAATTGGCTTTGAAAGAAATAATCTGTGTTCACTCTTTTGTATAATTATCCCAGTGTACAACAGCTTCTATGGAAAATGAAAAAAAAACGCGATTTTCAAAAAATCTCCCTGCGGGGCACAGTGGAGAGCCCTCCCCCCACACTCCCCATTGTGGTATGGATACATTGCATTCACAGATCGGGTGCCGTACCTAATACAAGCTCCTGCGCACGCCTATGTTGAGGGTGGCATTAAATGCAATGGTTAAAGTGTGCGACTTATGCAGTGGGTACAAACCAACAAACAAAAACCACACAGATAAAGATCCATTAGTATGGGATGGAAGTATTTGCTATCACTCATCCAATTACAGTAAACAAACATTTATCACAATACAATAATATGTTCCAGTAATTACCTGAACTCAAAATGTGCTACCTACCTGTGTGGTGTTTGGACATGTATTGATAAACATTCAAATTGATCATAATATTTGTTCAATTAATAACGTTTCATTGATTTACTGGTTGATGCAGATGAATTACCGGTAGCATTGAGTATATAAATACACTATATACTCAATGCCGGTAGTGATCCAATTTCTGATAGTCGATTATTGCCTTTAATTAAGTAGGTATTCATCTGTGAAGTAGGTATTGAGGTGGGCCTATAATATCCTGATAAGTTATTGAGTAGACACAATAGTAAATTCAGTCTTTTTATTGTTTTCTTCTTTCAAAGCAATGTAAAATTATATAAATATAAAATCATATAATGCATTCTTAATGAATGGATATTGTCGGGATAATAACAGCCCTAACAACTAAATGCATTGGTTCAAAATACGTAGTTGCAATTTTTCAATTTTTTCTAGATTACCTAATCATAGTCCCTAAAGGTCACAACTGTTGGCAGGAATATTTTTGGCTTCAAGCACCTGAATAACTGTCTACTGTATTGGAACGACATATTTCTGCCTTCAAGTATAGGCCTACGGTTGTAGTCACATAATGTGGTCGATCAAACTTCATTAAATCCATCTTGAAGAGAAATTGTACTGATAATACACACATTCAAAGTAGAAAACAATGTGCATACACACTCCACGCATAGTCTGTGAGAAAATTGAGAGTTATAGGCCTAAATGCATGTAGGTTCTATTTAAATTAAAATTTTGGAATGAAACATTTTGTGACCGCAAGTGTAATGCCTACCTGTATTATTAGTGTGACATCACACGGTTATTCTGCATCCAAGCACTTGAAACACTATTTGCAGAAAGGAATTAATCTAGGAAAAAAGCATATAGGCCCACGGCAACATATCGGTAGTAGATTCTTAATATCGCATTTCATTTCGGCTCAGTGAGCACAGACCTACTCATTTAAATAACTATGAAAATGCCAAAGTTTTGTCAAGTTTTTGTATTGTATTGTGGTTACTACATGATTATCAAGTTGAAAATTAGGAAGTCTAGATAAGAACGTTGAGAACACAGCCTTTTTTGTTCGGATCATTCTTCCCTGATACAGTGATACTGGCCTTTCACTCGGGGTATACTTCCCATGTTAACCGATGTCCAATTACCTGTATTTTAGTTTTCAAAATCGCCGATGGTGCCTTTGTTTCCAGACCATGACGTCACTTTCCACAGACATTCAAGTATATCAGTCTGTTTGACATTCCACATCTGCAAAGATACAAACAACTTCTGGAATTTCCGTACGAGAGTTTAAACTACACGCGCATTCTATTGGGCCGTGACTGCGTGTTTAGTAACTTTGTTTATGACAATAATATGAACGATTTTATTCAATGATATTACGGAATATCACTGGGAGAATTTCTTGAATGATGCATTGCTTGACTTAACATATTTATCGTTCAAGTTTAAGCCTGGGTAAGCCTATATAGGCCCTAGTCAAAATGTAAATATGACATGACCTCAATAACGTGGCAGGAGATTGAAAATTTTTGACAGAATGTCGGTTGTTCAAAGTTGAAACTTTAGATATCAGAGTGCAGTATAGGCCTACATACCAGAACATTACGTCATTTTTGCCTGCGCCACGGTCATTCCCTTTCAAATCAACCGAACTATTTCCATGTACCTCTTGGATTTTTATGAAATTTGCTATAGTTGTTAAAAAGCCAAGAAAACAACAAACTTTTTTTTTTGTTCGGCTCTAGATCTAATAGTTTCTGAGATGCGGCAAGTTGCGTTTCACCAAAAAAACTCAAATTTGGGTACGCGTTCCTTTGACCACATTTTTTCAACTTTTCACCCATTTGACCTAGAAGGCTATCTTTTTTTTAAATAATGAATATTTTTTAAATAATAAAATAATTATTTTTAAATGATGCTTTTTTAAAAATAATGTTTCTAGTATGTATAATTAAGTGCAAAAAATCATTTTTTTTCACAAAGAACATGAGGTACATCTTAATTTTGACTTCAGCAAACCATCACCCAAAATGGGGTATTTTTGAAAATCACGAAAAAATGTATTATTTTTCTCAGTTTGTTGGCTGTGTAATAAACTAAAATGTAAACTGTGGTCACCTTTGGTTTGGGAATTGAAAAATAATATGTGGGTTCATGCATAGGAAATGGCTAGAATTTTTGTTTTTGTTCTCATAGGGTACTGCACAGGCCTAAGACACCTTTATTGAGTTCATTCTAGCCATTTCCTATGCATGAAACCACATATAATTTTATAATCCCAAACCAAAGGTGACCACAGTCTACATTTTAGTTTATTACACAGCCAACAAACTGAGGGAAATAATTTTTTTGGGGGGTTTTCAAAAATACCCCATTTTGGGTAATGTTTTGTTGAAGTCAAAATCAAGATATATCTTATGTACTTTGTGAAAAAAAAAGTTTTTTTTTCACATAATCATACTTACTAGAAATACAGCATTATTTAAAAAAAAAAAATAGCCTTCCAGGTCAAACAGGTGAAAAGTTGAAAAATTTTGGTCAAAGGAACGCGTACCCAAA
This sequence comes from Brachyptera risi, assembly GCA_964007535.1. Taxonomy (NCBI): domain Eukaryota; kingdom Metazoa; phylum Arthropoda; class Insecta; order Plecoptera; family Taeniopterygidae; genus Brachyptera; species Brachyptera risi. The sequence continues at coordinate 15,139,380 of OZ023329.1, forward strand.
TTTGAGTTTTTTGGTGAAACGCAACTTGCCGCATTTCAAAAACTATTGGAGCTATAGAGCTGAACAAAAAAACCTATGTTATTTTCTTGGCTTTTTAACAACTATAGCAAATTTCATCAAAATCCAAGAGGTAAAAGCTTTTTCTCCAATATTTTGGTTGATTTCATGTGGAATGACCCGCCAGCAAATATGCGCAAACCCGTCAAAAGAGCCCGAGTGAAAGGACAGTAAGCCTATAAGAAAGAAATTATCTGAATAAAGAAGGCTGTGGTTGAGAGATGATTGCGATAAAAGAGAAGCTAAATATTGTTTGTTTGAAGAAAATGTGTTCCAATAACTGTTTGAAAACATATTTATGAAATATTTGTGTAACGTCACAACATTATTTCTGCCAATTGATCCCATTAGGCCTAGGCCTAATAGTGCCGGGAAAACAAAAAAAATGTTTCTGCTAATTAATAGCATTTCAGACCACCTACCAGGAGGCAGAAATGTTTCAAGCCAATAGGTTTTTCGGTGCTTGGAGCCAGAAATGTTTCTGGCAATAGACACTTTGCAAAAAATGACTTGATTATTATAGTAACCAGTTGTAAGCTATAATACGAATTTACAGTAGGCCTATGCTGAACCGAAGTTTTACGGTTTTGGATGTCGGACTCGAGCTTCTTTTCTTCCCGTGAATTTTGTTTGAGACCCACGATTTCAAGGTCGGTTCCATATCCAAGGCATTGACTGCAGCATACCGCTTCAAACTGACAGCAGCTAAAGACAAGAAATAGACGTGTTATGCAATAATTTGGTCCTGGGCAGTATTTATTTATTTATTTATTTCGTTTATTTTCCTTTCCTTATAATCACGCACAACAGATACAACAGATTACAAATACAATAATACAATTACCAACAACACATGATGAAAGGAAAATATATTAATGAGTGCAAGAAAGAAGAGATCTTGAGTTTGCACTCAGATTATAGGAACTAAAATTATATATAAGTCTTCATTCTATGAATATGGTGAATTGGAGATTATTAAAATAAAATGAGAACTATGATAATGACTTCGGAAATAGATGGAGAAGTAAAATATTTTTATAATTACACCTAATCAAGTAACAAATCGGTGATTATGATGGCCCAACTTGAGTATTTGTAATGTATGTAGACTATAGTGTATGCATAGTATGGGTATGACTAGACATGACTATAGTATGGGCATGTTAACTGCAGTGTAGAAATTGAAATTGAATAAGTGAAAATTGTAATAGCTCAGCTGGGCCTAGTGTATGCTGGGAAGTACAGCATATTCACATATTTACAGACCGATTGCTCGATTTAACCTTTTATGGGTAACCAATAACAGACGCAGTTTTCTATCAGTTGATCTGAAGCTTTAATGCTTCATACATGTCTAGGTCATTAGCTGCCCTCGGTAGCTCGGTCAGCCGAGGCACCACTTCAGATACTGTAGGCTAGGCCTAGTCAGTGTTGGACGTGGGTTCGGGTCCCGCACAAGGCATGAGTTTTTGTGAAGGCTGTGGATAATCGTACGGTCAGCCGTATGAATACGCGTACAGTTGAAATACTGAGAGAATAGGATTTGTGCAGCCACCACAAGAAAACTGCATCGATATAGAAAAATGAGATATTTCACAAATTCACTCGTTAATGGTTGTTTTTAATAATCATAATGAATAAAAATGAATATATTTGAAATATCAAAATGTATCCTGTGCACTTGAGCGAAAGGAACTTCGAAAATACGGGTATGTTTTATTTGTGTTTCATCGTTTTTCTGTAAGATGGTTGGTGGTTCTGTTAACCATACAGGTTCGGGAACAAGCAATGTGTCTATGTGAATCCGCTAAAAACAATGTTAATTGTGTATTAACATATCTGGGCCTATATATTATCTATATACGGCTATATCTATATATTATCATATATTAACGGCTATATCTATATATAGCCATGTATATTAGATTCAAAAAATCAGAAGAGCCGCTATTGGTGTGTAGCATGCTCAGCTGATTTTAGTGTCGTCATGTTGAAAATTATTCAGTGCACCAAAGTGATACCAGGATGCGCCACGGTAGGAATCCTATTCTCTCAGTATTTCAACTGTAAATAGATTGTATGGTCAGCGTTGTCATTGGTTGTTCATGTGACATAGTATTAGTTCGGGAGGATAGTCTAGTTGTAATTTTCAGTGCTAGAGGGCACCAGACACCAGTTACCGATAAATGAACATGATATATAAGCACCGTGATATATGCGCGAGGTTTATACACTAACCTAACCCCATAACCTAATCTTCTGTTCGCATTCTGGCTTTGTCCACATAATTAATTGACCATTCACCTTTTCATATAAACTCTAGAGTCACCAAATGAACATATCATGTTCATAAGCTCCGTTTCGCCTGCCAGCCGTATACGCGACGTTTATACACCAACCTGACCTACCTAACCTAAACAACTCAATGCCTAAACCACTGTCCGCAACCTGTCTTTGTCCACATAATTGACCATGTTCCTAGAGGAACCAATTTAATCAAATAAAAAAATTAGTCACATGCAGGATTTGACCATAGATCCCTAGCATGGGAGTCAGCTGTGCCATTGAATTTGTAGTGGTTTACCTTACAAAATCAATGGCCTGGCCTAGGCCTACATCAACCACTGTCAAGTGAACAACATAGGCCTAGGCCTGGGCTTAGGCCTAGGCCTAGGACTTTGGAATCGGGGCATTACGTGTGTAGTGTAGGCCTACAAACTCAATGCTTAGGCCTATGCCTAGGCCATTAAGTATAGAGGTTGAACCTCTATACTTAATGGCCTAGGCATAGGCCTAAGCATTGAGATTTGTAGGCCTACACTACGCACGTAATGCCCCGATCTCAAAGTCATTGAGTTCATAGTGTCACTATAGGCCTAGGCAACTCAATGCTAGGACTATAGGTGTAAAGTATAAACTCAATACCATTGAATTTACAGCCTAGGGAATGCCTAGGCCTAGGCATTGAATTTGTAGTGTAGGCCTAGTAATCAATGGTCTAGGCCAAGATTCGACAATGCAGCAAGTTTGCGAATTCGAGTCCACAGAAAGCATTCTTGCTTTTATGGGCAAATATTTCAGATGTGTTCAAATATCTGAGCCTATACTCACCACATAATTGTCCAACACAAGCAGACCTATAATTAAGAAACTTGATAGGAAAATCTTGGGAAAAATAGAAATAGTATACAAACAAATAAACAATATGGCGTCACCGAAAAAAGTCTATGAAGGAGTAGTTGTAAATTGCAATACTCACATGAAAGATGGATGGTGCCGCGTATGCGTTCCCACGTGCGTCCTCGTTGCGACCTCGCGGCGACGAAACTTCAACGGCGCTTTTTTCGATGTAAAAAAAACGATCACTTGTTCGGTGATGGATCGTTAACCGTTACGAAAAATAATTCAACATAAAAAATCTTCATATTCACTGATCTGCGTGACGTGATGGTTCCGTATCTGGAACGTCAAATTTGTTATCATGAATTTAGAGACTGAGGATACATTGCAGAGAAGGTTCTGTTAGCGAACAGGTTGTTAGGAAACAATCTGGGATTTTGTGAGGAAAATGAACCGTCCCTGGGACATCCAGTGTTTACTGGGTTAATGTTTCATACATTGGGTCATTAGCTGCCCTCGGTAGCACGGTCAGCCGAGGCACCACTTCAGATAGCCTACAGTATCGATACTGTAGGCTAGGCCTAGTCAGTGTTGGACTTGGGTTCGGGTCCCGCACAAGGCATGAGTTTTTGTGAAAACTGTGGAAAATCGTACGGTCAGCCATATGAATACGCGTGAATAGATCAGATGGTCAGCGTTATCATTGGTTGTTTATGTTAGTGACGTAGTATTCGTTCTTGAGGATAGTCTAGTTGTAATTTTCAGTGCTACAGGGCACCAGACACCAGTTACCGATAAATGAACATGATATATAAGCACCGTGATATATGCGCGAGGTTTATACACTAACCTAACCCAATAACCTAATCTTCTGTTCGCATTCTGGCTTTGTCCACATAATTGACCATTCACCTTTTTATATAAACTCTAGCGTCACCAAATGAACATGATATAATATATCATGTTCATAAGCTTCGTGTCGCCTGCCAGCCGTATACGCGACGTTTATTCACCAACCTGACCTACCTAACCTAAACAACTCAATGCATAAACCACTGTCCGCAACCTGCCAGAGTCCACATAATTGACCATGTTCCTAGAGGAACCAATTTAATAAAATAAAAAAATTAGTCATATGCCGGATCCGACCATAGATCCCTGGCATGGAAGTCAGCTGTGCTAACCCATGCGCTTCAGTCGTCACATCGGCCAAAAGCGTTATTTTGGTGATTTATGGTCACCAGCTGAAACATCACGGTCATGACGTTACTGACCGTATGATCTATTTTCACTCAATCATACGGTTGACCTTACGAACATATTATACTCCGTTTTGTAAAAGTCCTTTCATTTACCATCACTTCATAGTTTCATAATCACCTGATCATTCGTACCCCCGTATAACCTAGCTGTTGGTGGGGTCGTAAAGCAAACAATAGGGCCTAATCATCATCATCCCTAGGTCACTGATTTTGTGATGCCCAGATCCAACACCCAACATACAATAGGGTCTAGGCCCTAGCCCAAAAAAGATCAGCACGGCTTACAGCATTGATTGAAATTAAATCGAAACAACAAAGCATTGGGGCTGGCCTGGCCTAGGCCTACATCAACCACGGTCAAGTGAACAACATAGGCCTGGGCTTAGGCCTAGGCCTAGGACTTTGCCTATGCCTAGGACATTAAGTATAGAGGTTAAACTTCTATACTTAATGGCCTAGGCGTAGGCCTAAGCATTGAGTTTGTAGACCTCTATACTTAATGGCCTAGGCATAGGCCTAAGCATTGAGATTTGTAGGCCTACACTACGCACGTAATGCCCCGATCCCAAAGCCATTGAGTTCATATAGTGTCACTATAGGCCTGGGCAACTCAATGCTAGGAATATAGGTGTAAAAAATAAACTCAATGCCATTGAATTTGCAGCCTAGGGAATGCCCAGGCTTAGGCATTGAATTTGTAGTGTAGGCCTAGTAATCAATGGTCTAGGCGAAGACTCGACAATGCAGCAAGTTTGCGAATTCGAGTCCACAGAAAGCATTCTTGCTTATATGGGCAAATATTTCAGATGTGTTCAAATATCTGAGCCTATACTCACCACATAATCGTCCAACACAAGCATAGACCCTTAATTAAGAAACTAATAGGAAAATCTTGGGAAAAATAGAAATAGTATACAAACAAATAAACAATATGGCGTCACCGAAAAAAGTCTATGAAGGAGTAGTTGTAAATTGCAATACTCACATGAAACATAGATGGTGCCGCGTATGCGTTCCCACGTGCGTCCCCGTTGCGACCTCGCGGCGACGTAACTTCAACGGCGCTTTTTTCGATGTAAAAAACGATAACTTGTTCGGTGATGGATCGTTAACCGTTCCGAAAAAAAATTCAACATAAAAAATCTTCATATTCACTGATCTGCGTGACGTAATGGTTCCATATCTGGGACGTCAAATTTGTTATCATGAATTTAGAGACTGAGGATACATTGCAGAGAAGGTTCTGTTAGCGAACAGGTTGTTAGGGAACAATCTGGGATTTTGTGAGGAAAATGAACCGTCCCTGGGACATCCAGTGTTTACTGGGTTGGTGTAGTGAATAAACGTATACATCTTCAAAAAAAAATCAGAATTTTTGATCGGATTCTCAAATACAAAACTTTAATATATTTTCCAAGTGAAAATCACACTTCAGAAATAATTTGAGGAATTTAAGAATATTTTCATTGGGAATTGCTCTGATACACCGAAAAAATCGTACACCGAAAAATTCGTACACCGAAAAAATCGTACACCGAAAAACACGTACACCGAAAAATTCGTACACCGAAAAACTCGTACACCGAAAATGTTATTTTACAGAGTGACTGTACTCGGAGGCACGATCCGAGTAGAAGGACGATTAAGGGTGGAGCTACTGTATTGTATCAAAATAGTGGGGGACTATTCCCCTCACGCCAGAATAATATACTATCAAGTATGAAAAGATCGTTCTTTTCGGTGTACGAATTTTTCGGTGTACGAGTTTTTCGGTGTACGATTTTTTCGGTGTACAAGTTTTTCGGTGTACGAGTTTTTCGGTGTACGAATTTTTCGGTGTACGAGTTTTTCGGTGTACGATTTTTTCGGTGTACGAGTTTTTCGGTGTACGAATTTTTCCGTGTACGAGTTTTTCGGTGTACGAATTTTTCGGTGTACGATTTTTTCGGTGTACGAGTTTTTGGTGTACGAATTTTTCGGTGTACGAGTTTTTCGGTGTACGAGTTTTTCGGTGTATGAGTTTTTCGGTGTACGAGTTTTTCGGTGTACGATTTTTTCGGTGTACGAGTTTTTCGGTGTACGAATTTTTCGGTGTACAAGTTTTTCGGTGTACGATTTTTTCGGTGTACGAGTTTTTCGGTGTACGAGTTTTTCGGTGTACGAGTTTTTCGGTGTACGAGTTTTTCGGTGTACGAATTTTTCGGTGTATGAGTTTTTCGGTGTACGAGTTTTTCGGTGTACGAGTTTTTCGGTGTACGAGTTTTTCGGTGTACGAATTTTTCGGTGTACGATTTTTTCGGTGTACGAGTTTTTCGGTGTACGAATTTTTCGGTGTACGAGTTTTTCGGTGTACGAGTTTTTCGGTGTATGAGTTTTTCGGTGTACGAGTTTTTCGGTGTACGATTTTTTCGGTGTACGAGTTTTTCGGTGTACGAGTTTTTCGCTGTACGAGTTTTTCGGTGTACGAATTTTTCGGTGTACGATTTTTTTGGTGTACGAGTTTTTCGGTGTACGAATTTTTCGGTGTACGAGTTTTTCCTTGTACGATTTTTTCGGTGTACGAATTTTTCGGTGTACGAGTTTTTCGGTGTACGAGTTTTTCGGTGTACGAGTTTTTCGGTGTACAAGTTTTTCGGTGTACGAGTTTTTCGGTGTACGAGTTTTTCGGTGTACGAGTTTTTCGGTGTACGAGGTCTTCGGTGTACGAGTTTTTCGGTGTACGATTTTTTCGGGAGTGCGTTAACTGTTCGAAAAAAAAACTGTTCGAAAAAAAGTGTTCGAAAATAAAAGTGTTCGAAAAAAAAAAATGTTCGAAAAAAAAGTGTTCGAAAAAAAAACTGTTCGAAAAAATAACTGTTCGAATAAATAACTGTTCGAATATTAACGCAGAAGTTTGATATTTCGGTGAAGCTATGTACGCGGACGTGAGGGGAACTCTCCTCCCCCTGAAATACCATCAAGACCTTTCAATGACGCTAATTTTTCAACCGAGCAGTTAAATTTGATCTGTTAATATTCGAACAGTTATTTTTTCGAACACATTTTTATTCGAACACTCCTTCATTCGAACAGTTTGTTCAAACATTCTTTCCATCAATATGAATTAAAAAAAGTGTTCGAAAAATAAAGTGTTCGAAAAAAAGTGTTCGAAAAAAAAAAATTTTCGAAAAAAAAACTGTTCGAAAGAAAATCTGTTCGAAAAAAAAAAGTGTTCGAAAAAAAAAGTGTTCGAAAAAAAACTGTTCGGAAAAAAAACTGTTCGAAAAAAGTCTTAGAAAAAAAAACTGTTCGAAAAAAAAAGTGTTCGAAAAAAAAGTGTTCGAAAAAAAATCTGTTCGAAAAAAAAAATGTTCGAAAAAAAACTGTTCGAAGAAAAACTGTTCGAAAAAAAACTGTTCGAATATTAAGAGTCCACGGCAGTCGATTTATCAAAATATCAGTTGTTTGATGATAACTTTTGAACGGTATGAGATATCTTAATTCTAATACGCGAGAAACACAGATAATTATAATAGCTTCAAGTTGATATAGGTTATGACTAAATCTGTTTTTTTAGCTGTCGACTCTTGACAGTTATGCGCCATGACTTGAATAGCTGTTATAACTTATATTATCTTGAAGCCATTTATTTGAATCATCTGTGTTTCTCGCGTATGAGAATTTTGATATCTCATACAGTTCAAAAGTTATCACCAAGAAACTGATATTTCTCTAAATTTACTCCCGTGGACTCTCAATGCAGTAGCCTGATATTTCGGTAACGCTGTACGCGGACGTGAGGGACAAATCTTCCTCCCCATGAAATACCATATCAAATCAATACCTTTCAATAGCGTCAATTTGTAACCGAGCAGTTTAATTTGTACTGTGAATATACGAAGAGTTATACATTCGAACACCTTTTTATCCGAACAATTGAATATTCGAATTTTCTTTCATACATTTGTTTTTCGGACTTTATTTTAAACATTTCTCCAGATTCTTTTTTCCAAACCCCATTTTTTTCCAAACACATATTTTTAAACAATTGAAAAAAAGTTTCAAAAACTTTTTCCAGAACCTTTTCTCAAACCAAATTAACAATCGAAGTTGTCTCATTGTGCACGTAATGCAGCGCTTATTTCAAATCACAATTTGTCATCAATAACACGAGTACATTGTAATTATGGTATTATATAGGCCTACTTCATCTCATATAAGCCGAGCTTGGAAAGAATCAAGTTGGTAATCCTGTCAAATTGGATAGAAGAGAGTTTGGAATCGTATTAGTTTGTATTCCTGGGTTCGCGTCTCGCCTCTGCACCACTCTGCGAGACTCACCAGCCGCAAAGAGTTCTTGTATTCAGATGAGCGTAGCGAATCCTTCCATTTCACATACCGAAATAAATCGACTCCGTCTACTGTGTGTTATTCTGTGCGTGGCATACATAGGCAGCACATCATATCACCGAAAAATCAAATGCTCGAAATCCTATATGATCAAAAAAGCATATGACCGAACCTTCGTTTCCTCGACGGACCAAATGATCGAGATCCCATATGATCGAAAAAGCAAATTGTGGATAGAAAAGGCGTCGCGAGTTCGACTGATGAGTGGCGCTCCAACCGTACAGTCTTTGCAGGGGCGTACTGGCCATACGGCCACATCGGCCATTGGCCGGTGTGGCCTCTTTTCATCATGATTTTTACAAATTTCATTTTAAGACTTATAAACGCCTTCTCACAGTACTTACCTTCGGTACTTACCTTACCAAGCACACAAGTACATTGCGAGCGATCGTTTCCGAAACTTAACCATCTAAAAAATAAACTCGGAGCAAACGTCACTCAAGAACACCTTGAATATTATATGGTTTCAAATTGCGAGTTCGATCTTTTGGATACATTAAATACTGACGTGATTATAAATGATGTTGCATCGATTTCAAAAAGCTGTCAAGACTCTCTACTTTTTTTTTTTTTTTTTTTTTTTTTTAATAACATCGAAACTTGATACAAAATCATTGTTCCCCAATTAAGGCTATGGATGAAAGATAGGATCGTTTGGACGGGGCATCACAAGGGCGATCTCACCACCCCATTTTGATTATTTAAAACTAATGGTCTTCAACACCCGGACTGCGCTGTCTGTGACCATAATTTTTCGCAGTAGATAAAAGTCTTTCAGTATAAACACACGAATGTTGATATCTTCCACTTTGAACTAAGTCTCTTGGGCAATGATTAATTACTTCTTTCCCTTGACAGCAGATGTAAAATTGATCATTATACAAAAAGCACAAATTAAATTAGTGATAGGCCTATAATGTTATAATTAGGCCTATCGCTCTACTAATTAATGGTCGTGGCCAATTAGTACTTCATCCAAGCATTTGCTTCGAGGACTGTGGGAAACCACGAAAAACCACGTCAGGATGGATAAAAAAAGGTGTTTGTTGGTCTTGAGCTTTTTCTTCCAACTTCTTCTCTTCTTTTCTTCTCTTCTTGTTGTGTTTGATATATATATATTTTTTTCTTCTTCTTACTTCTTTTTTCTTTCTCTTTTTTCTCTCCTTCTCTTTTTTTCCCCTCTCTTCTCCTTTATTCATTCATTCATTTCTTCTCCTCATTCCATTTCATTTTTCTACTTCATCTTCCTTTTGTCTTTCATTCATTAATTTATTCATTTTTATTCTTTTTCATTTTTTATTTTCTTTTTTTTTTCTTCTTTTTTTTTATTTTTTTAATTTTTTTTTCATTTCTCTTCATTTTCCTTTATTTATTTTTTTTTTTTTTATTTTTTTTTTCATTTTTATTTTCTTTTTTTTAAATTTTTTTATTATTTTTTTTTTTTCATCATTTTATTTTTTCTTTTTCTTTCTTTCTTCTTTTCATTTTTTTTTCTCTTTCATTTCATTCATTCTAGTTATTGTATTTGATTATTATTCAACCCTTTTTTTCTTTCTTTTCTTGTTTTTTTCTTGTTTTTTCTTTTCTTTTTCTCTTCTTTTCTTTTTCTGATTTTCTCAATATTGAATGCTTGTGAATTCTTGGACGTCTGAGGGAAACCATGGAAAACCATGAATCAGGATGAAAAAAAAATGTTTCAAGCTGTTGATGCAACTTGATGTACGGTAGTCAGAACTGCTTCTCCTTGAGAATATATTCGTCACGATTGTAGTAGGAACTCTACTTCTGATATGTCTCTTCTCGTCTGCCAGTACAAAGCTGCCATTAGACAATCCCCAGACAAACCTTGATTTTTCAACAGAGCTCGGTGTTGATCAAGTGCTGGGCATACAAGTAGGTGTTCTGCATTTTGATCTTCCAGCTTGCACAGGGGACACATGGAACTTGCTTTAACTCCTATTCTCTTCAGATGTTTGTAAAGAAAATCATGGCCTGTTGTAATCCTGAAGATCGCGACTGCAGTAGAACGAGGCAGGGTATTGCAATGTATTGGTTTTTCCAGCAAAGACTCCCATCTCTTTCCTCTAGCGACATCTTCTTGGGCCTGATTTAAAATAGTTTTGGATTTGATTTTGAGCATATTTTTGTAGGAAGCTATCGACATTGGTATTGTGTGCTGCCTCTGATTGGATCCCAATCTGGCGAGTTCGTCAGCCTTTTCATTTCCTTCGATTCCGCAGTGACTCGGGATCCATTGTAAAATCAATGACCAACCATCCTCTATCAGATCGTGGGATAGTTTTTGACATTGATTGGTGATTGAACAATCAGTTGCCTTTGATGTAATAGCTTGAATAGCTGCTCTGGAGTCGACAAAAACCACAATTTTCCGAGGAATGGTACGCTCGCGTATTAACTCAAATGCTATCTTAATCGCTTCCATTTCCCCATCAAAGCATGAACCATATCTTCCTGCTGCAGCCGATTTTTGGAACATGATGCTGTATACTCCAGCACCAGCATTCGATTGAACAGCATCTGCCGAACCGTCGGTGAAAACATGAAGCCACTCATTTGAAGGGTATAAAGTATGTATTGTACGTAGAGACAGTTGCTTCAGTGCGAATACATTCATCGTATCTTTCTTATTCATCTCGTCAATCAGCTTCATTCTCGTCTTGGGTAATAAAAGCAATGACGATGAAGGAGGTGGAAAAGGTTTCCTTGAGGCCACGTCAACTTCTATCTCAAACTTCGTCTTCATGTTATTGACAGCAGCACTGAAACCTATCTGGGATGGTATTCGTAATACTGGTGGCTCATATGATTCCCAGTACGAGTCGTTAAGTCTCAATTGTTTCTCTTGTTGAACAATAGCAGCTCTTTCTCTTCGAATAGATAGTGGCTCGATTTGTGTTTGAATTTCCATCGCTGTGATTGGAGTAGACTTTGCGGCGCCACATATCATTCTAAGAGCTTGATTTTGAACTAAATCGAGAATTTTAATATTGGTTTGACTAGCAGTACAAAAGGCCTCTCGGCCATATTCCAGCACCGGTCTGACGTATGTCTTATACGTTGTAGTTTACTTGGACTATTTATGGTTTTGTCACTTCAAACCTTTCTAGTTTCTACCAGTGGCGGATACAGGGGGGTGCGATAGTCGCCCCCCCCCCATGAATCGGTGGAAGCGACGAAAAAAGTAGAAAGAAAGAAAGAATTAAAGAAATGAAGAGAGAAAGAAAGAGAAAATGGGAAGAGAAAAGGAAGGAAATGAATATTTTATATGAAGCCATGCGTGCAACGATCTTATATTTCACATAATTGCGTTGAAAATGAATCGGGACTCGGGAGTAGGCCTATGTAGTTTTTTTTTTTTTTTTAACAACATCGAAACTTGATACAAAATCATTGTTCCCCAATTAAGGCTATGGATGGAAGATAGGATCGTTTGGGCGGGGCACCACAAGGGCATATTGTAGTTTAGTCAGCAAGAATCAACAAACCACACTAGGCCTACGCTTCTTTCAGGTTGTGAATCATATAGTACGATTTTTGTAAATAACGATGATGAAAACGACCAGAGTCTAGGGGTGGGCAAAGAGGGCGGTTGCCCGGAGGCCAAATTTAAGGGGTGCTATTGGCGCCCATTTGTGACTTTCTATCAGTAATCGTATCCTATCAAATTGATGACATTTTATTCACATCACGGGATGGAGTAGGTAAATGTTTAAATATTCAAATATCACTGATATGAATGATGACATGATTCCAGGTCTGGTCCTATAGTGATTTTTCATGCGTAAGCGATATCTCTATTCTGCCCCCCCCCCCCCCCCCCCCCCCCAATGAAAAGAAACATATCATACAATTTAATTACATTATCATCACAAAACTTCATTCACGATCATGATACATTTTTTTTACATTCAAATATTAGATTTTTGTGTTGGTAGTTGTTCTATGGAGCAACAAACTGATACAACTTCTTTGATAATATTATAGTTTCATTGTTATATTTCACATAATCCCACATACTAGTTTAATCACATCAAGATCCCATATAACCAATGATTAAAATGTGTTAATTGAGGTACAAAAATACCATTAGTAACCAAGGGTGATAACAAGTTAATCCACTAATTATTGCTCAATCAACAAATTTATTATTCGTAAAACGGGACCTAAGCCTATACTTGAAGTTCACTTTTCTAGTTTTCATTACTGAAAATTCTGCAATTACTGCAATTAATTGTAGGCCCCACTCTAGAATAGGATACAACAGAGGCGGGTCCACGTCATATTCAAGGGGGATTTCAGTTTGTGGAAAAAAATGCCGCATGAGAACAGTTGTGCAACGGCCTGTTATCGCGAAGCCGGCGACCCGGGGGGGTTAAAGGGGGAAGGCCCCTCCTGGCCCCGCGGGAAACTTTGGGAAATAACACTCATTTCTAATACGATTTAGCGTGTTTCAGACGAGGTTCAAATGCCGAAATCATTCCACTTAAAAAATTGAAAAATCATTCCAATACCAATAATTGTAGCTGCTGCAAAGTCGTTCCGTGTCATTTTAGCGCCCCGGGCAAGCACTCAATTGTGCACCCCCAAAACTGAGTGTGCATATCGATGGTGAATACAATGAGGGAGCCATATGCCCTGCAGGGAAATTTTTGAAAATTCGTTTTTCCAATACGACTCTACGGGTTTCAGGAACTACACGAAATTTCTGGAATAGGCCTATACATGGATTTTAACAAGACTAATTCTGCTAAATGGCTGTTCTAAGCAAATGAAATGCTGAATTGATCTGTAAATATAATATACAATTATACGATAATAATTGATCCTTAATTGATATAATGGTGATAATTGAATATGAGAACATTTAATCCATCCAATGATGTGTATAAATGTCAATAATTCGATTTAAAAATTGATTTGATTTGTTTTATTGATGGAAAGTCACAAATGGACGGTGATAGCGCTCCTTGAATTAGACCACCAGGTAGCCGCCCTCTTTGCCCACCCCTAGGAACAACCCCCGTTGTTTTTATCATCACAGCCATTCTTATTTTATTGAGGAATATTGTTATAATTTTTATTTTTGGAAAACATATTTTATTTGTCAACAAGAACTAACACACAAGATGGGTCTATGAGAGGAAATTTTGTGGAAAATGTAACTATGATACATAAATGAAAAATAAATGAAATATGTATCTAATTGATGAAATATGTATCTCATGAATGAAATATGCCGCCCCTAGAAAAGTGCCGCCCTAAGCAGCCGCTTACGTCGCTTACGCCTAGAACCGGGCCTGCTTGATTCAGCGTTTCATTTGCTTGGAACAGCCATTCGACAAGAAAAGTCTTTTTAAATCCATCTATTTCAGAAATTGTGTGTAGTTACTGAAACCCGTAGAATCGTATTAAAAGAAGGAAATTTTCCAAAATATCCCTGCGGGGCATAACTCCCTTTTTGCACTCATTCACCATGGATATGCACATTCAGTTTTGGGAGAGCACGATTGAGTGCTTGTCCGGTGTGCTATGACACTGAACGACCTTGCAGCTACAAATATTGTTCTTTTGTGGCCATTTTTAATTTCATAAGAGGAATGATTGCGGCATCTGAACCCCATCTAGAACACCACGCTGAACCGTATTAAAAATTAGCGTAATTTCGAAAAATTCCCTGCGGAGCTACAAGGGGGCCTTCCCTTCTTGCCCCCCGCGTGTCGCCGGCTCCGCGTTACAATGGACCGTTGCACAACTGTTCTCATGTAGCATTTTCTTTTTCAAACTAAAATCGCCCCCCCCCCATGAATATGGCCTAGATCCGCCCCTGATTTCTCCTAGTACTCATATTGTAGTTGTACTATTGTAGGGCCTATATGTCGACATCGACTATGTTTAAAATGATCAAATAAAAGCTATTAATTATTGGTGAAGAAAAAAATCTTCTGTTTTTCTTGTCCTGGATTTGGTTTGATATGATCAACTAATAACAAAATGGTGGCCCAAAAGTGGGCCGTTAATTTCAGTGCTGGTTGGTGGTTCTATGACTTGCCAGTAAGTCCCTGAGTCTTTGCCTTCAGCATTCATAAAATATATACCTTGTTTCCAAGTCCTGTGGACTTGTGAACAAACTACGAGGAAAAGATTTAATCAAAGTGTAACGTTTCATTAGAATTACAAAGATTGGATAGCGAAGATATGGAAAAACAAAAATGTCTGATTTTTTTAAACCTACAAAAACGATTGAGGTCGGTTGGAGCTCGACGGTCCTCCGAAATGTTTTAGAAAAAATTATCAAAATTGTAGGTCCGTGAACCAGCCCTCCCCCCTCCCCCCTTCCCCCCTGAGCACTACTAATGAAATTAGGTCGAGATTCAGTGCTCAATTGGTGTTATCGATTGGTCAAGTTTTAAGCTCTGATAGTTCCCGAGATAATACCGTTTGTTAGTGGGGGGGGGGGGACGGTCAAAATCACCCTCCTCCTCCCCCCCACTCGAGCACTAATTCTGAAACTTCGCCGGGATTTAGTGATCCATTAGTGTTACACTTTATGCAGCGAAGTACTAGAATTGGTGCTCTGTAAGTTCCCGAGATTATGATACTTCAAAGTGGGGGGTCAAGTTCACGCTCCCCCCCCCACCCTCAGTGAGCAAGGATCATGAAGCTTGGTCAAAACTTACTTCATTATTGGTACTATAATATTGCATTATCTTATAATTAGTGCTCGGATAGCTTTCGAGAAAAACGATATTTGAGGCGGTTTTTTTTCGGGAGGTGCGCCAACCAAGCGCCGCGCGCGCGAAATTAGAATGCAGAACATCAAAACACATACAAACTCTTACGCGCGATACTTACGTCTTCGGATGACTTCGGATGAACAATTTAATATTTATTTCACAAAATAACTATGAGAAACGCCAAATATATGTTTTATTTATTGGTGAGAGTGATATAGTGATATATCTGATAAAGTGATATGGTGATTAGTGATTAGTGATATATTGTATAATCAATATATGCGCATATATAGTTGTTGAGCAAATTGTGTATGATTGTAGGCCTATTATTTGTTCCGTTGTGAAAATGCTCAGCAAACTACATTGAAGAAAGGAAATGAGGACAATATTTGCTGATTACACATGTGTCAAAAATTTGTGATAGTAACACATTTTTTATAAAACTTGTCACGTCATTAGTTCAAGATCGTGGAGTTGTTTCTTTTGAATACTTTTTGTAAGCTCACAAGTCATATAGGATCTACTTGGCTAAAAAATAAAGATAAATCAACTAGTGTTTTGAACTACATTGTTGTGATTGACTCACGACTCAATCTTTCTCTCCCGTCACAGTTTATACACGTAATAAATAAACGATAATAGTTATTTATCTATATTGGGTTTGACGACGCACTTCACTGATGACTATACGATCTATTGGCGTTAGCGAATAATATATGAGATGGTTAGGTGAAAGATTATTCTATTACGTGTTTTTCGATCGTGGGGAGGAGTCGGCCGTAGCCTGTTGGGAACCATCCCAATATTGACCTGAATGACAGCGGGAAACCACAAAATAAAACTGCCAGGATGGTCGACCATGGTGGGAATCGAACTCGGTCTCCTGAATGACGGTTCCACTCGGCCACAAGTCACAGTTACGATAAAAGTCATTCTCGAATATCAAGTACTACTGTATTACTTCTTATACGCCCACATTTTTTGTCAGGATTATATTGTTTCGTTTGATGGCATTTGATTTGCAATACTGCTCGATGGTTTATTCAGTGAGGATAGTGGAAAGGAAGCGGTCGTGGCCTATATTGTGGTAAGTCTCTCGGCATAGCTTTGGAACTGAAAACAATAAAACTCTCGGTAAAGATGATCAGTGGTCGGGATCGATCTCATATGCACTATCTCATTCCTCAGTTCATCAAAAGGTATAAGTATACATATAGCAGTGGCGTAGCTAGGAATTTTGGGCCCCGGAGCAAAGGACTCACTTGCCCCCCCCAAAAAAATATATATTAATTCAAATGATGAAGTTTCAATATCACTCAGCATGCAACCTCCATATCTCATATTTTTTATTCACTATTGAAGACGATTAGAATACACTCAAAATTATGATTGAAATACATTCACGTTCATGTCATTCTATGAAACAAAATGGTTCTATTGAAGATGAAGATAAAATAACACTTACTCTTGAGAGTAAAAAAAGTGTTGACTTTTCACCAAAATCAATGCAGGGGCGTCGTTAGGATTTGTGTATTGGGGCCTTGGGGACGCGCACAGGTTACATGAATAAAATGACCACCCAGATGGACATCTGAAACGCGCGAAAAGGGGGTCTGGGGGGCATAAGCCCCCAGCAGAGCCCCGCAGGGAAATTGAAAAGATATGGACATTTTTCAAGAGATTTTTGCGATTCACGAGTGGTTTTGGAGTCATAATTGCATCATCATGGACATTTTTGAAGCTATACTTTTGCGATTTCTCCCAGCAAAGCCCCGCATGAAATTTTTTGAAATGTACCCATGTCATTAATAAGTGATTTTAGATATTTACAAGTGGTTTCGAAGTCCAATGATTGAATCACTATGGACATGACCAAAGTTATTTTTGATAGTAGGCCCATAATCATTATGGACAGGCAGAGAAGTCGACATACTATTACTATCCGCTCGTCTAACAACGCGTATATAGCGTTTTCCTAGTTATTTCAATACGGAACTGTTCTCATGTTTTGTCGGTTAGGTGCTCGTATAAATGGATGGATGAATACACTTGAATAAATTATCAATAATAATGATAAATTATTAATAAATTGATGAATTCACATCTTCCGGAAAGACTGAATTGATGATCTTTTTGTTGAACAATTCACTGAGAAGGTTACATGTCGTTTGGTTACTTTTTGTCCGACGTGTATGTATGCCACGCACAAAAAACACACAGTAAACGGAGTCGATTTATTTCGGTATGTGAAATGGAAGGCTTCGCTACGCTCATCTGAATACAAGAACTCTTTGCGGCTGGTGAGTCTCGCAGAGTGGTGCAGAGGCGAGACGCGAACCCAGGAATACAAACTAATACGATTCCAAACTCTCTTCTATCCAATTTGACAGGATTACCAACTTGATTCTTTCCAAGCTCGGCTTATATGAGATGAAGTAGGCCTATATAATACCATAATTACAATGTATTCGTAGTATTGATGACAAATTGTGATTTGAAATAAACGCTGCATTACATGCACTATGAGACAACTTCGATTGCTAATTTGGTTTGAGAAAAGGTTCTGGAAAAAGTTTTTGAAACTTTTTTTCAATTGTTTAAAAATATGTGTTTGGAAAAAAATGGGGTTTGGAAAAAAGAATCTGGAGAAATGTTTAAAATAAAGTCCGAAAAACAAATGTATGAAAGAAAATTCGAATATTCAATTGTTCGGATAAAAAGGTGTTCGAATGTATAACTCTTCGTATATTCACAGAACAAATTAAACTGCTCGGTTACAAATTGACGCTATTGAAAGGTATTGATTTGATATGGTATTTCATGGGGAGGAAGATTTGTCCCTCACGCCCGCGTACAGCGTTACCGAAATATCAGACTACTGCATTGAGACTCCACGGGAGTCAAGTTAGAGAAATATCAGTTTCTTGGTGATAACTTTTGAACTGTATGAGATATCAAAATTCTCATACGCGAGAAACACAGATGATTCAAATAAATGGCTTCAAGATAATATAAGTTATAACAGCTATTCAAGTCATGGCGCATAACTGTCAAGAATCGACAGCTAAAAGAACAGATTTAGTCATAACCTATATCAACTTGGAGCTATTATAATTATCTGTGTTTCTCGCGTATTAGAATTGAGATATCTCATACCGTTCAAAAGTTATCATCAAACAACTGATATTTTGATAAATCGACTGCCGTGGACTCTTAATATTCGAACAGTTTTTTTTTCGAACAGTTTTTTTTTCGAACAGTTTTTGTTTCGAACAGTTTTTTTTTCGAACAGATTTTTTTCCGAACACTTTTTTTTTCGAACACTTTTTCGAACAGTTTTTTTTTCGAAGACTTTTTTTTCGAACAGTTTTTTTTTCGAACAGTTTTTTTTCGAACACTTTTTTTCGAACACTTTTTTTTTCGAACAGATTTTCTTTCGAACAGTTTTTTTTTCGAACACTTTTTCTTTCGAACACTTTTTTTTCGAACACTTTATTTTTCGAACACTTTTTTTTTCGAACACTTTTTTTAATTCATATTGATGGAAAGAATGTTTGAACGAACTGTTCGAATGAAGAAGTGTTCGAATAAAAATGTGTTCGAAAAAATAACTGTTCGAATATTAACACATCAAATTTAACTGCTCGGTTGAAAAATTAGCGTCATTGAAAGGTCTTGATGGTATTTCAGGGGGAGGAGAGTTCCCCTCACGTCCGCGTACATAGCTTCACCGAAATATCAAACTTCTGCGTTAATATTCGAACAGATATTTATTCGAACAGTTATTTTTTCGAACACTTTTTTTTTCGAACACTTTTTTTTTGAACAGTTTTTTTTTCGAACACTTTTACTTTCGAACACTTTTTTTTTCGAACAGTTTTTTTTTCGAACAGTTAACGCACTCCCGAAAAAATCGTACACCGAAAAACTCGTACACCGAAAAACTCGTACACCGAAAAACTCGTACACCGAAAAACTCGTACACCGAAAAACTCGTACACCGAAAAAATCGTACACCGAAAAAATCGTACACCGAAAAACTCGTACACCGAAAAACTCGTACACCGAAAAACTCGTACACCGAAAATATCGTACACCGAAAAACTCGTACACCGAAAAACTCGTACACCGAAAAACTTGTACACCGGAAAACTCGTACACCAAAAAAATCGTACACCGAAAAAATCGTACACCGAAAAACTCGTACACCGAAAAAATCGTACACCGAAAAAATCGTACACCGAAAAAATCGTACACCGAAAAAATCGTACACCGAAAAACTCGTACACCGAAAAACTCGTACACCGAAAAACTCGTACACCGAAAAACTCGTACAACGAAAAACTCGTACACCGAAAAACTCGTACACCGAAAAACTTGTACACCGAAAAATTCTTACACCGAAAAACACGTACACCGAAAAATTCGTACACCGAAAATATCGTACACCGAAAAATTCGTACACCGAAAAACTCGTACACCGAAAAAACCTTAAACCGAAAAGAACGATCTTTTCATACTTGATAGTATATTATTCTGGCGTAAGGGGAACAGTATTCCACTATTTTAATACAATACAGTAGCTCCACCCTGAATCGTCCTTCTACTCGGATCGTGCCTCCGAGTACAGTCACTCTGTAAAATAACATTTTCGGTGAACGAGATTTTCGGTGTACGAATTTTTCGGTGTACGATTTTTTCGGTGTACGAAATTTTCGGTGTACGAATTTTCCGGTGTACGAGTTTTTCGGTGTACGATTTTCTCGGTGTACGATTTTTTCGGTGTACGAATTTTTCGGTGTACGATTTTTTCGGTGTATCAGAGGCTATTCTTTTCATCGAAGTGATCATTCAATTCACAATGGGACTGTGTTTTACGATTTTTTCCTAATGATTTAATACGGCCACTAAAAATATTTTCTTGAGACCCTGCAATGCGTCCCATTCACCGATGAAACAGCCTTTATAGAAATAGAGAATCATCTAATACTTATTATTATAAAACGTGTTTATTGCACAGTACAACTATATAATATTTTGACAATAGGCCTACATATCGAAAGATGTAGGAAGTTTTTATAATTTTCAAACCATTTATGAAAAATTCCGAAAAGAATTGAAGGAATGTTTCGAGATTTCACAAATCTCTAATCCAAAGTTCTTGCTTCTTATTGGTTGGTTCTCAATCCTTGCCCTCAAGTACTTTGAACAACTTGTTGATTTTGTCGTCAAGGGCATTACGTCTGTGGAGAATTGAAATTATATTTTAATTTGATAAATAAATAATGAGTCTATAGATACAATTCTTATTTATTTATACAATCTTACTCTGTATTCAGTTCAACCAACTTCCACGTCGGTGATAACAAAATACGGCGGTCACAACTATAGTATTGCTTTTATAATTTAATCTGTATTCTTTTTCAAAGTATACCCTAATTCTTACTCCAGTTTGATTTTAATTCTTTGCTTTAAGTTTAGGTAACCAAAATGTTAAAGAGCCTTTTGACTACGCTTATATGCAAATAATGTAATTTGGCAAAAAAATGAAGAATAAATAAATAATGTGAAAATGAAGGCCAGAAAATAGAAAATAAAGAAAGTGATGAAGTAGCCTATAATGAATAGTGAATGCTGGCGGTCAATGCAATGTTAATACAGTGAAACCTCTATGCATCGTTCCCAGATCCATCGTTTTCCTGGATGTATCATTCATTTTTGCTAGCCCCACTCCCATATAATCAATGTTAAATTTTCCTGGAAGGATGGTTTTCCTGGATGTATGGTTTTATTCTCCTGGTCCCTTGAGAAACGATGGATAGAGGTTTCACTGTATTTAGAAAAGGTCCTGCTCTTGCCAGACAGTCTTTAGGTCTAACCTCATTGCCGAGGAAAACCGTATTACGGTCCGGACGGGTGTAGCGACAAACTTTGTTTACATTCAAAGTTTGTTCACTTGAGGACAGAGTTTTCAATTGCGGATGGCGATTGATATAGCATAAACAGGCGTTAATGATGTCACATTTTGATTCAGATTAAAACATATTTTTTTACCATTCGAAAGATTTTTCTGTACCAAATCAGTTTTCAAATGAAAACAAAGTTTAGATTAATTGAATCTTTTCCAGATGGACCCCTTCGTTAACAAACTCTGCTAAATTTATTTTGCTTCTTTGAAATCACTTTCCATGAAAGTTGTGAAGCATAACAATAATTTCCTATATCTTAATGAGAAATAGGACAAAGGACTAATTCTAGGGCTAAGACTAAAACTAATACCAGGACTAAGACTAATACCAGGCCTGAAACCAGGACAAGGATTAGGACCAGAACTCGGACTAATATCAGGTTCAAGACCAAAGTCGTGAATGGAGCTTACTTAATGCGCAGGTCCTTGGCCTGTTTCTGCAGCTGTGCTTTCTTCTCGTGCTTGATCTGTCCATGCATCGTGATGAGCGTCTGCTTGTCGTGGAACTGGCGCTGTAGCGCATCCAGCTCCGAGCGCAGTGCCTCGTTGCCATCCTGCAGCCTGCAACAAACAACGTGGCAACAGTGTTATCAGTTTCTGACTTCTCATTCATCTACGTGGCCGTTCAAAGGGCCGGGGCGCTGGAAAAATACATTATCAAAGTTTTATTGACCTCAGCTTTGTTTGTCTTACTCAAGTTCAATCTACATTATACGTTAAATGGGCGGAGCTAGTTCATATTATAATTAAATATGCTGTAGAATAAGTCGTGTTCGTGAGTATCCTGTTGACGAACGAACGAACGCCCAATCATGATATAAAATATGATAATATGATGAAGTGTATTTAATAACTCCTGTCTGATCATAAAACTTTACCAATATTATACATTTGTTTTGCACAGGAATATATGTTATTTTTATTTTTTTGGAGGAGGGGAAATCTTGCATGAGGCTCGAATTCTTACCGATTAAAACTCTTCCTCTTTTTTTTGGGTAACACCGACAGCATGGTCATTTCATCACCCTTTCTTTCTCTATTCATTCAGCTTTCTAAAAATCATTTTAATTTCGATTTCTAAAATATTCTCCATCACATTGACACTTTGCTGAAGAATAAATTTTCTCCGTCAATTCTGCTGCGTTTAAGAATCTGAAAAGCTTATCTATATCAATCGAATCATCTCATAGAATTTTTGACAATGTGTCTCCCAATGAGTAGCGATTTCTTAATTCATGATAATTTCGGCAAGACACCAAGATATGTTTTGCGGTAAGTACGGTACTTCGTCACAATCTTCACATTTTGGAGTAATCTTCTCAGGAGTGAACAGGTACGCGTGGGCGTGGGTCCTATCCACAAGCGAGTGAGACCACTTCTTTTTGCCATTTATAATTTCACAATGCACATAGACTTAATCCTCAAAATTTAATATTTTTTTGATGACCATCCCTCATATATTGCACCATTTCTCCTCTCTTACACCATGGATACACTTTCTACCAGACCTCTAGAGCAAGAATGAGTACTCGAGTTCACTTTACTCGATGTAAGCGAACAGCCGTTGTGTAATTACACTACTTTACTCGAAGACAAACAATAACGGCCAACGAAACTACTTCATCGGTTCTGACAGTAAAAACTCAAAGAGTAAGATGGACGAACAAAACTTTTGAATACGTCAAGGATAGGGATTACGAACTTGCATATTATATAAAACGGATCAGCTGTTTAGAAGAGAAATGTGAAATCGCATCGCCTCGTAAAACGTCCAAGCTCGCGGTAAAATACGATGGTGAATAATGAATATCTCAACTCACCGTTTGCCTTGATCCTTCAGCCACACAAGTTTGTGGAAGTTCTGCGTTCTCCACTTCTTCATGTTCTCGTCTTCTCGTTCTCTCTCGGCCATGTTCTGGAACGAGAAATAGGGAACTTGGTTGCATGCTCACAGTCATATTGTTTCATCCACTTCACAGCCAGGTTACCAAGTCACTATCTCACCTCCCAGGCCAGGAGAATTTTCCTGCAAGTCGGTAATTGTATAGAAATAAAATTGACCAATGTAAATGCCGAGATTTGTGACGTCATAGCACAGTTACCGACCTGAGCTAGGATATAATATAGTCGCAGGTTCCCAAGCACACGTCGGTGTGGCGCTATTGTTAATTAGCACAGCCGACTCCCGTGCTCGTAGTCCATAGTTCAACTCCTGGTGAAAAACCGTTTTTTCAACAAAATATTCATAATATCTCGAGCACAGGGTTATAGTGAAGTTATTTTCAATTTTACCACAGAAACTGGTACTGCTCAATGACTGGTACAGACTAAACTGCTCACTGTTACGTATGCTTTATCATTTTCCCGTTTACGCTTCGAATATAGCAATCGTTCTGATAGTCGTTGGTACGATAGACATAATCCAAGGTTCAAGATACATTTCTTCTCATATTTAGAGTTCACATAGACGTGATATCTCAGTGAAATGACTATTATTTTCTCCCAGAACCCGTTGTATGCACTGATGATTAGTTGAATTGAGCAGAAATTTCAAATTTGTAAGTTACATTTTTCATCATGCTTGATTACTGATTTTTGGTTGATATTGTGATAATTTTTATACTTATGATAATTGATACTTCATCAAGAGCTTGTCCAACCGATCCTTGGTATGAGATTACAGTATGAGATTTTAAGGTAAACTGCTGTTTTGGGAAAGAAGTGAACATTGCCAGACATTGTTGTCACTGTTAAGAAGATTGCCTTGAATTCTTAAAACAATCAAGAGGTGCCGCTTCAAAACGGTCTTATTAATTTGTCCTCAGCCTTGTTTGAGAAACAACTATTGTATCAAGATTTCCATGTTCCATGTTCTATGTTTCTTGATACATTGTTTCACTGCTTCCATCATTCATTCTTACCAACCTACTACCATACAACCAATCAATTTTCTTGCATAGATGATTTTCCTGGATGGATGGTTTCATTTTCCTGGTCCCTCGAAGAACGATGGATAGAGCTTTCACTGAGATGATAAAAAAAGTATGAGACGCCGCAAGTGTCATGTCGTAATTTGAAAAAAAAAAATTATTGGGAAAACAAAAGTTAGAAACATTACAATTAACAAAATTCACATCGCTTATTCACAAAGCCTCAAGGGCTTGACTGTGGCGATAACATGAATAAAATAACTATAAGACACACAAAGAATAAGTTGAAAAACAGGGAAAAAAAGTGCAACCTAAAATTACGAAAGAAAACTAGACATGTGCAAAGTTAATCAATTGAAGAAAGAAGTAAGCACACAATGAATTACTGAGAAAAATGCTTGTGCAAAAACCAAAAATTCACACTTGCGCATTCAAGATGCGATAACATAGAAAGAAAAAAACAGTTACTAAAAAAAGCATACAACGAAAAGATTCAACCTTGTTCTGAAATTACATTGTCACTCAAAAAACATAATTAAAGTATATACATAATTAAGACTGAATTAAATCAATACTCATGATTGGACAAGCTTTCTTTCATAACAATAATACATATGAGGAGGAAGTTAACTGTAATTAAGAGTTGAAGAGTAAAGGCCCATTCACAATGCGACGTTAACTTATACTTATACTTAGAGACATATAAATATAGCATCTATTTTTTCTTTTCATAGCATTTAGAATTTGAAAAGTAGCTCTTTGGTGCGTCTATTTGTCTGAAACATTGTGTTTTGTAGCGCAACAACATTCTGTAGCATTACAACAGGATGGTACCGGTGAATTCATTATATAACGTACAATAGGCATACAATTCGACCACTCAAATTGATATTTTAAGTAAAATGGTGTCAACCCCCAGGTTAAACCTACACCACATCTGCCTCCTACATTTGCAGGTGGGCTTTGCTTTTCAAAATTCCTCAACTGACTCCACCTGTTCACTTCCCAATTGATATATTCTTAAAAAAATAGCATCTATAGTGCTTTTATTTCGAATATAGCGTCTATATCGTCAATACGTTGGAACATAGCAGCTCCAGATGTTTGTAGCGCTTTGTCGCCTTTTCAAAAACATAATCAAACAACATCAAATGGGTAGAAACGTGAAGAAATGTGAGAAAAATATGCTTCAAAGCACTTTTAGATTTTTTCGCTTTTATAGCAATTGCTATTTTTACATGTCTCTACTTATACGTAATCGTTAACTTAAAGCAGCTATCGTAATATTTTCCGTCTCTGTTCACAATAGACCAGCACGTAGCCGTATACGCGTGAAACCAACAATCACAACATCAAGTTTCACCGCCCTCTCGAATAAAGCGATCCAAGACGAGACGGAATGTCAACAAACTGAACTGTCAGTTGTGTTGCTAAAAACAGCGAATTATGGATCAAGAAGAGGTATTCATATTTCTTTGTCATATAATGGGATATGTGTTGTTGTGTAATTATTATTACCGTATTCATTTTTATTTGTTAGGGTGTAATTATTATTATTATTCATTGTTATTGCGAAGACAAGACAAAAAGTCGAGACTCGAGAACTGTGAGTGTAAAATGACTGCCAATGTCTGTTCACTCTTATATTTTACTTCATAATTTGTTCATAATTTGTCGGTTTCTCCCGTTCGCGCGCCCTTCATCGTGGTTGATCAATTCGGCTTTCTGCTTGGTTGTTTCTTACGGTGAATGTTAACAAATATATTATTATATATTATATATATTATTATATATTATATTATATTAAATTAATATTATATATATTATTAATATATTATTATATATTATTTATTATTAGTTGATAATATATTTGTTGTAACGTAGAAGCTTGGACCTTGGGAGCTCATAAGTTACGGCTTACGACAATAAGTCCAAGTGGCTAGTAAAAGGTCTAAGTGGCCGTGCTTGATTGCAGTTGATGAGCATGATGTTCTGTAATCTGAAGTATTTAGTTCAAAGGTTTTATGTATTTCGGCGTTGAATCGAAGAGCAACATGTTCGTCGTTGAGAGTTACTCATTTTGAGATATAAATCTTCGTTTTCTGTTCACGGTGAGTTTTTGAATCCACATGTCAATATTTCAATGTTGCAATCTTCGAAAGGAAAAAAAATATAGATAAATCCTATAAATCATAAATAATTCTATAAAATCACGGCCACTTTTATTCAAGTCAATATAGACTTCGAAGTCAATACTTATACGATTCAATCCTCTGATTCAGCAAGGTCTGTAAATGTGATCATCATACATATGAAGAAATCTTGCGAAGAAGTGGAGAATTTATAGATATAATCGAAGACCTTTATGTCATAAAGCGCTCATTTTTTATTTTTCAATGTTATATTAATTGGTGAATCGATCAGAATATACTTTTCTATATTATTTAGAAATCATTTCAATGTGAATGGCATTGATACATAATTCTGCATTCAACTCATTATCTGTTTACAACAACAGCTAACTAATCACTTTTACCAAGAAGACTGTATTCTATAGGAATAACATATTATTGTGCTTTATATTTATTAGTATTCATTATTATTGAATCATTGTGAGTGAGAAGATGAAAGAAGAAGTAATCAGCGTGGAAAACACAAACGATAGGATAATGAAGATGACGGTGCAGATGGAAAAGAAGACAACTGAGATTATCCAAGTGTATGCCCCTCAAACGGGAAGACCGATGGCAGAGAAGGAAAATTTCCTGAAAGAACTGGAAAATACCATCACGGCAGAAAGAGTGCTAATTATAGGGACTTGAATGCGAAAGTGGGAAAGGAGTGGAAAGGCTACGAAGGGGTATTGAGTAAGTTTGGATATGGAAGTAGAGATCGAGACGGAATTAATTTGATAGAAATGTGTGTAAGAAATGAATTGACCAAGTAACACACTGTTCGAAAAAGGAGCGGAGAAGAAGATAACACGAGTCAGCTGGGATGGAGAAAAGAAAACTGTGATCGACTACATCATTGCAAGCAGGGAATTAAGAAGATGGGTGAGTGAACAGCTGTGAACCCAACAGTGACATTGGATGGAGACCACTGACTCATAGTGGCTACAATAAGAGGCGGATAGGAGTGGAAAAAAGAGCAGGTCAGAAGAAAAGCAGGAAGAAAGCAAGCCAAATTGAAAATATGGAGACTGCAAGAAGTGAGTGTGAAAAGGGAATTTCAAAAATTGATCAAGGTGAGAGTACCAGAAGGTGAAATAAGGGACGTAGAAGAAGAATGAAGATAATTCAAAGAAGTAATGGTACAAGTAACAAACGAAGTGTGTGGAAGGTCAAGTGGGAAGAGAAAGGCAAAGGAGACGGCATGGTGGAGCGAGGAGGTGAGGTGTGCAGTTAAACAAAAACAGGAAGCTTGGACTAGGAAGGAGAAAGATAGATCGGCAAGAAATATATTGAAGTACTTAGAGAGGAAGAGAGAGGTTAGGAGCATAATTGAGAAGGAGAAAAAGAGGACAGTGGTAGAGCTTGCCAAGAAGCTGGAGAAAGATGGGCAGGGAAATAAGAAAATGTTGTATGGAATCATGAAAGAAAAGAGGAGAGATAAAGAGGAGCAGAAGATCATATATGATAAGAATAATAAACTGATTCGAGAACCCAGAGAAATGAAGAGAATGTGGAAAGAACATTTCGAAGAGCTATTAAATGCAAAACATACACAGGTAGGAGAAGTGGAGGAAGCAGAGATGAGAGGAGAGGACTGTGTGGAGATGGTGTCAAGAGAGGAGGTAGCACAGGCAATGAAAAAGATGAAGAATGGTAAAGCAGCAGGAGCAGATGAGATCGTGGTAGAGATGATGAAGGCAGCAGGGCAGTGGGGGGCGGAGTGGGTGTTTTGTGTGATGGCGCCAGCATGGGATCAGAAAAGAGTGCCGGAAGATTGGGTGAAAGGGGTAATAACAGTGATATTCAAGAAAGGAGACAAAAAAAAGTAAGAATTACAGAGGAGTGACGCTGATGAGCCAGGCAGCCAAGCTGTATGAACGAATTATTGAAAGAAGGATGCGAGTGCTAGTGGAACTCAGGTTAAGGGAAGATCACTATGTGCTCAGAACAGGCCGATCAACAGTAGATTTGATATTTGCTGTCAGGCAACTGTTATAAACAAGATGGGAGGAGGGAAGAAGAGTGTACATGGCTTTTCTAGATTTGGAGAAAGCATAATATGACCATCTTCCCAGAGAAAGGGTGTGGGAGAGTCTCAGGGCAAAGGGCATACATGTGGGAATGATAGACCGTGTGAAAAGTTTATATCGAGAATGCAAGGCTTCAGTGCAAACAAATGGAGGCAGGACGGAGTGGTTTGAGGTAAGGAGTGGAGTTAGGCAGGGCAGTGTCCTATCACCTATGTTGTTTGTAATGGTGATGGATGAGATGATCAGAAAAGTGGAACCAGAGAAGAAAGGCCCAGGGTCAAAGACAATGATATATGCTGA
The DNA here is from genome assembly GCA_964007535.1 of Brachyptera risi. Lineage (NCBI taxonomy): Eukaryota > Metazoa > Arthropoda > Insecta > Plecoptera > Taeniopterygidae > Brachyptera > Brachyptera risi. The sequence goes on from OZ023329.1 coordinate 15,168,365, forward strand.
TGATATCTTGTTATGGGGAGACAGTAGAGACGAGGTGCAAGAGAAAGTGGAAAGATGGGAAGAAATTACAGAGGAGTTTGGGATGAGAATTAGCGTGGAAAAAAGCAAAACAATGGTGATGAGCAGAGAGAAGAGAAAGATTGAAGAAAAAGTACAGCTGCAAGGTCAAGAACTGGAAGAAGTAGAAGAATTCTCATACTTGGGAAGTATTTTCAGTAATACGGCAAAAGTAGAGCTAGAAGTGAATAGAGACAAGCTAAGGCGGACGGGCTATTTCAAAAAGTAAGGAAGCTGATTTGGAACCAAGATTTTCCAAGGAGTGGGAAGATACTCATTTATAATGGGTACTACTTGCCTATCTTGACATATGGAGCAGTTACATGGTTAATCAATTGGGGAGAAGAAAAGAAAATGGAGGCAGCAGAAATGAAGTTTGTAAGGAACGTAGCAGGAGTGTCAAAGTTGGAGAAGAAGAGAAGCAGTAATATAAGGAAGGAAGTGGGAGTGGAAAGGTTATCATTTAAAATGGAGAGGGAGAGACTTAGGTGGTACGGGTATATATACGGAGAGTGGAAATGGAGAGAATACCGAGAGCAATGTTTGAGATAGCAGAAAACAATGGAGCCAAGAGAAGAGTTGGAAGACCAAGAGAAAGGTGGCAAGAGGGAGTCAAGTTTGAGGTAGTCAACCGAGGAGAAGAATGGGAAGAAGTGGAAGACACGAGAGATGGTGGGAGAACAGAGAACGATGGAGGGAGCTCGTAGGAAGAGAAGAAGAAATAGAGAATAGGCCTAGCAGTAGTGAAGAAGAGGAGGAAGAAGTCGAAACTGGCAGGAACCGATTGATATGAGAAGTCTGCCCTAGAAAAACTGGTGGAAACACCCCCTGGCCAAATTTAATTGGTTATCTGGGTCTGAGATATATATATATATATATATATATATATATATATATATATATATATATATATATATATATATATATTTACATAAGCCTACCCTTTGTTTTGTATAACTTTAGTCATGAGTTTGGGTAAACAAATGTCATAAAGCGCTCATTTCTTATTTTTCAATGTTATATTAATTGGTGGATCGATTAGAATATACTTTTTTATATTATTTAGAAACCATTTCAATGTGAATGGCATTGATGCATAATTCTGCATTCAACACATTATCTGTTTACAACAACAGCTAACTAATCACTTCTACCAAGAAGACTGTATTCTACAGGAATAACATATTATTGTGCCTTATATTTACATAAGCCTACCCTTTGTTTTGTATAACTTTAGTCATGAGTTCAGGTAAACAAACTCTCACGTCAGAAGATTCACCCTTGATTTTATTGACATTAACTATCATCCATTTCATAAATCTATTACTCTTTCCATTTAATAGAATCAGAATGACGATCATCTTGAGATCAGTCTAGATTCTCTCTTCGCCGCTTCAACATGTCTGAAATAGATTTCGAACTATGTCTTTCTAGACGCAATCAATATATCGATATAAGTATTTTCACGTTACTACTCGATTATTTCCTACTCTTCACAAATAATTACTGTTATTGAATAATAATAATAAACTACTTGGGAATAAGTATGTCTCTTTCTCTGGTGAGCCATAAAACCCATATTTGTTCCTGTGACTGGACTATCACATTTGTACCCTCGTTCAGTGTGATGGTTGAAACCCTGAGTTATTATCTAAATTCCCAGCTTAATGCTTGGGCGTTGTCACGTATCCTTCGAATTCCGACCGCTCTTTGTAATTATATGTCTGTAAAGACATTGGTGACAGCAACGCTATTATTGTGAACATTCAAGTTGATTGAACTATTATTGATTTATTCTCTTCTTTCTGACAGTGTCATAATAATGTATCAATTTGATCAATCATTCCAACTCCATCACACAAACTCTCAAGTCACAAGATTCCCCCCTGATTTTATTGACATTAACTATCATCCATTTCATAAATCTATTACTCTTTCCATTTAATAGAACCAGAATGACGATCATCTTGAGATCAGTCTAGATTCTCTCTTCGCCGCTTCAACATGTCTGAAATAGATTTCGAACTATGTCTTTCTAGACGTCATCAATATATCGATACATATAAGTATTTTTACGTTACTACTCGATTATTTCCTACTCTTCACAAATAATTACGGTTATTGAATAATAATAATAAACTACTTGGGAATAAGTATGTCTCTTTCTCTGGTGAGCCAAAAAACCCATATTTGTTCCTGTGACTGGACTATCACATTTGTACCCTCGTTCAGTGTGATGGTTGAAACCCTGAGTTATTATCTAAATTCCCAGCTTAATGCTTGGGCGTTCTCACGTATCCTTCGAATTCCGACCGCTCTTTGTAATTATATGTCTGTAAAGACATTGGTGACAACAACGCTATTATTGTGAACATTCAAGTTGATTGAACTATTATTGATTAATTTTCCTCTTTCTGACAGTGTCATAATAATCTATCAATTTCATCAATCAATCTCAACACCATCACATTTATATGGTTATAATCATGACAAGTGACGAGAAAGTCATCAGAGAAGGAAGAAGTTCATGTGTAGTATGTGAGAAAAGTCTGAAAAAAGGTGTGGGGTGTGTTACGTGCATGAAATTGTGTCATTTCAAGTGTCCAGGAGTGACTCGGAGAGATTTGAGAAAGATTACGATCAGTGAATGGGTTTGTTACAAATGCAAAAGTGAGAAGAGGCTTCCAGATAGCAAGGGTGATTGCAATATCATCAAGTCCCTCTCTACTCCTCCTTCGCCACGTTCTGACCTATCACTCTCCCTCGACGGTCAAACTATTTCCGATCCGGTTACTCTCTCCGAAAAGTTCAATTCCTTTTTCATCAGCTCTAGCAACACTGCTCCTACCCTGACTTTCTCGCAGTCCCAAACTAGTTCTATTCTCCCCACGACCCGTCCTAACAGACCTTTTATCTTTCTTCATCCCACCACTCCCGGAGAATTCATCCAAATTACCCGCTCTTTTAGTAGCAAGCACTCCGGTGGTATCGATGAAATCCCCACCTCACTCCTTTCTAAATGTATTACCTACTTGGCCTGCCCACTCTCAATTATATTCAACAACTCTCTCTCTTCTGGAATATTCCCCACTAAACTAAAAATTGCCCTCATCATTCCCATCCATAAAAAGGGCAATAAATCCGAAATTAATAACTATCGTCCGATTTCTCTCCTATCCTCTTTCTCCAAACTGCTCGAGAAAATTATGTTAAATCGTCTTTCTCATTTCCTTTATCAGCATAACCTATTGTCACACTGCCAACACGGTTTTCAAAAAAATAAATCCACCATCACTGCCATTTTTGATTTCCTCTCTCCCCTTCACGGTCTTTTCTATGACCTAAGCAAGGCCTCTGACACCATCGACCACAAACTTCTTCTTTCCAAACTCTACGATCTTGGCACACGTGGCACTGCCCAAAATTGGATCTCTTCTTTTCTATCGGATCGCACCCAAATCTTCAAGATCCATTCCAATAACCCTAAATTCCCAACTTCCACTCTCTCGAGTCCCCGCTCCGTCTGCTGCGGGGTTCCCCAGGGATCAGTTCTCGGACCCCTTCTCTTCCTACTGTATATAATTGACCTCCCTCCTCTTCTCAACACAGGTACCCTCTCTCTCTATGCTGATGACACCAGCCATCTGATCACTTCACCGCAAAACGACCTTTCCTCCCTAATCACCATGGCCAACCTTCAAACTTCTCACATGTCCTCATATTGTGTCAATAATCGCCTCGCTCTTCAATCTACTAAGACCACCTTTATTCACTTTCACTCCCGCTCCAAACCACCCTCAATCACTCCCCTCATCAGACTAGATAACAAAATCATTCCTACGACTCCCTCTACCAAGTTCCTAGGCATCACTCTCACTCCTTCTCTCGACTGGGCTCTCCACGTCCACACTATCTCTGTCAAGATCCTCAGAAGTTGCCACCTTCTAAGACGACTCAGACACATCGTCAGCCTCCACACCCTCAAACTCACTTACTTTGCTCAACTTCACTCTCATCTCTCTTATACGGCATCCTCTTCTGGGGCGCTTCTCCCCCTGCTAACCGTGTCTTTATACTTCAAAAAAGAGCTCTACGCACAATAGTTGGTATCTCCCGTCGCACATCCCGTCGCCAGCACTTCATAGACCAAAAAATTCTCACTCTCTCATCCAAGCTTATTCCAGATGCTAGCTCCTTCGTCCGCACCCATCCCGATCTCTTTCCTCTCAACTCTTCAATCCATCCTTACCAGACCAGAAACAAAAACTCCATTCACATCACATCTCACAATCTGTCCTTCTTCACCAACAGCCCTTTTCACCCATGCTCTATCTTATACAATCACTTGCCCTCCCACGTAATCCAGTTCCGCTCACTCAAGTCTTTTCTTGCCAACCTCAAAAGTTTTCTTATTTTAAATCCTTTCTATAATCTAAATGAGTGTTATCGTTATTTTTGGCTAGATTTATTTTTATGGGTTAGCTCTAGTAAAGTCGTGTTCCAGAATTCAGCGCTTAGCTATAGCGCTAGATTAGCATTGTCGAAATGGCGTTCCAAATTCTAGCGGCTAATTCCGCTAGAACCTAGCAAATCAAAGTAGCAAATCGTTCCAGAATCTAGCCTGCTAAGTCCGCTGACATAGCTCATCTAGCGGTAAAAAAGGTTGCTAAAGCTGGATTCACAATGCGAACTAATGATTAGTAACTAATATTGAATACTAAAATTAAGAAACTGAGCATTCACTTAGGCTTGCAATAAGAATTAATTTTCATGAGTCGTAGCTTTCTTAAGATGACAGATTTGAATTGAAATCTACATGTTAGAAGGCTGTAAACGAGCGGCTCATCGAACGGGATAGCTTCCTTTTGCATTGACTTTCTGTCGTTTCGAATTCACGACTTCTGATTGGTCGGACTAATGATTGAAACTAATGATTAACACTAAAGTTGAAAGTTGGTTAACTTTCAAGGTCAGTCACTAATATTAAACACAATGTGAACGTCAACACTGATTCCCTATCTGCCAACTTTAGTTAATCATTAATCACTAATCATTAGTTCGCATTGTGAATCCAGCTTAACTTGCTAGTTCAGCCATAATTTTGAGCGCCAATTCAAAGATCAAGACATCGCTTGGTATGGTCGACCTGCAGATTGAGTATGAGAATGAAATAATGTCAATAACTGTGGACAAAAGTAGTGCAGAACAATTAAATAATGATGAGTTTCAATATTTGAATGTAATGAGTAAATAATTGCAGCAAAAAATCGACTTTGAGGTTATTGGAGATTGCCAAAAAGTTTGTAAAGGCCTAGGCTTAGATTGGAGGCTATTCAATTCCATTGGCAATAAGAGTAAACACTTCGTCATCCTCTTCTGATCCACTGGAGGAGGAATTAGAAGAAATGCCTGGATTTAATGCAACTGCTGCAGTTCCCAATACGATTTGATCTTCTGCAATAACTTATACAGCTTGTTGCAGAAAATGCTCGTGGTCGTTCCAAAATTGCAAGCTAGCTGAGCTAGCAGTGACGTATGCTGGGCCAACTTGGCGCTAGCAAAGCGCTTAATTCTGGCACGCCACTTATCATGTATTATTGTATGGTTGACAGCATAGCAGTTTTGTTATAACACACTCTGGAGGTAGTTTAGAGGAGTAATGAGAGAGAGAGTGAGATAGAGATAGACGCAGAAGTTTTGGTGCAATGGAGTAGAGGACGAGACTTGGGTGTTGTAATATGTGAGATATGTACGATTGGAGTGAATAAAGACTGTACGATTTTACTTAAGAATGTGTATTGAGTTAATTACGTATCCTGTAGGTTTTGTGTTAATAATTCAGAAGTGGGATTAGCAACAAACGTGCTAACAGTGAATAGTGCTAGGCCTAGCCTATTTGGCGATGTTTCGGAACAATCATTTGAGTGTGGATAAATGTCTGGGCCTAGGCGGAGTTGCAGAGTTACAAAAGGCTTCTTGTAAGACTGAACGATTTTTATGTAACGTACGGTAGTATGAACGGGAATGAAGGTAACGGTCTGAACGGGAATGAAGGAAACGGTATGAACGGGAATGAAGGTAACGGTCTGAACGGGAATGAAGGAAACGGTATGAACGGGAATGAAGGTAACGGGCTGAACGGGAATGAAGGTAACGGGCTGAACAAGAATGAGGTTAACGGAATGAACGAAAATAGGTTAATGGCGTGAATGAGAACAGAAATAACGGTGCAGGTGGCGTAAACGTGATGAACGGTGGCGATTCAATGCAGATGGCAATACAAATGGCTTTACGTGAGGCTATGGCGGGAATGGCCAATTTATTGGGCCAGGTCAATCAGAGACCTGCAGAACAAGATCACTATCGTTTGCCTGGAGATGTTGTGCCAGAATTCAACCCTAAGTTAGGTTCAACCCAGACCATGGACATGTGGTTAAGGAAAGTTGACGAATGCGCACACATGTATCGATGGGATGAACGAGCGACCGTGTGTAACGCATTAACTAAACTACAAGGTACTGCAAAGAATTGGTATCAAACTCTTTCGTCGGTACAGAGAGGCTGGGGTGAGTGGAAAGACTTGTTACGGGAGGCGTTTCCAAGTGTCGTGGGAACTCAACGGCTATATCGAGAGATGGAGTCAAGACGCAAGTTATCTACTGAAACGGTTGAAGAATATTACCATGATAAAGTTGCTAGGGCCCGAGCCTGTGGGTTGCAAAACGAGGCCATAATTGATTACGTTATTACGGGTTTAAGCAACGACAGTCTCATTCAATCAATTGGGGCTCGAACGTATGAATCTCCATCAGAATTGCTTCGTAGCATCAAGCAATGGGAAGAGCGACTGGAGATGTCGAGAGCGGCAAAGTCTACGAATTCGGAAGAACGGTTTAAGAAAAGTACCAGTACTGGAAATTCTAACAATATGAAGCAAATTTGGACCGATAAGCTGAAACTATTATCCACAGCAGAAGGTGGCGCAGGTAATACGAAGGTGACCAAATTACCTCGAGTTAATGAACATGGACAACCTCTGTGTTTTAACTGTAGCGAATACGGTCATATTTTGATTAAATGTGACAAGGAACAGAGACGCGCACGTTGCCATCGGTGTCACCGAGTTGGTCACTTTGCTCGGGACTGCAAGGTAAAATTAGACCCACCAGGAGGAGGCACTGATCCGGCTGGACCTAATGCACTTCACGTTGATGACAGAAAGGCAGGTGAGACAAACATCAAGTATTTTTTTGACGCTACGATCAACGGACAGTCAATAAGGTCATACGTTGACTTGGGAAGTAGATGTGTCACTATCCGTGAAGCAGATGCTAAAGAAATGAAAATCTAGTATAGTGATTTGGGGTTGCGATGTACTATTGGCGGGTTTGGAACAGCTAGAACCACACCGTTGGGTAAGACCAGTGTTGTTATTACGGTAGACAAAGCAACGGCTGAAGTTGAAATATATGTGGTGCCTAACCATATCCAGACAGTGCCACTGTTGGTCGGGCAGCCGTTCACTGATCAAAAGCATATAACAGTTGTCCGTAGAGGAGGTACTGTCGGGTTGTTTGAGGAACAACTCGATGGCGCAGAAGAAGAGGATGGGTGTCTAACCAACATTAATATTCCGTCTCTTCCCGAGAGGCCTATTACGCTTTGGGCGAAGACTGCAACGGTGATTCCTCCAAATTACGCAGGGTTTGTTGATTCAGCAACGGACGCTGGAGATGGGGATTATTTTATTGATCAGCAATATCGGTTCCAAAAAAGTAGGGAGTATTGTTTTCCTCGGTGCATAATATCGCCGAAAACAGATGGAACATGCTTGGCACCCATCATGAATGTCTCAGATCGTGTAATACAGTTCGAACCAGGTGACAGGTTATTCCGGGCGGAACCTTGTCAAGAAGAGCAATGTCCAGATGTGCAGGTTATGCATACTAGTTTCGAGAGGTGTCCAATCGAAGAGGATGATATTCAAGTAGGACCATCAGTGACGGCAGGACAAAAGAAAACTCTCTGCAACTTGATAAGCGAGTACCGAGATTGTTTCGCGTAAAATGTAGGAGAGTTAGGAGTAGTAAAAGATGTATCAATGAAAATTGAGTTGACAACTCCAACTCCCGCTACTTTTCGTCCATATCAGATTTCATATTCAGAGAGGGAGAAAGTTCGTAAAATGGTGAATGAGCCAAAGAATGAGGGAATCGTCGAGGACTCGAATTCACCATATGCGAGTTCATTATTGCTAGTCAAAAAGAAGACAGGGGAGGAGAGGCTGTGCATAGATTATAGGGCACTGAATAGAATAACAACAAAAGACAGATATCCACTTCCACTGATCGATAATCAGTTGGATAGATAAGTGGGAACAAGTATTTCACAAGTTTAGATTTAGCATCTGGTTATTACCAGATTCCTATGGAATCGAAGAAATATACAGCTTTTGTTTCTGATGACGGGTACTATCAATTCATAAAAATGCCCTTCGGTTTGGCAAATGCGCCTGCTGTGTTCCAGCGGATGGTAAATACTGTTTTGGGGCCGCTACGATTTACTATTGCCATGACATACATGGACGACATATTGATCCCAAGTAAGTCGGTGGAAGAGGGATTAATTAATTTGTGAACAGTATTGAACGTGTTAAGAAATGCAGGACTGATACTGAAACTGTGTAAGTGTTTCTTCTTTTATGAACATGTCGATTATTTAGGGTACGAGATTTCGGAAAGTGGTATTTTACCAGGTCAACGTAAAGTACGGTGTGTATCCGAGTTTCCCCAACCAACCACTGTTCATGTTTTACGCCAGTTCATTGGCTTGACTAGCTACTTTCGAAGATTTGTAAAGGGGTATGCTATTCTTACAAAGCCACTGACATTACTTCTTAAAAAGGATCAACCCTGGGAGTGGAAGGAGCAACAAGAGGCTGCATTTCAAGAACTGAAGAAAAGATTAGTAGGAAAACCAATATTAGCTCTCTACTCAATTGATGCTGAAACAGAAGTTCATACAGATGCCAGCCAATTAGGACTTGGTTGTATCTTGCTACAGAGGCAGAAAGACAATCTAATGCACCCAGTGATGTATGGCAGTAGACAGACGACCAATGATGAGCAGAAGTACCACTACAATGAATTAGAGACTTTGGCCGTTGTGTGGGCACTAGAGAAGCTTCGAGTGTACGTTTTAGGGCTTCAGTTCACAGTGGTGACCGATTGCAGTGCTCTAAGACGTATGTTCACAAAAAACCAGTTGGTACCGAGAATTGGTAGATGGTGGCTGAGTTTACAAGAGTTTACATGTCGAACATCGTGCAGGAGTACGGATGCAGCACGTCGATGCGCTTAGCCGTTCACCATGGGGACCATCTCCATGCGAGATGGATTGCATGTTCTAACCATCGACATGAATGAAGAAGACTGGTTAGTGACGGCGCAGAGTGAGGATGCTCAGATTCAAGAGTTGAAGGCTCAATTACTGGAAAAAATGCAGTTATCAGCAGACGACAAGCGAGTTCAAGAAGACTTCTGTCTAGAACATGGAAGAGTGTACCGAAAAGTTACAGACAAAATCGAAGGGAGTAAACTCCTGTGGGTTGTACCAAAACGAGTGCGTTGGCAGGTTGTCAAGCGTTGTCATGATGATATAGGTCACTTTGCGCTCGACAAGACTATTGATTTTCTAAAAAGGAAGTTCTGGTTTGGTGGAATGAGGCGGTATACACAACAGTACATTGGGGCTTGCCTGGAATGTTTGTACAACACGCAGCCAGGAGGTCGAAAACAAGGGATGTTACATTCTATAGAGAAGATTGGGATACCCTTCCAAACATTTCACATGGATCATCTGGGGCCATTCGTGCGCTGCTTGAGGGGCAACATGTACGTTATCATCGTGGTTGATGCATTCACGAAATTCACATTGCTGAGAGCTGTACGTAACACGGAGGCTGCACCAGCTCATCAACGAGTAGTTGAGGAAATTGTTGGGATATTTGGGGCACCTATGCGGATAATAACGGATCAAGGGACTTCTTATACGGGAGGGTTGTTTGAGAAGTATTGTAAAGAGTGCAAAATTAAACATGTCAAGAATTCAACGGCGACACCGCGAGCAAACGGACAAGTAGAACGCTATAATCGCACTATATTACCAGCTATTGCTTCCATGTGCAAGTTAGAATCGAGGAAAGATTGGGATGCCAAACTGAGTCAGGTTCAGTGGGGAGTGAACAATACTGTTCACAAGGCCACTAAAGAGACACCCTTCCGGTTGTTATTCAACTATGATTCGAGGAATCCAAACGGGGACATTAGTCAGCAATGCGTAGAACCGCAGGAAAAGCCGGTAACGGACGTTTTGGAGAAGCGGGAGTCTGCAATCAAGAAGATAAGACTCGACCAGGAAAAACGAAGGGTTCGGTACAACTCGAAGAGAGCACAAGCGTCGGATTATCAACCGGGTGACTTGGTGGTTGTGGCAAGGGGTCCTGTTTCAACAGATCTCCCGGAAAGTCGGCGAAATCAGAGATTTTACTGAAACCCGGCACCAGTGGACAAACTGAAGCGGTACGAGATCCTGGAAGACTGCAGTAGCGAGGAAGAGCTGCCTGAGGGAAGTGCGGACGAACTGGAAGAGGAACCCATGGAGCCACGTCCAGTCTGACTACGCAAACGCCCACCTAGGTTTAGCGAGTAGGGTTTTGGAGGGAAATAGGATTCACTTTTGTATGTATACTAAGGATTAGGTATTGTATAGTGAACCAGTTGATTGGGATTAGCATTGTTTTTACCGAAATTCAACTGTAGCATAGTTAGATTATTATTTAGATGATTCATTTAGAGTAAAATCAGAGGATTGATTTTGAGTTTTGGATGGCCGAGAGTTATCGTTATTTTTGTCTAGATTTCTTTTTATGGGTTAGCTCTAGTAACATGTTTTATTGTATGGTTGGCAGCATAATTCTATAACACACTCTGGAGGTAGTTTAGAGGAGTAATGAGAGAGAGAGATAGAGATAGACGCAGAAGTTTTGGTGCAATGGAGTAGAGGACGAGTCTTGGGTGTTGTAATATGTGAGATATGTACGATTGGAGTGAATAAAGACTGTACGATTTTGCCTAAGAATGTGTATTGAGTTAATCACGTATCCTGTAGGTTTTGTGTTAATATGAGTATTTTTCGAACAACTATCCCTGATTTGCCCTCTAGCCCACTTCACATTTTGAACGCCCCCACTTGTTCCCTAGGACATGACAAGATGATTGAGAGGAGAGGAAAAGTCAATAAAACGTCTCACATGATGATGATACTCCAGTCTTATCTTAGCATGTAGAATATATCTTAATCGTATATTATAGTAATATCTACTTTACATTATATCCAACTGAATGATAGTGCTATTTTATTTTATGTCTCTCTTATTAAATGTGAAGCTGGATTCACAATATGAACTAATGATTAGTGATTAATACTAAATACTAACATTAAGAAACTGAGCATTCACGTAGGCTTGAAATAAGAATTAATTTTCAGGAGTCGTAGCTTTCTTAAGATGACAGATTTAAATTTAAATCTACATGTTAGAAGGCTGTAAACGAGCGGTTCATCGAACGGGATAGCTTCCTTTTGCATTGACTTTCTGTCGTTTCGAATTCACGACTTCTGATTGGTCGGACTAATGATTGAAACTAATGATTAATACTAAAGTTGAAAGTTGGTTAACTTTCAAGGTCAGTCACTAATATTAAACACAATGTGAACGTCAACACTGATTCCGTATCTGCCAACTTTAGTTAATCATTAATCACTAATCATTAGTTCGCATTGTGAATCAAGCTTCAAGGTTAGGTGGAAGAACGATCATGTGATCGAACCTCGCCCTTTTCGATTGTTATGACGGAATGTACATGCAAATAAAGTCTTTCTATAGTGGAGTTATGGAAGAACAATGGGCCTAGTGACCAGAAACAGGACAACTGGTTGTTGAGACTGATAAAATTGGTGAATGATTTGAATATAGAAGTAATGGAATTAAAGAAGAAAAGTGAACAACAAGAAAGGGATTTCACAAAGGAATTAATTGACAGATCCATGTGGGAATCCGAAATGGAAATAGACCTAGTAAACACTGGATGTCCCAGGGACGGTTCATTTTCCTCACAAAATCTCAGATTGTTCCCGTCACCTGGAACCATTGCTGTTATATATCTCTTTGCCTGGAACCACAGTCTACAGCGAACCTGTTCGCTAACAGAACCTTCTCTGCAATGTATCCTCAGTCTCTAAATTCATGATAACAAATTCGACGTCCCAGATACGGAACAATCACGCCACGCATTCACATGGGCTTGAAATAAGAATTAATTTTCATGAGTCGTAGCTGTCTTGAGATAAGAAACTGAGCATTCACATAGGCTTGAAATAAGAATTAATTTTCATGAGTCGTAGCTGTCTTAAGATGACAGATTTAAATTGAAATCAACATGTTGGAAGGCTGTAAACTAGCGGTTCATCGAGCGGGATAGCTTCCTTTTGCATTGACTTTCTGTCGTTTCGAATTTACGACTTCTGATTGGTCGGACTAATGATTGCAACTAATGATTAATACTAAAGTTGAAAGTTGGTTAACTTTCAAGGTCAGTCACTAATATTAAACACAATGTGAACGTCAACACTGATTCCGTATCTGCCAACTTTAGTTAATCATTATAATCACTAATCACGCCATCACACAATCCGCCATCTTGAATTGGCCAGCAAACACGCTTGAAGTTTGTGTGCCAGTGTTTTTTAGTTTAATCAATGTTCTTTTGAGAACAGTTGAAGGGTATTGTGGGGAAATCAGTGTTAAAGGTTACAGTAGTGTGGTGAAGTGTTGATGAAGAAATTCAGAAAGTTTTAGTCGTGTTTATAAGTAGTTGAAAGTTTGACAGTGTTGTTGCTCTGTGTTAGCCTATTGTTTTTGTGGTTAAGGGCGTCCGGGTTTGTTTAGATCTGTATAAGCGTAGGTAGTGAAGGGCCTAGTTACTTGTTTGTAGGGTCATTATTGTCGAGGTAGTTCTAGAGGGTAACATTCTTTGTAATATCAGTCCAGCTCTTGTGAAAATGCAGGGTAATGTAGGTGTAGAAGATTCTAGTAGTTGTAACAGGTGTAGGAAGGTTGTGAGCAGTAGGCAGAAGGCTTTGAAGTGTGGTGTGTGTGAGTCGGGGAGCATGGTGCATGCAGTGTGCCGCGTCTCTCGGGGGAGGAATATAAGATTTTGGGGAAATGCAGTTCAGTTGTGTGGTTGTGTGGTAGCTGTGTGGGGGATTGGAAAGATAAGGTAGTAGAAAAGGAGGCAGGGAAGTGGGGAGAGTTAGAAGAGCAGTTAAGGAGTACTATTGCTAGGTTAAAGCGGAAGTTGAGGAAGGCTAAGGAGGAAAAGGATTTCGAGGGAGATAGAGCGAGTGCGGTTAGGGGAGGGTGTGTAGATGAAGTGAGCATGGGGAACGGGCCTAGGAGTAGTGCTGAGTATAAGGGTAAGGAGACACCTGTGGTAAAGGTAATCAGTGTTAGTCAGGATGAAGCTGGGGCTAAGGTTGGGAAGGCAATGGGAAAAACCAAGGCTAAGGAAGTACTTAGGATGGAGGAAGATAGTGGTAGACTGGGACAGAGTAGGGCTGCAGAGGAGGTTGAGGTTAAGGCAGACAGGGAGGGCTTGAGAGGGGTGATGCTGATAGGAGACTCACTCGTTCGGGGAGTAGGAGCGCAGGCCGGGGGAAAGCTGGACGTCACAGTTTTACCGGGAATAGGGGTAGTCAGGATGAAGAAAGTGTTGGAACAGGTTAGTGAGAAGGATGCTGCAGGGAAGGCGGTGATAGTTCATGTAGGGACAAATGACGTGAGTGGTAGGGATGGGTGGGGAAAGGTCAAGTTAGAACAGGAGATGGAGAGGTTAGTGAACGTAGCTCGTGGGAGGTTTGGGAAAGGTAGGGTGGTGGTTAGTGGGATTTTGTATCGTAGGGATATGCAGAGGGGGGTCATCAATGGTATGAATGACTTTCTTAGTCGTATGTGCGAAAGAATGGATGTGTGTTTTGTGGACTCCAATTGTTGGCTAAGAGGAGAAGGACTAGGTGGGGATGGACTCCATTTGTCAAAGGAGGGGCAGCGTATGTTTGGTGGGCTGTTAGGTGATAGGCTGGGAACACAGGTTTGACTTGAGGGGGGTGCGATGAATGAAGAAAAGGGGGGGACAGTGGGTGGGGGGAAAAATAGGTCGAGGGAAAGTAAATGCCAGGAGATTAACCTAATGGTTGTAAATTGTAGGAGTTTAGCAAATAAGGTGGATGAATTTAGAACGCTATTAGAATTGTACCAGCCAGAAGTGGTGGTGGCAGTAGAGACATGGTTGGGAGGGGGATTTACAGGAAGTGAATTAACTATAGATCGTTACACATTGCATAGAAGAGATAGGGATAGGCATGGAGGGGGGGTAATGGTAGCAGTTAAAAGAGGTATTCAGGGGACAGTGCTCTGGAAGGAAGAGGAAGTAGAGATGATGGGAATGAAGATAACAGTAGGCAAACAGTCTCTTGAGGTAATCGCAGCATATAGGCCTCCGGGGGGGATTTAGGACTGCTTCATTGTTTAGAGGATAGGCTTAGTGCTAGGGATAATGTAGAGAGTTTAATTATAGCGGGAGATTTGAACATGCCTAACGTAAGATGGGAGGTAGGAGGTGGAGAACAAGGGAGGGGAGTAATGCAAAATATCGTTACGGGCATATTAAACGAAGGTTTTCATCAGGTTGTGGAGGAGGGAACCAGGAGTAGAAGGTCAGGGGGTACAAATATTCTAGACGTTGTGTTAGTCAGGCCGAGTGAGTTGTGGGCAAAAACAGTGATTGTTGATGGTATTAGCGATCATCGGGTACCTATAGTCAGCTTAGCTTTAGCTCCGGTTCAAACCGATAACGTTGGGAAGAAAGTTTGGGGGTACAAAAGGGTGCAGGCAAGAGAGGTTCAAAAAGCTCTTGAGGATAGGTTTGAGAAGTGGTGTGAGATAGACGAGCGTGATGTTGAAGGTTTGTGGTTCAATTTTCGGAAAATATATGAGGAGGTTAGAGATATGTTGGTTCCCTATAAGGTGTTGCAGGCGAATGCAGATCCTGCCTACTATAATGGTACGGTTAGGAGGCTTAAGAGAAAGGGTAGAAAGATGAGTAGGAAATTGAGGGAGTCAGGGGAGGGAAAGGAAGCGATCAGGGACCTAAGGCGGGACTTAAACAAGGCTAAGAGGGAGGCGAAAGAAAACTTCATGGGCGGTATGTTTAATGAACGTGATGTACAGGGTAGCTGGAATAGAATGTACAGGTTTGTTTCTAGTCAGAAGGGTAGTAGTAAGGAGTTGCCCACCTTAGCTGATCAGGGAGGGAATGAGTGGAAAACGGATAAGGAGAAGGCAGCAGCATTAAATAGATTCTACGGGGAAATATTCAATGTGACTGGAATTATAGGGGAAAGAGAAACAACACTGGAGGGGGGGGGGGAAGAAGTCCTGCTTACAGAGGGGGAAGTGTGGAATGTATTAAGGAAACTAAAAAGTGGGAAGTCACCAGGCATAGATGGGGTGCAAAGCGATCTCCTGAAATTAGCGGGTAGGGGGGTTGTTGGTTATTTGCTAAGGTTGTTCCAAGCCTCACTCACAGCAGGTAAGAGTACCGCAAGACTGGAAAAAAGCGGAGGTGGTTCCAATTTCAAAGGGAGGGCAAAGGGGCAGGGTAGACAACTACAGGGGAATCAGTTTAACGTCACATGTATGTAAGATGATGGAAAGGGTAGTTATAAAGAGAATAATGGAGAAAGTAGATGAACATAGGGGTATTTCGGAAGTGCAGCATGGGTTTAGGAAGGGGTATTCATGTGAGACACAGTTGTTAGGTTTTGCGGAAGAGCTGGCAGGGGTAGTAGACAAGGGGGGCTGTATTGATGCAGTGTTTTTAGATTTTGAAAAGGCTTTCGACAAGGTAGATCACACTATATTATTAGGGAAGTTGAAACTGTCCATTGGGAATGCTGGGTTAGTTAATTGGATTGGAAAGTTTCTCCAGGATAGAGTTCAAACAGTTCGAGTAGGTTCGGAGGTTTCAAGTGAGGTTAAGGTTACGTCAGGAGTTCCACAGGGTAGTGTGTTAGGTCCGTTATTATTTTATTTATATATAGATGATCTGACTAGGGTTGTTAATTCGAGAATAAGGTTATTCGCAGATGATTGTGAGGTATATAGAGAAATCAATACAGAGGAGGATGTAGTAGCTATTCAGACAGATTTGACGGCACTTAATTGTTGGGTTCAGTTGAACAAGATGGGGTTAAATGAAGGGAAGTGTAAGTTAGTCACCTTTGGTAGGAGGAGAGTGAGGGCTGATGTAGTGTATGATGTAGGAGGGAAGTCACTTGAGTCAGTGGAAAATTACAAGTACTTAGGGGTGGTATTTGATAGACGTCTACGGTGGGGGAGTCAGATTGAGAGAATAGTAAAAAAGAGTATAAATGCACTAAACTTTGTAATGAGGCAGCTTAGGGGGACAAGTATGGAAATAAAGAAAAAGGCTTATTTCTCGTTAGTGCGTCCCATGGTGGAATATGCTAGTTCAGTTTGGGATCCTTATAGATTAGGTGAGATAAGAGATGTGGAAAGGGTGCAAAGGATTGCAGTTAGAAGGGTTACAGGTAGGGTTAGGAGGTGGAAATGGGGGGAGAATGAAAGAGGGAAAAGGGTGAGAATATTGGAGAGTCCATCTGAGATATCCGAGACTTGGGATGGCGGGAATTGGAAATACGGAGAAAGGAGGATCGGATATGCAATTTCTTCAGGGTAATGGAAGGAGAAGGGGGCTGGGGAGAGTTGAATAGGTTGATTGAAAGGAATGAGTCAGGGTATGGGGGTAGTTGAAGTCATGATAGAGCAGTAGTTATAAAGGGGGCTAGATTAGATGTCGGTAAGTTCTCTTTCCTGAATAGGACAGATAGGGATTGGAATGGGCTTAGTAGAAGTATCCTTGAGTAGGATGAAATAGGGTTGAAGCTATTCCGTCAGAAGGTTAGGGAGGCGATAGGATAGGATTGATAGGGAACTTGCCACCGCGCATTTATGTGCAACTGCAAGAGTTAATAATAATAATAATAATAATAAAAAATCATTAGTTCGCATTGTGAATCCAGCTTGACGTGTGTAGTGTAGGCCTACAAACTCATTGCTTAGGCCTATGCCTAGGCATTGAGTTGAACACTGTAAACACTGTAAACTCAATGGCCTAGGCCATTAAGTATAGAGGTTAAACCTCTATACTTGATGCCTAGGCCTATGTTGTTCACTTGACAGTGGTTGATGTAGGCCTAGGCATTGATTTTGTACTACAAATTCAATGGCCTAGGTCAGGCCAGGCCAGCCCCAAAGCTCTGTTGTTTCGATTTAATATCAATCAATGCTGTAAGCCGTGCTGATCTTTTTTGGGCTAAGGCCTAGACCCTATTGTATGTTGGGTGTTGGATCTGGGCATTACAAAATCAATGACCTAGGGATGATGATGATTAGGCCCTATTGTTTGCTATACGACCCCACCAACAGCTAGGTTATACGCGGGTACGAATGATCAGGTGATTATGAAACTATGAAGTGATGGTGAATGAAAGGACTTTTACAAAACGGAGTGTATATTCGTACGGTCAACCGTATGATTGTGTGAAAATAGATCATACGGTCAGTATAACGTCATAACCGCGATGTTTCAGTTGATGACAATAAATCACCAAAATAACGCTTTTGAACAATGTGACGACTGTAGCACATGGGTTAGCACAGCTGACTCCCATAGCAGGGATCTCTGGTCGAATCCCGCATGTTACTTATTATTTTATTTTATTACATTGGTTCCTCTAGGAACATGGTCAATTATGTGGACAAAGGCAGGTTGCGGACAGTGGTTCAGGTTAGGTAGGTCAGGTTGGTGTATAAACCTCGCATATACCGCTGGCAGGCGGAACGGAGCTTATGAACATGATATATTATATCATGTTCATTTGGTGACTAGAGTTTATATGAAAAGGTGCATGGTCATTAAGGTGGACAAAGCCAGGTTGCGGACAGTAGATTAGGTTATTGGGTTGGGTCAGTGTATAAACCTCGCGCACATATCACGGTGCTTATATATCATGTTCATTTATCGGTAACTGATATCTGGTGCCCTCTAGCACTGAAAATTACAACTAGACCATCCGACGTCACTAACATAAACAACCAATGACAACGCTGACCGTACGATCTATTTACACGTATTCATACGGCTGACCGTACGATTATCCACAGCCTTCACAAAAACTCATGCCTTGTGCGGGACCCAAACCCACGTCCAACACTGACTAGGCCTAGCCTACAGTATCTGAAGTGGTGCCTCGGCAGACCGAGCTACCGAGGGCAGCTAATGACCTAATGTATGAAGCATTAAAGCTTCAGATCAACTGATAGAAAACTGCGTCTGTTATTGGTTACCAATAAAAGGTTAAATCGAGCAATCGGTCTGTAAATATATGAATATGCTGTACTTCCCAGCATACTATAGGCCCAGCTGAGCTATTACAATTTTCATTTATTCAATTTCAATTTCTACACTGCAGTTAACATGCCCATACTGCCCAGGACCAAATTATTGCATAACACGTCCATTTCTTGTCTTTAGCTGCTGTCAGTTTGAAGCGGTATGCTGCAGTCAATGCCTTGGATATGGAACCGACCTTGAAATCGTGGGTCTCAAACAAAATTCACGGGAAGAAAAGAAGCTCGAGTCCGACAGCTAATGAACAATTAACCTGAATCCAGAACCGCGAAACTTCGGTTCAGCGTAGGCCTACGGTAAATTTGTATTATAGCTTACAACTGGTTACTATAATGATCAAGTCATTTTTTCGCGAAGTGTCTATTGCCAGAAACATTTCTGGCTCCAAGCACCGAAAAACCTATTGGCTTGAAACATTTCTGCCTCCTGGTAGGTGGTCTGAAATGCTATTAATTAGCAGAAATATTTTTTTGTTTTCCCATTAGGCCTAGGCCCAATGGGATCAATTGGCAGAAATAATGTTGTGACGTTACACAAATATTTCATAAATATGTTTTCAAAGAGTTATTGGAACACATTTTTTTTTCAAACAAACAATATTTAGCTTCTCTTATACCGCAATCATCTCTCGACCACAGCCTTCTTTATTCAGATAATTTCTTTCTTATAGGCCTACTGTCCTTTCACTCGGGCTCTTTTGACGGGTTTGCGCATATTTGCTGGCGGGTCATTCCACATGAAATCAACCAAAATATTGGAGAAAAAACTTCCACCTCTTGGATTTTGATGAAATTTGCTATAGTTGTTAAAAAGCCAAGAAAATGACATACTTTTTTTTTGTTCAGCTCTATAGCTCCAATAGTTTTTGAAATGCGTCAAGTTGCGTTTCACCAAAAAACTCAAATTTGGGTACGCGTTCCTTTGACCAAAATTTTTCAACTTTTTACCTGTTTGACCTGGAAGGCTATTTTTTTTTTTAAATAATGCTGTGTTTCTAGTAAGTATGATTATGTGAAAAAAAAACTTTTTTTTCACAAAGTACATAAGATATATGGTGATTTTGACTTCAAAAAAACATCACCCAAAATGGGGTATTTTTGAAAACCCCCCCCAAAAAATTATTTTCCTCAGTTTGTTGGCTGTGTAATAAACTAAAATGTAGACTGTGGTCACCTTTGGTTTGGGATTATAAAATTATATGTGGTTTCATGCATAGGAAATGGCTAGAATGAACTCTATAAAGGTGCCTTAGGCCTGTTCAGTAGTGTTATCTGTGTGGTTTTTGTTTGTTGGTTTGTACCCACTGCATAAGTCGCACAGTTTCACCATTGCATTTAATGCCACCCTCAACATAGGCGTGCGCAGGAGCTTGTATTAGGTACGGCACCCGATCTGTGAATGTAATGCATCCATACCACAATGGGGGGTGTGGGGGGAGGGCTCTCCACTGTGCCCCGCAAGGAGATTTGTTGAAAATCGCGTTTTTTTTTCATTTTCCATAGAAGCTGTTGTACACTGGGATAATTATACATAAGAGTGAACACAGATTATTTCTTTCAAAGCTAACTTGAAATTCATGAGCACTTTGATATTTGAGAACATTTTGGGTCTTGGAGTAGATAGAAAAGATACTTAAGGGACCAAAAGGTACTCTAATTGATGAAAAAACATTTAAGGGTATGAGTAACAGTTGTTATTTATTTAGCAAGTTCTATTATTTTACATAGAATAAACATTTTCATCACGATATATTCCCACCTATTTATAATGTGATAAAGTAATATGTAATAATGAGTAATAGTGATAATACTTATTTTAAAAGAAACTTCGATTTTATTTTCACCGTGGTATTGTTACGGGAATTTTCTAAATTGTTGTAATCAATAATATCTCAAAATAATGCAAGATCCACTATGCTGATTAAACTTCGATTTTATTTTCACCGTGGTATTGTTACGGGAATTTTCTAAATTGTTGTAATCAATAATATCTCAAAATAATGCAAGATCCACTATGCTGATTATTATTAAAAACTGTCAGCTGTAAGGCAGTAGACGCACTTGAATCTTGATAAAATCTTTGCCGATATATTTACCTGCAATTGAAGTAATATGACGACATCGGGCGGCTCCCACATTCTGACAAAATGTGAAGCATAGTAAAACTGGTTCAAACGAGTAGATTTCAATTCTCAAAGAAAAATAAAATTGAATGATTCTGTATTACATTCACTATGAGTGAAGTCTAAACCTGATTCATTAGTGTAAATATCACATGACAAATTTCATATTTTCAGTATTGAATGTTAATAATCTGTTCATTATATTGGAAGAAACATCACGGCGACCAGTGGCTTCTTGATTGATAAGTCATTCAAATGAAATGTGATTTTAGGCTGAAACTAGTGAAACGCATAAATTGCGGAGCTAATTATAATTAATCTGTATGATTTAGTAATATTTTTTAGGTGAGCGTAGCGAAGCTTTCCATTTCACATCCTGAAAAAAATGGGCTTCGTTTTTATGTTTTTTTTTTTTGTAATTATGTACGCGGCAGACAGGTCAGAGAAATGAATCAATCAACTTAAAACTTTTCTGAACGTTGATGTCATACCAGAATAGGTTGGAATTGTTATTCAGAGGAATCAGTCGGAAGGTTGTTTCGTAAAATAATCGGAAAGTTTGGAAAATCCTCATAAGAATAACCCGGAGGAAAAATACTTGAAAAACAAGAATTTTTCAAAAGCTCTCAAACTCTCACAGAATATGAAAAATACTATTATACACCTATTCAGAGATTTTTTCAACAATCGAATGAGAAATAATGAAGAAAACGCAATAAACGTGTACATTTTATTGAATATTTGGATCAATTGGTTTTGCAAAGTGTTTATGCGACAGGTTGCAGGTTACTATAAATATCAACAAGGTGCAGGTGAGGTTTTTGAACGTTTGAAGTAAGTCAAGGTTTGTAGATGTAAATTGAGCTGACAAGTTATTTTTCATTCTAGATTGCCATACTTCTAAGCTCATCTCACAACGCGCATCCCGCGTTTTCCTAGTATCTATTTATTTTCAGTGTTCCGTAGTTTAAACATTGTCGAAGTAAAAAGTATAGAAAAAGTTCAAACAGGCCAGGCCGTGTCTGGGCCTACTTGGCCGCCCCTGTGCGCACGCCCATGACCCTCAATGACATTTGTGAGTGTGAAATAGATAAATAATGATGAAAACCAAATATGTAGGCCTACTATTTTTCAAATTACTCTCATGATTTAGGCCTAAAGAGTAAATCATTTCCAGATTAATACTCATTTCTTCATATCATTACCTTGTAATCATCATACCATGCAATTTTTCTTGGAATCGGGGGCGGGTCCAGGTAATATTTATGGAGGGGGGGGGGGGGGTTCCATTTAAAAGAAAATGAAAATGCCATAAAGAAAATTCCATATAAGAACAGTTGTGCATTGGCCTATTGTCGCAAATTCGGCGACCCGCCGGGGGAAAAGGCCCCCTTCTGGCCCCGTAGATAATTTTTTGAAATTACACCCATTTTTAATACGGTTTAGCGTTTTTCAGATGAGGTTTAGATACCGAAATCAATTACTCATAAAATTAATAATGGTGCATGAACCAATATTTGTAGCTGCGAGGTCGTTTTGTGTTATTTTAGCTCACTGGGAAGGCACTCAATTGTGCGCCTCCAAAACTCAGCGTGAATATTGAAGGTGAATGCAAAGGGAGGGGGGAGTCATGCCCCACAGGGATCTTTTTCAAGTTTTCCTCTTCTCAATATGATTCTACCGGTTTCAAGAACCTTTCTGGAATAGGCCTATATGGATTCTTCACTGTGATAACAAGACTGATTTTGCCAAATGATTGTTCCAAGCAAATAACGCTGGATTAATCCACCTTTCAATGACAAGAATATTGTGATAAGAACATTCATTCTATCCAGTGATGTGAATAGAATGAAATTCAATTTAAAGGATGTCGGTACGATTACTGATAGAAAGTCACATATGGGTGCCGATAGCGCCCCTCAAATTTGGCCACCGAGCAGCCACGCTCTTCGCCCACCCCTAAAAAACAACCTTTGTTGGTATAATCATTGTTATTTTGAAAAATCGTAATATCCAAACTACATAGGCCTTCTACATCTGACATTTAGAAACAGTACGTAGAGTTCATTTTCAATGCAATTATGTAAAATATGAAATCTTGGCATCAGATTGCCTTAAGGTACGTTCATAAAGCCACGTCATTTTTGCCGGCCGACAATCTTGTCGGATGCCGTAGGACGCCAAATGATTTCTACCGTTCATACTACCACGGCAAAACGATCGGTCATATCGTGAACTCAAGGCAATTATATATCGAATCGATGCGATAACCATGGCAACGTGGACAGTGATCGAGCTTGACAGTCGATAGTCCGTGAGAAAAACAAACAGTTTGAGTATAAAAGTGCACGTGATAACGTCTACGTCATCACGGCAAGTCTGTCGTCCGGCAAAATGTTCAACTTGAACCAACTTTCAAGGTCACAGTGAACGACAAGCCCGACAAGTCTGTGATTGGCTCATTCATTCTGACAGCACGTCAAATTCGTGTTGCCGTGGCTCTATGAACGTACCTTAATACGATATTTATTTCCTTCCTTCTCTTTTCACATTTTGTTTCTTTCTGTCTCCTCTTTTTTGTCGCTTCCAATGCATGGAGAGGAGATAACCACCTAACAGCACATTACATTGCCGCTAGGTGACAGATCCATCATGAATAGGATAAAAACGGCACGTTGCATTGCCCAAAGTTGACGGTTCCATCACGAGTGGGATGATAACGGCACGTTACATTGCCGAAAGGTGACACTTCCATCCTGAGTGGGATGATAACGGTACGTTACATTGCCGAAAGGTGACAGTTCCATCACGAGTGGGATGATAGTGGCACGTTACATTGCCTAAAGGTGACGGATCCATCCCGAGTGGGATGATAACGGCAGTTACATTGCTTAGAGGTGACAGTTCCATCCCGAGTTGGATGATAACGACACGTTACATTGCCTAAAGGTGACGGTTCCATCCCGAGTGGGATGATAACGGCACGTTACATTGCCTAAAGGTGACAGATCCATCCCGAGTGGGATGATAACGGCACGTTACATTGCCTAGAGGTGACGGTTCCATCCCGAGTGGGATGATAACGGCACGTTACATTGCCTAACGGTGACGGACCCATCCCGAGTGGGATGATAACGGCACGTTACATTGCCTAGAGGTGACGGTTCCATCCCGAGTGGGATGATAACGGTAAGTTACATTGTCGTTAGGTGACTGATCCATCACATACTGGGATGGGTATGGGTTGTGAGGTGGCAAGAGAGGATCAGATCAGGAACGTGGGATGGAACAGATCCATGCCTGCCGGGACGTTGGCATCAAAATATTAAATCCCTGGCACGTGTTTGTACAGTAACTTGGGAGTGGATCGTTCACTCCCTGGGACTTATCATTGTTCATTGGGTGGAAGCTGAAGAGAAAATGGCTCAGAGTGAGAATGAAAGGAAAGACAGAAATACATTCAGCCTGAATGATCAACATGAGCAATATAAGAATAAACAAGAGGAACAATTTGCAGCTTGGAAAGCAGACAGCAGGAGAAAAGAGCATCATAAGCAATCTCAAGTCAGAATTTTCAATGAAAGGCCATCAACAGGATCAACATCATCAGCAACACTGAATAAAAAGTTGATCATCAATAGAGTACATAAACTGGATGAGAAGTTGAACTCATCAACAGTGGCATTGGGAAACAATGTAATGGTCAATCAAGTACTGAAATGAAATTGTACAGTCAGCAGTAGCTTCTTCGGATGATAGTGTAATAATTACGTCACATAATAAATATGAGAAGGAGCAAGTTCTCGAGAATTGGGAACGCAAAAAGAAAAATGGAAATTGGAAAGAAACAGAAGGCCAAACAAACAAGGTAAAAAACAATGCATTAGTACTAATGGCGGGGGAAGTTGAGCCAATGGTATCAAGAAAAGAAAGGAGCGTTTTAGTGTGCGGCGATTCTATAGTGAATATGGTAGGCATCGTGAGAGGTAGTGAAGTTGCGAGTGACTTTCTCAAGGAGAAATTGGAAGAAGTGAAACTGAACGTCAAAGCGTTCCCGGGGATTGGAGTCCGGAGAATGGTTCAAGTCATACGGAACATCAAAGAAGAGGAAGTGAAAGAGAGTGTGGGTGTAATACTGAGCGTCGGTACAAATGTCATTGGTGCTAAGGGAGGCCGATGGGGCAAAGTGAAGCTAGTTAATGAAATGGAAAAATTGATCAAAGTGGCATCTGAAAGGTTTGACAAAGGAAGAATTGTGTTATGTGGTCAGCTTCACAGAAAAGACATAAATGATAAAGTGATCAATGAGATGAACAGGTTGCTTGCCAACTTGTGTCTAAGACAGGAAGTATGTTTTCTTGAAACCAACTGTTGGGTAGGAGGAAGTGATCTGGCTGGAGATGGACTTCACATAACGGGCATGGTTGCACTAAAACTCACCAAGTTGTTCAAGAGAGTGGGTAGCAGGATGATGTGGTGTGGGTGACGTCACTAGGTGTGTAAGGGGTTCAGACGATATGGTGTTGTCGGTAGAGGAAAAGTCTGCATGTGGGTATAGTGTTCAACACGGAAGGAGAGAGGTAAAATTGATGGTTGTGAATTGCAGAAGCCTCGCCAATAAGGTTTGATTCGGTGCTCTTCTGGAGTCGTATGAGCCTGACATTGTGATAGCAGTTGAAACATGGCTAGACGACGGGTTTACGGATGCCGAATTAGAACTGGTTGAATATGCACTTTTCAGAAGGGACAGGCATGATGGTGGGCTGATGGTGGCTGTGAGACGAGGGGTGCAAGGAAAGATGTTGTGGAAGGATGAGGTGAGGGAAATGATGGGGATGAATGTAAAGATGGGAGAAAATTCAGTCGACATAGTTGCAGTATATCGACCTCCTGGGGATGGAATTGAAACACTCGGAAAATTGAAAGAGGGAATAATTGAGATGAAAAGAAGTGGAAACGTTATCATAGCAGGTGATTTAAATCTACCGAAGGTTAGATGAGAAGCAGGGGTTGCGGGACAGGGCGAAAGTTCAGTGCAGAATATTATTGCGGGGATAATCGAGGAGGGCTTTTACCAGGTTATAAAGGAAGGTACTAGAAATACAAGAGCAGGTGGTTGTAATATGCTCGATGTAGTACTTGTGAGACCACTTGTCCTATGTACTAGGATGGAAGTAGTGGAAGGGATCAGCGATCACAAAGTGCCAATAGTCACTTTAACTTTGGGAGTAGGAAAGAATAGTAGTGGAGGGAAAAAGATATATAGATATAAAAAAAGAAATAAGCATCAGATACAGGGAGCATTTCTACGTAGAATAGAAGGGTGGTTGAGGATTGAGGACGATATCGAAAATTTGTGGGATGCTTTTAAAACAGTATGCGAGGATGTACGAGAGGAGTGCATTCAGTCAAAAGTTCTGTCGGATAATGCTGACCCGCCATATTACGATAAGAGAGTGAGATCGCTGAAGAGAAGAGTAAGGAGGCTTAATAATCGGAGAAAGAGATCAGGATTAGGGTGAGAGTTAGCAAGGGAAATAAGGAGAAAGCTTGCTTTGGCAAAAAAAAACTGCAAAGGCAAAGCTCATGAATGGAATGCTAGATGAACATGATTTCCAGGGAAGCTGGAACAAAATGTACCGCTACATAGCCAGTCAGAAAGGAGGAGATAGAGACTTACCAACATCAGTGGATCTTGAGGGAAGGGAGTGGGTAACTGAGGCGGAGAAAGCTACTGCTTTGAACAACCACTATGTAAGTGTGTTTAATGTGAGTTTGGGAAATATCGCGAAAAGTGAAGAGATTAGAGAAGAAGGATCAGGTGTGCAAGATGTTTGGAAGGGGTAGGGAGAAAGTAGAATATGTAAGGTAATATGTAAATTGAAGAATGGTAAATCAGCGGGAAAAGACGGTATCCAAAATGATCTGATTAAACTTGCCGGAAAAGCGATCATTCCATACCTAGAAAGAATACTCAGACTCACAGTTGAGAAAGGATCACTGCCAATGTAGTGGAAGGAGGCTATAGTAGTTCCAATTTTCAAGAGAGGAGAGAGAGGAAGGATTGGGTGCTACAGACCAGTCAGCCTTACTTCTAAAATATGTAAATTGGCAGAAAGATTAGTATTAGAAGATATAAAGTCAGACCACGAGAGGAGAGGTGGGTTCTCTCATGAGCAGCATGGGTTCCGACAAGGTTACTCATGCGAGACGCAATTGTTGGGATTTTCCGAGGAGTTAGCGGGAGTGTTAGACAGGGGAGGGAGGGTGGATGCTATTTTCTTGGATATGGAAAAGGCTTTCGATAAAGTTGACCATGAGATACTCTTAAAGAAGGTGGAATTGGCAATTGGTGAGCGAATATGGGTGAATTGGATTGGGGATTTTTTGAAAGGCAGAATACAGTGTGTTAAAGTGGGAAGTGTCACTTCAGTGGAAGGGCGGGTGACATCCGGTGTCCCCCAGGGAAGTGTTCTAGGACCACACCCATTCAACCTCTACGTAGAGGATATTGTGCAGGGCCTATCATCGACCATGAGACTCTTTGCTGACGATTGCGTACTCTATAGAGAGGTGAAAGGCAAGGAGGACGAGGCATCTTTACAAGATGACCTTGTTTTGGTGGGGGATTGGGTAAGGAAAAAGAGAATGGGAATAAATGTGGTTAAGAGTAAGATGATAAGCTTCAACAGGAGAAGGCGAGGGGTATTACCAAACTATTGGATTGGTGACCGGATCCTAGAAGTTGTGGAAAACTACAAATATCTGGGAGTAGTTTTCAACAAAAGCCTGGGATGGGAGGACCAGGTTCACCGGATAGCTGGAAGGGGTGGGGAAAGATGTTGAATTTCACAATTAGACAGCTCAGGAGTACTGATAGGAATATTAAGGAGAAGGCATACACAACTCTTGTGAGACCTATAGTGGAATATGCAGGTTCAGTGTGGGACCCCTATAAGGTGGGAAATATTAAAAAATTAGAGAGAGTGCAACGGATAGCAGTAAGGAGAGTTACAGGTAGAGTTAAGAAGAGGAGAGTCGAGTTAAACAAGAAGGGAGAGGAGGTGATGGTTTGGGAAAGTCCAACTGAGATGATTAGTGAGCTGGGATGGATAACGCTGAATGAGAGGAGAAAAATCGATCGATTATGTAATTTCAAAAGGGCAATAGAAGGGGTCGGTGGCTGGGCAGAATTGAGTGAGCAGATTGTTACAGGTGTTGGTTGTGGAAGAGCTCGCAGAGGACATCAGTTTAAGGTCGAAGTTATGGGGGCAAGATCCGACGTGGGAAAATTTTCATTTTTGAGAAGAACGGGTGATGAATGGAATGGTTTAAGTGCAGAGATGGTATCAGGGAGACAAAACTTGAGTGCAAAGGTTCTTAGAAAAAGATTGCTTAACAGCCAAAAAGAACAAAGATAATTAACTATACACTGGTTTCTTCTTACCCTTCATTGTTCATCATTCTATCATTTTATATATAATTGTTCACATTTTTTGATAAGAATACATTTATTTTTTTATTTTTCATATTTCTAGATTGTAATATCAGTATAATAGTGTGCTATTGTAATTGAAAATGTTGTATTGTAATTGAAAATGTTGTCCTCGCCACCGTCATTGACATTTGTGAGAGTATAAAAAAATAAATAAAAAAATAAATAATAAATGAATAAGTTAACGACATGCACTGTGAATAGGCAAGTCACTTTCCATAAGCCAAACATTTCACAAGTTAACGCTTACGTTAGACGTTCAAGTTAATGTTGCATTGTGAATGAGCCTTGACCATATTTTAATTTCCGTTTTGACACTGACAGCTATCAGTCAAGCAATCACTGCCATCTAGATTCTTAATCACTTTGGAAAATGACTACTAGGGGAAAGAGGAAAATGTGTGGAAAGGAGAAAAGCAGTGAAAAAAGGATTGAACAGAGTAAACATGTAAAATATATCAGAACGTGTTTGTAATTGAAGTATCACCCTAGCATTCAGGTCCTAATCCCTATAAAATACGACAGCGAGTAAACTCACAGTGGTGTTGGCGTGGAAGACGTTCTCGATGTAGGCCGCCGGATTGGCAAAGTACTCGTCCCAGTTGAAGTTGGGTACATGGTCGTTAAGCCACTGGTTATTCTTCTTGATGAAGAAGCGTACGCGCTGGACCCAGTTGCAGTACTGCTCTTTGAGCTTGCACTCCTGGCGTGCAAGCAGCTCGCTGAAGTCCTTGTTCTTGATCTCGAACGTAGACTCGATGAAACTGCGGAAGTGGACAAACTCTTCGTCCAGCACCTTGGACAGCGCATCACCCTTGTCTGGCAAAAAACCAGCCACTATTAGAGATTTATATATTCATATATATTTAGACGAGCTTTAGCGAGGATTCAATTTGACATACTGAAAAAAATTGGTGTTCGTTTTTATGTTTTTTTTTTTAATGTTTTTTTGTCGGTTCTCTACAGGTCAAACGGCTACAGCTATCGACTTCAAACTTTTTTTCGTCATGGTTCCTCATCTAACTTAGATCTGTATAGTTTTGTGGCATTATCGGGTGGTAACTTTTTTTTTTATGAATTTTAGAAATTTCAAACATCCCCACTAGAATAACCCGGAGGAAAATACTTGAAAAATCAAAATTTTTCAAGACCTCTCAAATTTTCGCCGAATATAAAGGAAACTATTAAGCACATTTTGAGAGATTTTTCGCATCAATCGGATGAGAAATAACGAAGAAAACGCATTTATAAAGCATTTTCCCATCAATTTAGGCTATTACGGGAACCAATTAAATCTATAGCAACAAGTGTCACAAATTAATTCAAAACGATTGAAATGAATGAAGAGGAAGGCCGTGACA
Source organism: Brachyptera risi (assembly GCA_964007535.1). Lineage (NCBI taxonomy): Eukaryota > Metazoa > Arthropoda > Insecta > Plecoptera > Taeniopterygidae > Brachyptera > Brachyptera risi. The sequence goes on from OZ023329.1 coordinate 15,198,011, forward strand.
TAACTGATTCTCGTAAGGTTTTTGAACGTTTGGAGTGATCCAAGGTCTGTAGATGTAGATTGGGTTGACAAATTATTTTTCATTCTAGATTTCTATACCCCTAAGCTCGTCTAACAACGCGCATCCCGCGTTTTCCTAGTTATATAGATTTATACCGGCCCAACTACATGTTAATTGAATTGTTAATTCATTGATATATTTAGACGAGCTTTAGCGAGGATTCAATTTGACATACTGAAAAAAATTGGTGTTCGTTTTTATGTTTTTTTTTTTTTTTTTTTTTTTTTTGTCGGTTCTCCACAGGTCAAACGGCTACAGCTATCAACTTCAAACTTTTTTTCGTCATGGTTCCTCATCTAATTTAGATCTGTATAGTTTTGTGGCATTATCGGGTGGTAACTTTTTTTTTTTTATGAATTTTAGAAATTTCAAAAATCCTCATTAGAATAACCCGGAGGAAAATACTTGAAAAATCAAAATTTTTCAAGACCTCTCAAATTTTCGCCGAATATAAAGGAAACTATTAAGCACATTTTGAGAGATTTTTCGCATCAATCGGATGAGAAATAACGAAGAAAACACATTTATAAAGCATTTTCCCATCAATTTAGGCTATTACGGGAACCAATTAAATCTATAGCAACAAGTGTCACAAATTAATTCAAAACGATTGAAATGAATGAAGAGGAAGGCCGTGACATAACTGATTCTCGTAAGGTTTTTGAACGTTTGGAGTGATCCAAGGTCTGTAGATGTAGATTGGGTTGACAAATTATTTTTCATTCTAGATTTCTATACCCCTAAGCTCGTCTAACAACGCGCATCCCGCGTTTTCCTAGTATTATATAAATAAGCCTGTATTTGATATCTCTACTATCTGAAATAGTATTAGTCAGCAACTAAAATGTTCAATATAGGGTATTGTTACAACTATTCTTGGGATTCAATATAAATTAGTTTTAATTTTAACTAGTCAAACGCGAAATATGCGTTGTGAGCGGGATATCTGAATAAAGTATAAAAGTCCTCGAAGTAGTTCTACCCTTGCTACTTTATCGACTCTGGTATTCTACACACCTTGATATCTGAATAAGCTATAAAAGTCGTTGCAGTAGTTCTACTCTTGCCACTTCATTGACTCTGGTATTCTACACACCTTGACACATATAAAAAATACTTCATTGTTGGGCAACTCTTGAATCTAGAAAGCAGTGAATCTCGACAATAGCATTAACCAAGATTACTCACTTGGTGACGTCAAATATCAGAGCCACATCGAATTCTAAGATCCAAAATGTGAATTTTAATGACATATTTCAATCAAGAGGATTCGGACATTTCTTGTCCGAATGTGTCTAAAATTAGAATTGTGGTTGATGCTATTTAATTCTGTCACAATTTTTATGATATATTTGATGAATATTATCAGTTATTTTATTCTTTTTCTTCAAAACGGCTGATTGGAATTGCATACCAAATCGTGAAAATGTGTAAAATCTATGTATACACATTTGGAGAAAATTTCATCCCATTTGGAGAGATTTTAGATTTCAACATTTTCCACCCAGCCAAATCTTATGGAGTTTTTAGAAACTTTGAGATGATTTTTCTCAAAATCGGTCCGACCGATTCATTCCAAACACCATACAGTTCTAAGTTGGATGAGTTTGCGTGTACAAAAAAGTTTCATGTTGATCAGTCAACCCTTGCGACCTGTGGAGTGCTTACAAAAAAAAAAAGAAAAAAATACAGACAAAGCCCTATGAAAGTGGGATGGAGACTCCACTACGCTCATCAATTACTTACTGTTATTGTTAAGGTTAGGTGGAAGAACGGTGCATTGACCAAACCTTGCCCTTTTGTTGTATTATATGCAAACAAATAAAGACGGTTCTATTCTATTCTATGGCGGTTTCGTAATCAATTATTTCACTTTGAAAAATCTCAGGTTTCAAAAGCATGGTGTGTATCACGGTCCATCTATAATGCATAGGTTTTTTATCGGGCTATCTCTGTGCGCTGAAAGGCTGAAACTAACATTGCTGCTAGTTCCACCAAAAGCCGTGCGGAACGCTAGGTGAAAAGAGGCCAGTCATGTGGTCCACTTGACGTCTTGCTGCCAAAATGAGGTACAGTTGGTGTGCGTATGTGTAGAATGTGGTCCGCTGACCTCTTTACACCCAGCGTTCCGCACAGATTTTGGTGGAACTAGTAGGAACTAGCAGTTGGTATCAACCGAAATAGTTTTGATAGAAGACATATACAGTGAAACCTCTATGCATCGTTCCTGGATCTATCGTTTTCCTGGATGTATCATTCATTTTTCTAGCCCCACTCCCAACTAATCAATGTTAAATTCTCCTGGGTGGATGGTATGGATGGTTTTATTTTCGTGGTCCCTTGAAAAACAAAGGATAGAGGTTTCACTGTATACTGTATTCTAGACTGTGGTGTGTATTTAACGTTCTAGTACATTCTATATTACCTTTACTAGAGACGTAGTAAAAATAATAAAGTAACATAAGTAATAAGTAATAAGTATTAATTAGTAATAAGTAAGTATGTTAGTAAAGTAACATTAATGAAATAGACAATCAAATGTAAATACCGTATTCCAAAAGGATATCCATTTTTGGTTCTCTTCAGGTTTCATGGTATTTTGATTAATTTAAAATTATATTATATTTCACTGTGAATGTTTTTTTTTTAATTATTTAGCTACGTTTGGGTTTTTGAAAATATGTACGCTTTTGAAGACCATGAGCTATATTGTATGAAAAATGTTTTTTGAAAAGTGTGTTCAAATATAAAATCAACTGGAGCAACCAAATGTCAAGTTGAGAAGAGTCGTTATCTCTTTCCTTGAATAACTATCAACAGTAAGCAGTATTCGTACAGCTTCCGCCTCATACTTAAACGTCCGAAAGAAAGTAGAATTTCTGTTGATAATCCCTCAGTTGTTAATCTAGAGTTTGCAGCTTCTGTTTTTTTAGTACTTTACTATACAATATCACAATTCAAATAAAAATCGACTACCAGAATGAATGCTATATTCATACAACTCTAAGCCATCTTGCTCATCTTACAACGTTTATGCTGTGTTTCATACACTTATAGGGTTTAACAACGCACTCTACTGATGACTACGATCTATTGGCATCGGTGAATGATATATATATATATATATATATATATATATATATATATATATATATATATATATATATATATATATATATATATATATATATATATATATATGAGATAAGAGGGAGGTGAGATGAAAGATTATTCTATTATGTGTGTTTTGGATAGTGCGGGGAAGAGTCGGTCCTGGCTTATTGTTGAGGAACCATCCCAGTATTGTCTTGAACGACAGAGGAAAACCACGAAAACTCCTGTCAGGATGGTCGACCACGGTGAAGCTGCATTTCCTTAGTTTCCTCGATGAGATATGGACCTACCCTTGGTAAGAGGGCCGATCGTAGCGGCAAACTCAAATACGTCGACTGTCCAGCCTAGCTTCTCCACTTCGAGACAGAGCAAGCGGTCTTCTTCCGACAGTTTCGCGCCTCGGCTCGGGTCCTCGTCTTTAGCGACTGACACGAACAAGTTCTCTGTCAGCACCGAGTGGATCGTCTCCTTCGACTTCTTCAGGCCACCTTTCTTCTACAACATCCAACCGAACAATACACACGCAGCTTGGGAATACAACAAATATCAAATATAACAATACATCAACAATTACTATTTATACTTGAAGTTATGGTACATCATTCATAAGTTACAATAAATTACATCTCACTCTTAGAGTGGCTGCAGAAATCTACACCACTATTCAATACTGTCTATACACCTACATAAGGTTGGGCGAACCTTGATTTTTGCCACAAACCGAACCTTTCAAAAAGGTTCGTTTTTTCTAACCTCGAACCGAACCTTTTTTCTTTTTTCTCTGCCCGGTGGGCAGCTGGCTAAATGAATATCAAAATGGGCCGCGGTCACCCGCGAAAATCTTTTTATGCGTTCGTACAGTTCATCCACTTCAACGTTTCACTCTCGTCCAAGGTTTCACCTAAATGCGTAATCAAAACTTACGATGACCGAGCATTTAATATAGGCCTAGTTCGTTATTTAGAATATGATCTTCTTACTTACCTTACTTATATTATTGAAATCTATTCAATAGTCAGTGAATATAAGCTTGATGAATTGGGTACCGGTGAAACAAATTGGGATATAAATATATTTTGAGATGGTCACACCCAATTAAAATTTGGATTTTTATATTTTGCTGTTTAATGAAATCGAATTTCGAAATATATCCTTTCAATGGGGATGAGCTTGCATGTAGTTTGAATGAAACTCACAAAAAATGTCCCAAAATTCAACTTGTCTGCCTGCAATAACAGCAATAAGCATAAGTGTTGACTTACTAAAAATAACAAAATATACACACAAAAATCACGATTTATCAAAAAATTCCCTGCGAGGCAGGACCTGCGCCCCCGTAATGGGTATAACAATTTGGACTTCGTTATTCAAGCACATCTCGGAATTTTTTAAATTCGCGGTACCAAAGAATATGAACCTAATATTGTGCCTGTGTGGGACACGAGACAGGCTGAAGTGTTGATTACTTTTCTTTAGAAAAGTGACTATGAATAATACGACAAAGACAAAGCGACGGCAGGAGAAAATGTTTGTGATAGGCCTACTATTAATCAAGTCTCAATTCTGATTGAGAAACGAACATAATAATTCACCTGAATGAAAATTCACAGTGGGCTGGCTATGATTATGCAATTACCGACATCCAAAAAACAGAACATCTAATCTATGAGAGAAGATTTACTAGGTCAAATATGGAAGAAATAGCGTCGATTTTTTTTCAGTATTCTCCTACTTAACCCAGTGATAATCAATGAACATATTTTTGGACCTCTGACCCTACTAATTGAAAATGGATTCCATTATCAACGTTTTTTCGCACTATTTCCGACTATTTGTGCTATCTTTGTCAACTCTGAATATTCCAATAAATTCACCTTGAATGTACACCTATTTTCTTCGTGCCCAATATTTGGTCATCAGGTACTGTATATCATGCATATTACATGAATTCCAATTTGGAAGTTGTATTTTTTCGATACTGAAATACTGGTAATTACATCACCAATTATTGTACTTGGCTTATGCTAAACGCTACATTTGGAAAACTATACCTACAACAACAAAAATGAAAATTATAGGTTCACACCAATCTTGAGCTCAGATTGCTTGAAACCCAAACCGCAACCCCCCCCCCCCCCCCCCTCCGTGGGCCGCTTTTTGTATATTTGTCCGGGTCGGTTTTGAGAGCCAGTCCGGCACTGATGCCCACTGCCAACCTCACCCGAATGAGCGTGTCTAGGGCGCGTGTGAGCCATGTCCAGGACACGCCCACAGGGCATGTGTAGGGCGTGTCCTGGCAGTCCCGCCCTATGTTAAATTAAATGGGGTTGGGCATGCCTGGGGCGCCCCAATATTCTTTTTGGGCATGTCTAGGGCGCGCATAGGGAATGTTTTGTGTGGCTACGTCCGAACTCGACCGATTCCAAACTCGACCGAAGCAGGTAAAATGGTAAAACGGACGAGTTTGGATTCGGTCGAGTTTGGATTCGGTCGAGTTTGGAATCGGACGAGTTAGGAATCAGACGAGTTGAGACTGCCGTACTGTGGGCTCGGCTAACTGCTTGTAAAATCAGGCGAGTTAGGAATCGGTCGAGTTAGGAATCGGTCGAGTTTGGATTCGGTCGAGTTTGGATTCGGTCGAGTTTGGAATCGGACGAGTTAGGAATCAGACGAGTTAAGACTGCCGAGCCCATGGCTCGGCTGACGGTTTCTAAAATCAGTCGAGTTGGGATTCGGTTGAGTTAGGATTCGGTCGAGTTTGGATTCGGTCGAGTTCGGATTCGGTCCAGTTTGGACATCTACCACAGGGATTCTATTTAGAATGGGTCGAGTTTGGAATCGGTCGAGTTTGGAATCGGTCGAGTTTGGAATCGGTCGAGTTTGGAATCAGTCGAGTTTGGAATCGGTCGACTTAAGACTACCGTACTATGGCTTTGGCTAACGCCTTGCCAAATCGGTCGAGTTAGGATTCGGTCGAGTTAGGATTCGGTCGAGTTAAGACAGCTATCTAGAGGCTGGCCTTATACATTTTGTTGGGCGTATATTTGCAGTCAACTCCTCCCACTCCATATTAGGGGAGGAGAGGGCGTAGTACACTCAATTTCATGTAATATGGTGCCATAGTTGAGAAAGGTATAGCTCTTATTAAAGCCTTCAATGAAACAAGGCGGGAGCGTCCAAACTCGACCGAATCCAAACTCGACCGATTCCTAACTCGACTGATTTTACAAGCCGTTAGCCGAGCCCACAGTACGGCAGTCTCAACTCGTCTGATTCCTAACTCGTCCGATTCCAAACTCGACCGAATCCTAACTCGACCGAATCCAAACTCGACCTATTCCTAATAAAAGCCCTATGGTAGCCGTCTGAACTCGACCGAATCCTAAGTCGACCGAATCCAAACTCGACCGAATCCTAACTCGACCGAATCCTAACTCGACTGATTTTACAAGACGTTAGCCGAGCCGTCCAAACTCGTCCGATTCCAAGGTCGACCGAAATAGAGTTACCACCCACTTCAATATACTGTCCAACCAACGCATTGCAAACCCCCACCAAAGAGACGGGTAGTTGTATCTTCGCTGGCCATAACAAATAGACCTACCCAATTGACTACCTGTATACAAGCGGAACTCAACTTGCATATTTCTTTCTCGCTACTTTACCCCTCCCCCCACCCCCCTCCCATCAAAATAGCCACTTCGTTGTGGTGACACGTCCGAGGCTCTTGAAAGGGATGCACTCACTAGCTGTGCCGAAAGGAACAATGGAAATTGAATGACCATTATCGAAATGAACTAAAATTGAAGTTGAAGAATTTAGATGATTTTAATTAGAGGATACGCATTGAAAATGAGAATTTAAGCAATTTACTTTTTTATTCTGAAAAATTCACTCATATGCGGCCGATATACGGCGATTTGTTGTGTGAGTCAGTTTTATCCATCTACTGGGCATCCTACCTGTCCAAATTCATATAAACCCTTGACTAATCTCTCACTTATGATCTGACTGCAATTGAAAAAACATCAAACAATCATTATTCACGTGTCGGTGGTGTTCTGGATGCATATAGTTCAATTATGCGATGTATATTTCTTTTTTGATTTTCAATTTTCGACCAATTTTCGATGAAATCATTGTTATTACAGTACGATGATGAGGTGTGCATCAGCTAGAGCCGATTATATCAACTGATAGCAAGTGAATGCAGCGATAATGAGTGAACTAATTGGTTATCATCCCTTCTAAATTCTAGTTATTTTCTCACCATAAATAATGATGCTCCGATTGATAATTAATAATCAGTTGGTTCAAGCGGCTCTTACTCAGTAAGAACAAAGAATAAAAATTAAGTTGTACAGATCAGATAACACTTGGTATCCAATAGCTATAGAAGAACATGTAGGTTATCGGTTGATATAATACACTCAATTTTTCATCAGTATTTGTAAGAATTGAAATATATTATAATTTATTATACATAATACATATATAGATATAGACTAGAACACAACTACGCGATAAACTTTTTATCAGTCATTTTCAAAATCTATTTTTTTACATGGGTTTATTATTTCCCAATCGTGTTCTAATTATAACGTGGAGTAGATTGTAGAAGATAAATACATTTACATGATATCAGCTATCGAAATGATATTTTATTGTTTCTTAATTGGTCTGTAAAGGTAGGCAATCGCCAATCCAACCACCACGAGCGAACATGTGTTCAGTCCACGCGCGCTGCGATGCTACCTGCGCGTGCATTCCTATTAGTCACTCACGATATTATGTGCGTTCATGTAGGCTTATGCTAGAACACACCAGACACCCCCAATTGTTAGTGCCGTCTTGAAGTCAACAATATTCATCATAATTACGATTATGGTGCGTTATTGTTTTAATGTTAATAAAAAAATATAATTATTTCATCCATAATATCGTTATGTGTCGATAAATAACATACTAACATAACATATAAACACAATGACATTATAACACATATAATATAATATATTTACATATACATACATATGTATTTCGTATACTGGAAATGATCGGGCTTGTATTCTTTTGTTTACGGTCAAACAAAAAAGCAACCAATCAATTCAATCAATTCAATTCAATTTTTAAATCATTTTATTCATGTTTTGTACCTCTGAATTTGTAACACTTTCACATTTTCATATAATAGACCAAAACAAGAAGCCCGCGTAAGACAAAGTCTTGTGTGCGGGCTGTCCTATAAAAATATAATAAGAGTAAGTCGGTACAAAAACTATATAACTTATATATGAATAAACCTAAAAAAAGAAAAAGAAATGCAAAAAAATAATGTATCGGCCACTATTACAATATTGGACACAAAACAAACTCCTCCGGGAAAATCCCAATCAAATCAAAGCGTATAAACCTTTCGACACACCTACACACCTACAGCAAAAAAAAAAAAAAAAAAAAACCAAACGAAAGAAAAAACAAAACAAACACAGCTATTAAATTTTTAAAAATCCATCAGTTTCAATATAGAGGAATTTTCAGTGATATCTAGCCACCTGCTGAGTGCCTTTTTAAACGAGTATAGTGTACTACATTTTCTAATATCTAATGGTAATTTATTGTATACATATGGACCCAGGTAATCAGCCTGTTTCTGGCATAAGAGTTTATTCATTTTAGGTATACTCACAGTGAATGGAAAAGTGGACATGTTATTTAATCTGGTGATGTGGGTAGGTGGTATAGTAATTACTTTATATTTGTCGAAATGTTTATACGTAAATCGACTTAAAACGACTTATATGTTAATCGACTTGAAACTTTTTCTGAAAATATAGTTCCTCATTGTTTTTGAACAAATTAGGTTTGGCACTTTTCTCTTGAGGTTTCAACATGCGATTGAAAAAATAGAAATCTCTCCAACAGCAGCATTGGGTAAAATTTTCAATTCCATAATTGGAGTCATTCTTCCCGTAATACGGAAAAATAGGGACTGAATTTTACGCGACCTACTTTATGGTTGGACATTTGGGCGATGACATAGTATATTAGTAGGTCTATATATTTGCATGTTATACGACTGAAATTGCTTTTTTGAAAAATGTTCGAAAGTTTACAATCAACGACTTTAATTCAGAAATTACAATCATTCCGTTCAATGGGAATCACGCTATACGTGGTCTTGTAGGATGAGTAAGAAAAGGGTACAAAATGCTTTTTAATGATGAATGATTTCTCACTTGAGCCCATAGGCTACTTATTATTCACTTACATTCGAAATGGTGGCGGGGATTGGTAAACTGTACTAAAAATAAACTGACCTACAAATAGGCTGTACTAAAAATAGTCTCTACTAAAAACCAACTGATCTGAACTTTTATTTCTTGTACAGCCTGTACAGAAGGTGAAGTGAGAGATGTGGCTCCTCCCCTTCATGAATTGTTACCTCCCAGCCTCGAGGAATCAGTTTAGGTCAGTTGATTTTTAGTACAGTTGATTTTTAGTACAGTTGTTTTTCAGTACAGCCTATTTTTAGTACAGTTGATTCTTAGTACAGTTGGTTTGGAAGTTTTCAGTGCACCAGAAACCAACTGACCTAAACTTCTATACTTCTCGACACAAAGTTGAACTGGAGGATTTGGCTCCACCCCTTCATAAATTATGTTCAGGTCAGTCGATTTTCTGTACAGCCTAATTTTAGTACAGTGGATTTTTAGTACAGTTTTTTCAAGCTCACTAGGTCAGTTTATAGCAGTTGGTTTTTAGTACAGTTTGTCGGTTTTTATTCAAGGTCGGTTAGTTTTTAGATATGGAGCCTATTTTTAGTACAGTGGAATTTTAGTACAGTTTTTCAAGCACACTTGGTCGTCCTTCAGAAAACTGTACTAAACATATCCAATGTACTAAAAATAGGCTCGATCTAAAAACTAACCGACCTCAAATAAACTGTACTGAAAACGAACAGACCCGAAAACTAAAAACTATCTTTAGTACAGTTTGTCAGTGTTTGGTTTTTAGTACAGATTCTCGTTTTTTTTGTTGTTTTTTTATTCTACCGTTTAGCAGCGTATGGTCAGTCTTGCGGTAGTTTGACCAAGTCCCGAGTAACGAGAGATCCCCTCTACCATTGTGCGATGGCTTGAGGGGGGGTTGGGGGGAGGGGGGAGCTGTCAGTCAATTTCGGAAATAGTCCCTACCTACTACAACTCAGGGTCTCGTGGTGACGGGTTCTAACAACTTACTTTGTTATGTAACGAAGATTCTTTCACCCATTTATGCATCCCTAATAAACTAAAACGTAATTGCAGAGGTAAAAATAATGTAGAATCACATAACATCATTATATGAAAATTGAACCATCACCATTTTAACCAAATCATTCCCTTTCCTTTTTTTATCTTTAATTTCAGTCCCAAAATTGAACAAATTATTAAAATGAAATCCTAATGAAATGCATAAAGTCTCTAAATGTTGTCGATGAGTAAACGGGATTTTTTTCAGTCGACGGCAAAAAATATGCTCACCAATTTGAAAATGAAGGTAATCTAATATGAGGGTAGACTGTAGAGAAAACTTTGCCTGTTCACCGATGTGCAAATATTGACTGGGAAAAGTTTCACACGTATGTCCAATTATTCTATTCGTAACTCTAGTATCCACATTAGTATCAATTATCAAAACATAATTGTTTATATGATACGTTAATATTTTACTAAGGTTATAGGTTCAGGGCCATTTTATTCTCAAAGACATTGAGAAAAACTCAATTCAGAACAACAAAAAAAGTCAGTGATGATTTGAGAGGTATAGGAATTGATCATCGCTATGAATAATTATATACTTAATATCAGTAATTGATTATTCCTTTCATAATATCACACAAATGAATTAGTGTTTCCAATTAAGTTGTTCAATTCTACATTTTGAAAATATTTACAATCCCTTTCTGTTACCAATACATCACATTGAGATTAGGGCCCTACTCAAGGGGCCCTACTGTCATGTTTTGATGGTGGTAGAGAAACAGGAACCATAGGCCATTTGGATTTCAAGTCAGACTCAATTTTTCTATGAATGGTTGACTGTGGAAAAAACTATATCAAATACACTATTATGTTCATCAGTCTTATTTTTTACCGTTTGTTTTTATTATGAATGATTTGTTATTCAATATGATAGTAGTCAGATGAGCGTGGCGGAGACTTCTATTCTACATACAAATACAAAATTCAAATTGGAAAGTGATTTTTATTCTCAGTTCTATTTTAATTCATCATGATAATATAATGAAAATACATACATGGAATACCAAGGAAATATATCGTGAACTGCCATAGAAAAATAAATGAGAAGCCCGCATAGAAAGAATTATTGTGTGAGGAAAACCGGAAAAAACCAAACAGCCTTGAACAAAATTGTTTAGTTGAATGAAAAGAAAAAAAAAATTGAAAGAAAAGTTCAGTCGGATTTCAATTTAAAGTTCTAATATTTCTTTGTGATTGATTTATTTCTACCATTTCTCTCATATTTCAATATCGATTAATATCGCTCATTATCGATCTAGTGTGGCTTCGTGATTCGATTGGAGGGTTGCTAAGTCAGGAATCAACACTTTTTTCGAAACACATGTTGTCACATTAAGCCATCGAAATGGCAGCAGCGAAAATGGTTACTTCAGCAATATTTGTGAATGGGAGACTGAAAAGTGAATGGATAGAGACACTCATGAAAATTCACGTACACGAATGATTTCCATAATTATATAATCCTAGACATAACCTAATGAAAATATAGAAATTCAGTGAAAAAAATTGTTGCAAACTAAAATAAATTATTCACAACTTATGCAAATAGTTCAGATGGGAAGAATATATTTCGAACTTAGATTGTCCTACGACAATCATCTAAATCATTTAAAAACGAAAGAAGTCGGAATATGGAATTAGGAATATGAATTATTTAGAAAACGTGAAAAATTATTTCAAAATTATTGAAAATATTCATTTTTCACCTTCGTATTAACTTCGACGTTGTGAAAGATAATCAATGATGCGTCCAAGTTGAGTATTCACATGTATCAGAATTTTATGTAGACCCAAGGAATCACATATTGGAATAATTTCAAGTTTCATTATATCATGCATGAATAATTCAATACTGGATCTTGCCAAACTCCAATGTACTAAATTATTGTTCTAGTAATTAATTGTGGATGATTATTCACTCGATATAATTTCTTTCAGAATCATATTCTGAAACAAACTGTATGTGAACTGGTCCCGTTTTCAAATGAATAGTTATGAATAGTTACTTATTCAAGTTTCCGTGCTTAAACCAAACTAATAATCCATACTTCTGTTTATTACAAACGTCTAGATTTTTCAAAATGATCAATACCGGTATGTGCTATCATTATTGAAAAACACAAAAAGTGTTTTGTTCGTATACTGGTTGTTGTGTATCTGTTTTGCTATACATCACCCATCCATATATTTCAATCATAAGACCCTGATTCATAACGTTCATCGAGTAAACTTGTTATATTCATTTAACAATCCTATCAAATGCAATGAATTTATCACAATGGATGGTATCATAGCAGCATAATCTCCCTTTGCTCATCTAGTCAGCTAAATATTACCAAATAGGAAATAGGAAACTTATTCAAGTGAATAAATGGATATAATTGAAATATTTTTAAAAAATGCACGAATAATCACAAATAATTACTTTCTCACATAATTTCGAATCATTCCTGAACATTCCCGTTCAAATGAAGTTTTAGACAGATATATACAACCTCCTGACAATGACAGATCATGATTATGGAAATCGAACGAAAAGATTTCTATTTCCCACAATATTCATTGAAATGACGCATGAACTAAAATTACTAAAAGAATATCAGACGTCATAAATAATTTGTTCTGAAGTAGGCCTACATGGTCTGTAAGTGAATAGTAAATCAAATATATCAGTGAGTGTTGTTTCTAGTTTATCTATATGCCTACTATGTTTATCTATTCATTATGGGCATAGGCTCGATATAACAAATTGTACTCGAAAGAGATGAGTTCTCCACAGTCATATATATCATTCATCCCATTCCATTATTTATTATTTATCACTACATATCCACTATTATTGCAAAGAAATAATCTATCTTTAACTCTTGTCCATTATTTTTCATGATGATAATAATGACAATATCATTACTGATACAATAATTAATAACATTGACCATAATATAATGAAAACAGAATTGATAATAATACAGGCCCTAATAATTATATATAATCATGATAATATATTACCAATTCTGTAATGAACACAAGTACCAGGTACGGAGAAAAAGAGAGAAGGAGGAAGATTTCAAGAAGAAGATCAAGATGATAAGAACATTCAAGATTTTCTCCCAACTGTGAATGTTTGAATTGTTTTCGAGCCCTGGCGATATTATCTCAGGATTTATTCTTTGTTCAATGAGTCAACTTATTTTTAATTATTCTTTGGGGTGGTGAGATCGCCGTTGTGGTGCCCCGTTCAACCGATCCTATTTTTCATTCATTGCCTTAATTATTGGGGAACAATGATTTTGTGTCAAGCTTCGATGTTATCAGAAAAAAAATCCTACAAATACATTATGAAGAATTGAACTATGACAAAATGAAATTGAAAATGATCTATTCAAAATGTGTTGATGATTGGGATCATTTTAGAGAATAATATGTATATTATCAATTGCAATAAATATGAACTCTTCCAACCGTTCATATTTTGTCAGAAGCTAAAATAACTTGTATAAAACATAATGCATGAATTCCAACAACCGTGGCAAGCCTGTTCGCGGGTATTACACACGAACCTAAACAGACTCACGCTATTGGCTGGCAACTGAACGGTCATCAGGAGATCCAACCAAAGCTGTCGAAAAGGTTCGCAGAATACGAATTTGAAATAAGCCAGAAATAATAACCGCTCGTGTAAAGTAGTTGTGTGAATATATATTTTGAATATTGATATTATATTGAAGTCGAAGTGTTAACTGAATGGAATGACCTGAACATGATCCATAGACCTTCTGATATTTTCATATCTCATTGGCTCATTAAAGCTCATCCACTGCGATGAGCACACACACACATCACACACTTCCTTATACTAGGAAAACGCACAGAATGTGCGAAATTTTAAAATGAGCGAGACATTCCTATGGAATGTACTCGACAGTCGTATTTCCTTTTTTTTTTTTAATAACATCGAAACTTGAAACAAAATCATTGTTCCCCAATTAAGGCTATGGATGAAAGATAGGATCGTTTGGATAATTACACACTTTTATTTTGAAATTTATCAAGCCTCTCTTATATAAATCAATCATTCATATAATTTCAATCTTATACCTCATAAGTTATAATTTTCGTTATCCCATGAAACCTGACAATTGGCATACAAGTCAGACAAAAATTCCGAATAATTTTAAACTTTTTCTGAACCTTGGTATCACAACAAAATAGGTTGGGATTGTGTTTGAGCAGACTCGGTTGAACAGGTTCATCGTGAATATTTCTGAAAATTAATCCCAAAAGTACAGTGCGGTAATTGGTGGAATGTTTGATGTTTTCAATTTCAACCCATTGAAATGAAATTCTCACAGATTTTTTGATATCATTCTGGTTCATGTTTTGACCAGATTTGAAATGATTTGAATCAGTAGTTTTTGAGAAAATGAATTATTAGGGTGAAAAATGTCAGATATTCAATTGAAAATTGTGAATGGAAATCAAGAGGTTTAATTAATAACGAAGGTTTTAAGTTTGAAGAATGAAATGATATGAATGAATATGGAAGGCTCGATGAATGCTAATATCAAGTTGCGTATATACTACTTAAATTGAGTGCACTCCATATACATATCTTGCTCATTTTAGAACGCATGTGCATGTGTTGCGTTTTCATTAATAGTAATAATTATCCACACAAAAACAGGGAGAAAGAAATGTGGTTATAAGTTGAAAAATATTTCTCTATTCGATGTCCAATGACAAAAATGAGTATGATACGTTCGATTTCACTATTATTTTACAATAAAACAATTCATAAACTCACTACATTGACAACAAATAGTGTATTCAGAAAAAAAATCAAGAGAAACTAGGCAAGTGTTGCACTGACAGAATATATATTTTCATCTTCTTTGCCAATTAAATGTATGCACGAAATAGTTATACCCTCTCATTTCCGATGGATGAAAGTGAACATATTTTCTCATCAGTTCTAACAGGAAAAATTGGAACAATTTTTTTTTAAATAAATAATTTCATTTATCCAATCCCAGGTATTTGATAGCCATGATGTTGAAAGTGATACTGAAAGTTATTGTTTGTCAACCTTAGACAAGCTGGCTAGAAACTACCTGGAGGGTCGAAACCAAAGTCTTTGTAATCTTCCTTCGCTCTAGCTCTACTCGGGACTTGGTCAAACTGCCGCAAGACTGACTATACACTACTAGCCGGTAGAATAAAAAAACAACAAAAAAAAAACGACAATCTGTACTAAAAACCAAACACTGACAAACTGTACTAAAAATAGTCTTCAGTTTTCGGGTCTGTTCGTTTTCAGTACAGTTTATTTAAGGTCGGTTAGTTTTTAGATCGAGCCTATTTTTAGTACAGTGGATGTTTAGTACAGTTTTCTGAAGCACGACCAAGTGTGCTTGAAAAACTGTACTAAAATTCCACTGTACTAAAAAAAGGCTCCATATCTAAAAACTAACCGGCTTTGAATAAAAACCGACAAACTGTACTAAAAACCAACTGACCTAAAAACTGATCTAGTGAGCTTGAAAAAACTGTACTAAAAATCCACTGTACTAAAATTAGGCTGTACAGAAAATCGACTGACCTGAACATAATTTATGAAGGGGTGGAGCCAAATCCTCCAGTTCAGCTTTGTGTCGAGAAGTATAGAAGTTTAGGTCAGTTGGTTTCTGGTGCACTGAAACCTTCCAAACCAACTGTACTAAAAATCAACTGTACTAAAAATAGGCTGTACTGAAAAACAACTGTACTAAAAATCAACTGTACTAAAAATCAACTGACCTAAACTGATTCCTCGAGACTGGGAGGTAACAATTCATGAAGGAGAGGAGCCACATCTCTCACTTTACCTTCTTTTAGTAGAGCCTATTTTTAGTACAGCCTATTTTTAGGTCAGTTGATTTTTAGTACAGTTTATTTTCAGTACAGTTTGTATCATCTCATTGGTGACTCGATATAATAGACAATTTGATGAAGCATTTCTAGACCAAATCGCGAGATACCAAATGAGTTTATAAATACATTGGAATATTGATATTGAATAATCAAAGTTATTCTTTTTTCTGTTGTTACACAGATGTGTCTTTCCTGTGAAAATCGAGGAATAAAACACGTAAAAAATGTTTTTTCCACATATTGACTATATATGCAAATTTTTTAATTAACCATTGATGTCGGCAAACTCTTCGCCAGTCGTTTCATATAATTACAAGATGACTTTACCGTTCAATTGAGATATTTATCACTCACCGCTTGCTCCCCACAGCCTATTTCACAAAAATATATTCATCCAAATTTAATTCAAAATTCATTCAATTTGTAGTAAAATCATCTCAATTATGTATTTTCATTATATAACGAATTTATTGTTCATGATGTTCTGAAAAAAATTCACAATTCATCGATAATGGCAGACTATTTTAATCAAATTGATTATTTCCCAAAAATGTATCGCAAAAAAAAGGGGCCGCCTCAATTTGAGCAAACTTTACATGTAGCAGTTACGTATAATTATCTGAATGAGATTTCGTTGAGTTCACATTTTTAACTCCTGAGCTCTGTTCACTAGATCTGATTAATGAAATTTGGCATTAATTTAAATTTGATCACAAAATCATAGCAATTTTTGTCCGATTATTCTCATTTATTTTGTTGTCATGTGAAACATTTTTGTCGTGATTTAACAATAAAATGTAGGAATGTGGTTCACTTACAACGGCCAATAAAAAATAAATAAGATTTTCATGAAAATTCGATCAAAAACAAAATGGCGACTCCGATTTGAGCAAACTTTTTTGAATTCAGTTGGAAAGTTTGAGGCAATCAAAATTCAACGATAGAATTTAGGCGATTGCCTACCTTTACAGACCAAATAAGAAACAATAAAATATTATTTCGATAGCTGATATCATGTAAATGTATTTATCTTCTACAATCTACTCCACGTTATAATTAGAACACGATTGGGAAATAATAAACCCATGTAAAAAAATAGATTTTGAAAATGACTGATAAAAAGTTTATCGCGTAGTTGTGTTCTAGTCTATATCTATATATGTATTATGTATAATAAATTATAATATATTTCAATTCTTACAAATACTGATGAAAAATTGAGTGTATTATATCAACCGATAACCTACATGTTCTTCTATAGCTATTGGATACCAAGTGTTATCTGATCTGTACAACTTAATTTTTATTCTTTGTTCTTACTGAGTAAGAGCCGCTTGAACCAACTGATTATTAATTATCAATCGGAGCATCATTATTTATGGTGAGAAAATAACTAGAATTTAGAAGGGATGATAACCAATTAGTTCACTCATTATCGCTGCATTCACTTGCTATCAGTTGATATAATCGGCTCTAGCTGATGCACACCTCATCATCGTACTGTAATAACAATGATTTCATCGAAAATTGGTCGAAAATTGAAAATCAAAAAAGAAATATACATCGCATAATTGAACTATATGCATCCAGAACACCACCGACACGTGAATAATGATTGTTTGATGTTTTTTCAATTGCAGTCAGATCATAAGTGAGAGATTAGTCAAGGGTTTATATGAATTTGGACAGGTAGGATGCCCAGTAGATGGATAAAACTGACTCACACAACAAATCGCCGTATATCGGCCGCATATGAGTGAATTTTTCAGAATAAAAAAGTAAATTGCTTAAATTCTCATTTTCAATGCGTATCCTCTAATTAAAATCATCTAAATTCTTCAACTTCAATTTTAGTTCATTTCGATAATGGTCATTCAATTTCCATTGTTCCTTTCGGCACAGCTAGTGAGTGCATCCCTTTCAAGAGCCTCGGACGTGTCACCACAACGAAGTGGCTATTTTGATGGGAGGGGGGTGGGGGGAGGGGTAAAGTAGCGAGAAAGAAATATGCAAGTTGAGTTCCGCTTGTATACAGGTAGTCAATTGGGTAGGTCTATTTGTTATGGCCAGCGAAGATACAACTACCCGTCTCTTTGGTGGGGGTTTGCAATGCGTTGGTTGGACAGTATATTGAAGTGGGTGGTAACTCTATTTCGGTCGACCTTGGAATCGGACGAGTTTGGAATCGGTCGAGTTTGGACGGCTCGGCTAACGTCTTGTAAAATCAGTCGAGTTAGGATTCGGTCGAGTTAGGATTCGGTCGAGTTTGGATTCGGTCGACTTAGGATTCGGTCGAGTTCAGACGGCTACCATAGGGCTTTTATTAGGAATAGGTCGAGTTTGGATTCGGTCGAGTTAGGATTCGGTCGAGTTTGGAATCGGACGAGTTAGGAATCAGACGAGTTGAGACTGCCGTACTGTGGGCTCGGCTAACGGCTTGTGAAATCAGTCGAGTTAGGAATCGGTCGAGTTAGGAATCGGTCGAGTTTGGATTCGGTCGAGTTTGGATTCGGTCGAGTTTGGAATCGGACGAGTTAGGAATCAGACGAGTTAAGACTGTCGTACTGAGAGCTCGGCTAACGGCTTATAAAATCAGTCGAGTTAGGATTCGGTCGGGTTAGGAATCGTTCGAGTTTGGATTCGGTCGAGTTTGGATTCGGTCGAGTTGAGACATCGGTCTTGTTTGGATTCAGACGAGTTTGGACGAAATCGAGTGTGATTTCCGTCGAGTTTGGAATCGGTTGAGTTTGGAATCGGTCGAGTTTGGACGTCCCCTTTTGTGTTTGTAGGGTACAGGCCTTTAGCTCCCAACACATGGTGGGTAAACGGTAGGACCAATCAGTCTAATTCTTTTTGCAATAAAACAACAATGAGTATATCTGTGCCTGTACGTTCTCTAAAAGTCATATTTTTCTATTAAATTACTCTTGAAAAAATAGTAAAAACAATGAAAAACAGGTAGAAACATGATAATTTTTGACAATTATTTTGAAAGGGTTGAAAACATACCACAAACCAAAGCTCTTCGTACGAGCACGTATTGAATACTAGTGATCATCTAACCGAAAACTGTAAGTCAATACGATGATTGGTTTTCCGTTGCCAACTTGGGCCCCGAACCTCTGCAATCAAGCCGATAGGCAAGATGTAAAGAGGCCTCTCAATCCTCTACCATTTATCTTTCTATTATAGCAATTACCTTGTAATTTAGAATGACATACTAGTTTATATAAAAAATATATAGGTATAAAAGTTTGAGAACCCACGGCAGTCGATGGAATGAAATATTAGTTTTTTTGGTGATAATTAAGTTTCACACAGTAGAAGTTATAAAAATTCTAATATCAGAAAAACACAGATATTTTCAATACTTTCACCATAGCTTCTAAGTGAAAAAATACCGGTATTCAACTTAAATCGCATAGTTTCACAGGCATTCATCAGCTAGAGAAACATATATTTTAGGCCTAGGTGAATACCTGCAAAGATGTCACAATTCAAGGTTAATAATTTCATTTCATATTATTTTGAAGGTATTTACGAGATCTGTTTCTCCTGGATCAGAATGTAGACATCTCATTCTGTTCAAAAGTCATCACCAAAAAACTGATACCAATCGCAAAATCGACTCCCGCGTACTTTCAAGCAAGAAAGGATCCAATTTGTGTTTAAAAGTTTCATTGAGCTGCATAATCATGGCAGCCAGTGACTTGGACTTGATAGTTTCAAAAACCAAGGTGTGTATTCCGATTAACATACAGTACAAAGAAATAACTTGCTCGCTTAACGTACAACGCACATGCTGTTCGTGCCTAGTCATAATCAGATATGTTGAAGTCCAGGCCTAAATCCTAGGACAAGCCACGCTGTGCACTTACCTTCATCGCGGACATGGTCGACAGCAATTAATGGCAGCAAATGGTAATTAGAATTTTCAAGTTGAAGGTCTGAAATGTGCGCGTTGGGACATAGCAAGCGGAACCAGATACTAGCTAGTCATGTCTATCTGTCAACGTTTCAACCACTCAAGTAACCGTAGAAACAAGTACCAGTACCGGTGTTTTTTAATGAGTGCATCAAGTGTTGTTGATGGTGATTATTGCTGTTTAATGACCCAACCAATAGCTAGGTTGGGGGTATGGATGAGCGAATGATGTTCACAAAAATTCATGCTTCAAGTGGGACTCTTAACCCACACTTGGCTTAAATTCAGTTTCTGAAGCAGCCTTAGCTAGATGAGTCATGGAGGACTAATAAGTTAGTTGGATGAGTGTAGCAGACTCAGAAAGAGAGAGAGAGAGAGAGAGAGAGAGAGAGAGAGAGGGAATTTCATCATACTTGAAAAAAAATGCTTTGTTTTTTTGTTCGCGCTCCACAGGTCAAACGAAAATTCAAAATCAGTTGAACCTCGGCATATACAAGTGTTCTCATCTAATTCGATACTGTAGGACTATAGTTTTGAGGTGCAATTGGTTGGACCACTTCTGAGTAAAGACATTTCAAAGTTTTCAAAATTCCCATAACCCAGAGGAAAAAATTCGTGAGAAATATTTCCTTCGAGAGAATTCAAATTCTCAAGGAATTTCAATACAATAATGATACATATTATTCCGAACTTTCACTCAAATCAGATCAGCCATTTTGATGTAAAAAAATATATGATGTGATTTTTCAAAATCACTCAGAGCTATCAAGATACCAATTAAATCCAAGCAACAGGTGTCACCAATTGATTGGAAACAATTAAAACAAGGCCTTCTTCATTATTATAGCAATTAATTAGAAAATAGGAGGGTAGTGACCCCCGTGAAGTCTGCCCCGCACATGAGCCGGATTCGATTTGAGTGAATGGCAATCGTTAGTGCTTCGTTAGTGCAGGTAAGTGCCGTAAAAAAATTCGTTAGTGCCATTTCAGTGCTAGCACTATCACACCGAATCTATGTGCGGGGCCAACTTCACGCTGGCCCCGGCGCACATGGACAGAAGACATTGATTTATGATACGATCATCATGATTGACGTTAGTACTCGTTAGTGCCGTGAATTTTTTCGTTAGTGCTGTACTGGTTTAGTGTAGAAACGACATAAGCCATGTGCGGGGCAGCCCCGCACATGAGCAATTATGGCGTTTTCATAACGTATGAACTTTAGTGTTCGTTAGTGCTGGTTGGTGCAACAAAAATTTTCGTTAGTGCTAGCATTTTTTGGTCACAATTAAATATACAGTACCGAGATATAATTTAGCGACGGTGCTATCTATGTGCGGGGCCAACTTCACGCTGGCCCCGAACATTGACGGAAACCATTGATTAAGGATACGATCATAATGATTGACGTTAGTGCTCGTTAGTGCCGTAAATTTTTTCGTTAGTGCTGTACTGGTTTAGTGTAGAAACGACATAAGCCATGTGCGGGGCAGCCCCGCACATGAGCAATTATGGCGTTTTCATAACGTTCTAACTTTAGTGTTCGTTAGTGCTGGTTAGTGCAACAAAAATTTTCGTTAGTGCTGGCATGGTTTGGTCACAATTGAACATAGAGTATCGAGATATAATTTAGCGACGGTGCTATCTATGTGCGGGGCCAACTTCACGCTGGCCCCGCACATGGACAGGAACTGTATCTTTCTGATACGATCATCTTGATTGACGTTAGTGCTCGTTAGTGCCGTAAATTTTTTTGTTAGTGCTGTACTGGTTTAGTGCAGAAACGACATAAGCCATGTGCGGGGGACCCCGCACATGAGCAATTATGGCGTTTTCATAACGTATAAACTTCAGTGTTCGTTAGTGCTGGTTAGTGCAACAAAAATTTTCGTTAGTGCTAGCATGGTTTGGTCACAATTAAATATACAGTACGGTATCGAGATATAATTTGGCGACGGTGCTATCTATGTGCGGGGCCAACTTCACGCTGGCCCCGCACAAGGACGGGAACTGTATATTTCTGATACGATCATCTCGATTGACGTTAGTGCTCGTTAGTGCCATAAATTTTTTCGTCAGTGCTGTACTGGTTTGGTGCAGAAACGATATAAGCCTTGTACGGGGCAGCCCCGCACATGATCATACATGGCGTTTCCATAACGTATGAACTTCAGTGTTCGTTAGTGCTGGTAAGTGCCACAAATATTTCGTTAGTGCTAGCATGGTTTGGTCACAATTAAATATACAGTATCGAGATATAATTTAGCGACGGTGCCATCTATGTGCGGGGCCAACTTCACGCTGGCCCCGAACATTGACGGAAACCATTGATTAAGGATACGATCATAATGATTGACGTTAGTGCTCGTTAGTGCCGTAAATTTTTTCGTTAGTGCTGTACTGGTTTAGTGTAGAAACGACATAAGCCATGTGCGGGGCAGCCCCGCACATGTGCAATTATGGCGTTTTCATAACGTTCTAACTTTAGTGTTCGTTAGTGCTGGTTAGTGCAACAAAAATTTTCGTTAGTGCTGGCATGGTTTGGTCACAATTGAACATAGAGTATCGAGATATAATTTAGCGACGGTGCTATCTATGTGCGGGGCCAACTTCACGCTGGCCCCGCACATGGACAGGAACTGTATCTTTCTGATACGATCATCTTGATTGACGTTAGTGCTCGTTAGTGCCGTAAATTTTTTTGTTAGTGCTGTACTGGTTTAGTGCAGAAACGACATAAGCCATGTGCGGGGGACCCCGCACATGAGCAATTATGGCGTTTTCATAACGTATAAACTTCAGTGTTCGTTAGTGCTGGTTAGTGCAACAAAAATTTTCGTTAGTGCTAGCATGGTTTGGTCACAATTAAATATACAGTACGGTATCGAGATATAATTTGGCGACGGTGCTATCTATGTGCGGGGCCAACTTCACGCTGGCCCCGCACAAGGACGGGAACTGTATATTTCTGATACGATCATCTCGATTGACGTTAGTGCTCGTTAGTGCCATAAATTTTTTCGTCAGTGCTGTACTGGTTTGGTGCAGAAACGATATAAGCCTTGTACGGGGCAGCCCCGCACATGATCATACATGGCGTTTCCATAACGTATGAACTTCAGTGTTCGTTAGTGCTGGTAAGTGCCACAAAAATTTTCGTTAGTGCTAGCATGGTTTGGTCACAATTAAATATACAGTATCGAGATATAATTTAGCGACGGTGCCATCTATGTGCGGGGCCAACTTCACGCTGGCCCCGCACATGGACGGAAACCATTGATTTATGATACGATCATCTTTTTTCACCGTGCACCCCCGCTTCAAATTCTCATTTCTTCTGCGGGCGCTCGGCTATGTCGACCGTCCCCATCCGTATTCTCAATTATCTTGGCCGTGAATTTGTCTCAGCTATTCGAGCCAGAAGATTGTTTGAAAAGGTTTCATTATTTTTTCCGCTAGTTTTGGCGCACTCGATCTCAACGGTATAAATCACATATAGGCCTATACCTAGTCGCGTTCCCCATGTTGAAGCATGGGCCATATGCATCCACCTGCTCTTCATTTCATTTCCGGCCATCTGGAATCGCATTTACATGATACTTAAATTGGACACCTCCTGACAGCACATTCTGGATTAAATGGGGGGTAAGCCGGGACCATGTTTTAGTCCCATGAGGCCAATGTTAAATCGAGTCGAAAAAACCAAAATTTTGACCGAGGGACCCATTACAATTCTGATTTCAGATTCGAATTTCTCTGTCTGTTTTAGACTTGGTGTGATGATTTCACATGATTTTAGATATAATCCTGGAAGATATGGGAAAAAACGAGACCAATGTGTAACGGATCATTTAACATTGGCCTTAATGGACCAAAATATGGCTATTGTTTACCTGCCATATCTTTTCAGTATACGCCCTGGAAATGATTGAAGTCCAGTTTCTGGGAACAAAACAGTCCAATTTGATCGAATATGGACTCGTCATGTTCCTAAAAAATTCCTATCGACCGCCAACAATGCGGGCGGCAGGGGCATATCGAGCAAAATAAGGGTTCTTCACAGAAGCGGTGAAGTCGATGAAAATTTTTCGGAGAGTTTTTGAGTCCATTTTCGGCTTCTTCAACTGTGTTATCCCTATAAACTGGTCGTTGAAAATACACCATCATTATTCTGGAATAAATGGGGGATAAGCCGGGACCATGTTTTTGTCCTGTAAGGCCAATGTTAAATCAAGGCGAAAAAAAAAAAAAACTTTGACCGAGGGGCTCATCCAAATTCTGAGTCCAGATTCAGATGTCTCAGTCTGTTTAAGGCCTGGAGTGATGATTTCACATGATTATGAGGATTATCCTGGAAGATATGAGAGAAAAACGAGGCCAATGTGTAATCTCGGATCATTCAACATTGGCCTTATGGGACTAAAACATGGTTCCGGTTTTCCTGCCATATCTTTCAAGTATACGCCCTGAAAATGATTGAAGTTCAGTTTCTGGGAACAAAACAGTCCAATGAGATCGAATATGGACACGTCATGTCCCTAAAAAATTCCTATTGACCGCCAACAATGCGGGCGGCAGGGGCATATCGAGCAAAATAAGGGTTTTTCACAGTAGCGGTGAAGTCGATGAAAATTTTTGAAAGGATTTTCAAGTACATTTTCGGCTTCTTTGGACTGTATGTTCCCATAAACCGGGCGTCAAAAATTTCCAATCTTAATTCTGGAACAAATGAGGGATAAGCCGGGACCATGTTTTAGTCCCATAAGGCCAATGTTAAATCAGGGCGAAATAACAAAAATTTCGACCGAGGGGCCCATCCCATTTCTAACTCAAGATGAGGATTTCTCAGTCTGTTTTAAGCCTGGAGTCACGATTTCGCAAGATTTTGGAGATAATCCTGGAAGATATGGGAGAAAAACGCGACCAATGTGTAATCTCAGATCATTTAACATTGGCCTTATGGGACTAAAAGATGGTTCCTGTTTTCCCGCCATATCTTTTCAGTATACGCCCTGGAAATCATTGAAGTCCATTTTCTAGGGACAACACAGTTCATTGAAACCGAACATGGACACGTCATGTCCATAAAAAATTACTTCATACTATAAAACTTCATACATTATAAAAACGCCATAATTGCTCATGTGCGGGGCTGCCCCGCACATGGCTTATGTCGTTTCTGCACTAAACCATTACAGCACCAAGGAAAAAATTTACGGCACTAACGAGCACTTACGTCCATCAAGATTATCGTATCTTGAATCAATGGCTTCCGTCCATGTGCAGGGCCAGCGTGAAGTAGGCCCCACACGTACATAGCACCGTCGCTGAATTATATCTCGATACTGTATATTTAATTGTGACCAAACCATGCTAGCACTAACAAAAATTTTTATGGCACTAACATGCACTAACGGACATTGTATTTCATACGTTATGAAAACATCATATATGATCATGTGCATGGCCGCCCCGCACATGGCTTTTGTCCTTTCTGCACTAAACCAGTACAGCACTAACGAAAGAATTTACGGCACTAACGAGCACTAACGTCAATCAAGATGATCGTATTGGAAATATATTATTTCCGTTCATGTGCGGGGCCAGCGTGAAGTTTGCCCCGCACATAGATAGCACCTTCGCTAAATTATATCTCGATACTGTATATTTAATTGTGACCAAACCATGCTAGCACTAACAAAAATTTTTGTGGCACTAACCAGCACTATCGAACACTCAAGTTCATACGTCATGAAAACGCCATAATTGCTCATGTGCGGGGCTGCCCCGCACATGGCTTATGTCGTTTCTACACTAAACCAGCACAGCACTAACGAAAAAATTTACGGCACTAACGAGCACTAACGTCAATCAAGATGATCGTATCATAAATCAATGGTTTCCATCCATGTGCGGGGCCAGCTTGAAGTTGGCCCCGCACATGGACGGAAAGCTTGAAGTTGGCCCCGCACACAGATAGCACCGTCGCTAAATTATATCTCGATACTGTATATTTAATTGTGACCAAACCATGCTAGCACTAACAAAAATGTTTGTTCCATAACCAGCACTAACGAACACTCAAGTTTATACGTTATGAAAACGCCATAATTGCTCATGTGCGGGGCTGCCCTGCACATGGCTCAACCAGTACAGCACTAACGAATAAATTTACGGCACTAACGAGCACAACGTCAATCAAGATGATCGTATCATTAATCAATGGTTCCTGTCCATGTGCGGGGCCAGCGTGAAGTTGGCCCCGCACATAGATTCGGTGTGGTAGTGCCAGAACTGCAATAGCACTAACGATAAAATTTACGGCACTAACCTGCACTAACGAAGCACTAACGATTGCCATTCAATCAAATCGAATCCGGCTCATGTGCGGGGCCAACTTCACGTGGGTAGGGTAGTGACGTAATTGTATGGATCTCAAGGTGGATATATATAACCAATCCAAAGATAATATGTTGATATGTTGTAGCGCATCCATCAACACGGCAACACATAACGCGTTTTCCTAGTGTGGTTTAAATAAGAAGGTATTTTCCAGAAGGCATTGAGAAATTATGCTAGCATCGACGTAAGTCAAGTTTTTGTTTTATTGAACTACAAACTAAGAAAACAGCATGTAAATAAGAAACTGTATAAATGAACATTGAAACGATTGACTAATCGACACGGAGAGCTCTATTCTATTTCGATTACGGCTCCGACTTTGGCGAGCGCTTCTTTCAACTTCTCCGCTTCGTCTTTCGCGATGTCTGCCTTGACGACTGTCGGCGCGCTCTCCACGAACTTCTTGGCCTGGAAAACACAAACAACTCACATGAACTGCGGCTTGCGCATGATCGGACCATGGAGTTGTATATATTATGGAGATCTAACTCGGCGACGGGCCATGTACCAGAACTTGAAAACTTCACTTGTACTACAGAGCCCGGAATTTTACGATTGGTTGACTCAGTGGTTGGTACAACTGGTATGAATTTCATCAAAATCAGAGATGGTGAGGGAAATGACTCAGTTGATTTGATATGGAATGACCCAATAATTAGACGAGCTTTAGCGAGGATTCAATTTGACATACTGAAAAAAATTGGTGTTTGTTTTTATGTTTTTTTTTTTTTCATGTTTTTTTGTCAGTTCTCCACAGGTCAAACGGCTAGAGATATCAACTTCAAACTTCTTTCATAATGGTTCCTCATCTAACTTAGATCTGTATAGTTTTGTGGTAATATCGGATGTTGACTTTTTTTTATGAATTTTATACATTTCAAAAAAACGGCTAGAGATATCAACTTCAAACTTCTTTCATAATGGTTCCTCATCTAACTTAGATCTGTATAGTTTTGTGGTAATATCGGATGTTGACTTTTTTTTATGAATTTTATACATTTCAAAAATTAAAACTCTAATATTCATTCATTCAGTATATGTAATAAAGCTTTTATTGTGCATTTTGTGACTAAAGCATGAAACTTCCAGGACTTGTTCTTGACATCAAAAAACATGATTTTGGATATGGACGTCGGCTGGGTTCTGCCCCCGAGGGGTGGTACGCCACCCCCAATTGTCACTACACGCACGCTTGGCTTTTATTTATTATCTCATCAACTATGTATGTTAAAGAAAAATGTTCAATATGAATCGAAAGAAGAGAAGTGGTTCTTCATTACAGTATTTAATTCGTGAGGATTAGACCAACTATGTTGGAGAAAAAAAATGTTAAACAAAATTACTGCATCTAAGATTTTCAGTTTTTGCTCAAGAAAAGTTAAAACAATAAGAACTCATCATTTAAAAAAATACTATTTAGATCCCTCATTATTTTTTCATGATAATATATATGATATGTTACATTGACGCAATTAGTTGTTACACAAATAATTATTGAACATGTTGAAGTGCGGCCGTGAGCTCAGCCGCCGCCGCTCGTCCCTTCCCGTCTATCGTCTAACCCGTGCTATACGTGTTCTCGCTGTCTCGCTCAGCCAGTCATATTATCCTAGTAATTGTATTTAAAACATTGAATTTTCCACTTTCATGTTTTAATACTATCTTTTACAGAAATGTGTCACTTGTTAAGTCTTCATTAGATTCATGTTCCTCAATTAGAGCTAATAATTTGATCTTAGAAAGCGATGTAAGTTCTACAGTCAATAACCAATTACCCTCTAAAAGTAGATTTAGCAGTGAATTAAAAGTATATCAACATATTTGGTATTGGCAGCACTAACATATACAGAAGGTAATGAATAATTGTTTATATATTAGCGTTCTATCTTAGATAGTCGAAACTGTGCTGATTTTGCGGTCATTCACAATGTTTTTAATATGATAATAAATGTAGAGAAATGTAAGCAACATCAGTTTTAACTGAGAATATATTGTTCTGCTTTGCTTATTACAGCCCCCCCCCTCTCCCCCCAACCTTTTTCGTAAATAAGCATAACACAACTGAGACGAGTGGCCGAGGCCCGAGTGGTTAATACACTGAACCGTCATTCAGGAGACCGGGGTTCGATTCTCGCCATGGTCGACTATCCTGACAGGGGTTTTTCGTGGCTTCCCTAGCTCTGTCGTTCAGGTCAATACTGGGATGGTTCCTTATCGACAGACCACGACCGACTCCTTCCTACCATCCAAAAACATCTAATGAAATAACCTCTCATCTTATCATCCTACCATCTCATAATCATTCAACGACGCCAATAGATCGTAGTCATCAGTACAGTGCATCGATGAACCCAATTATGAATTAAGAATAAATAAAACATAGGCATAACATACGATTTGTTTTGAGCATTTTTTTGAAATGATAGGCCCGAATACAATCGACGTGCAGTACAATACAAGCAAACTAACCAAGTTAGTCCTTCATTTCACATTCTCCTGAGCACTTACAGAGTGCTCAAGAGATAGCATATCAAGAGATATCAGGAGATACCTATAGCAGATACTATAATAACAATTCCACAATTTCACAATCTGCTATAGGTACAATCTGCTATAGTCACAAAAATGTTATGTGGTACTGTCTGAGATTATGGTTTGAGTGATGAACCAGAGGGCCTTCATAACAAATCACCTTATTTCCATGAAGAAGCCAATACGAGCATCTTTCTTCGTATCCAGAATGCAATTCAAAAAGGATTTTCAAAATATATTATTAGAATAATTGTAGATACAGACGTCATGGTTTTAGCTGTATCAGCAGTTGCTAAACTTCGTTCAGTTGAGCTGTGGATTGATTTTGGAAGTGGAAGGAATTATAGGTACATTGGTGCACATCTGATAGCTAGCTCTATAGGACCACATTGGTCGACAACTTTGCCAATGTTTCATTCATTATCTGGCTGTCGGCAGAAAGGAAGCACCCTTCCAGACCTTACTGAATCTCTGATTGGAAATCAAATCGAGCAAATTTCAAATGAAAATCAAAACGAAGCGAGACTGAAAATTTTTACCAAGAAACTTAGAACTCTTGAAAATATTCCCCCTCGAGTGCTGCATACATCAACATATCATGTGGGCTTCATACCACGGGGGTCACATGTAGGGACAGCTATTTCACAAAATACCAAGTTATCCGAGTCCTGAAGACTGGTGATGGAATAAGTAAGACAATAGTTGGGTGCCGTTCTGGTCAACTTTGCAAGACGCCCGACATTCATTGAGGGAACTAATTAAATGTAACTGCTCAATTAATTGAAGTGTCTTGAGTCCAACTTGGTATACGGCTCTCTGCAAGTGCTCAGGAGAATGTGAAATGAAGGACTAACTTGGTTAGTTTGCTTGTATTGTACTGAACGTCGATTGTATTCGGGCCTATCATTTCAAAAAAATGCTCAAAACAAATCGTATGTTATGCTTGTTTTATTTATACTTAATTCATAATTGGGTTCATCGACGCACTGTACTGATGACTACGATCCATTGGCGTCGTTGAATAATTATGAGATGGTAGGATGATGAGATGAGAGGTTATTTCATTAGATGTTTTTGGATGGTAGGAAGGAGTCGGTCGTGGTCTGTCGATAAGGAACCATCCCAGTATTGACCTGAACGACAGAGCTAGGGAAGCCACGAAAAACCCCTGTCAGGATAGTCGACCATGGCGAGAATCGAACCCCGGTCTCCCGAATGACGGTTCAGTGTATTAACCACTCGGGCCTCGGCCACTCGTCTCAGTTGTGTTATGCTTATTTACGAAAAAGGTTGGGGGGAGAGGGGGGGGGGGGCTGTAATAAGCAAAGCAGAACAATATATTCTCAGTTAAAACTGATGTTGCTTACATTTCTCTACAATTATTATCATATTAAAAACATTGTGAATGACCGCAAAATCAGCACAGTTTTGACTATCTAAGATAGAACGCTAATATATAAACAATTATTCATTACCTTCCGTATATGTTAGTGCTGCCAATACCAAATATGTTGATATACTTTTGATTCACTGCTAAATCTACTTTTAGAGGGTAAATGGTTATTGACTGTAGAACTTACATCGCTTTCTAAGATCAAATTATCAGCTCTAATTGAGGAACATAAATCTAATGAAGACTTAACAAGTGACACATTTCTATAAAAGATAGTATTAAAACATGAAAGTGGAAAATTCAATGTTTTAAATACAATTACTAGGATAATATGACTGGCTGAGCGAGACAGCGAGAACACGTATAGCACGGGTTAGACGTTAGACGGGAAGGGAGGAGCAGCGGCGGACGCGCTCACGGCCGCACTTCAACATATTCAATAATTATTTGTGTAACAACTAATTGCGTCAATGTGACATATCATATATCATCATGAAAAAATAATGAGGGATCTAGATAGTATTTTTTTAAATGATGAGTTCTCATTGTTTCAACTTTTCTTGAGCAAAAACTGAAAATCTGAGATGCAGTAATTTTGTTCAACATTTTTTTCCTCCAACATACGCCTAGTTGGTCTAATCCTCACGAATTAAATATTGTTATGAAGAACCACTGTTCTTCTTTCGTTTCATATCAAACATTTTTCTTCAACATACATAGTTGATGAGATAATAAATAAAAGCCAAGCGCGCGCATAGTGACAATTGGGGGTGGCGTACCGCCCCCCGGGGGCAGAACCCAGCCGACGTCCATATCCAAAATCGTGTTTTTTGATGTCAAGAACAAGTCCTGAAAGTTTAATGCTTTAGTCACAAAATGCACAATTATGCCCTTTTCTTGATTTTAAAACATATACTTATTAGAATAACACAGCAAAAAAAAGGAAATATTTTTATTTTCCAAAAAAATGAAATTTTGCGTGAAGTTGGGTTACATTTTGATACACATTTCTGAAAACTTTCAGCTTGATCAGGTGAGCCATTTTGAAGAAAAACCATGCAATGTGCTAAATTGGTACCACTCGAAGCAGTTTTTACCCATTTCTGAATTAAATGTCACCCAATTGGCAAATGGAGGCAAAAGTTTGGCCATAAAAGTCGACATACTATTACTATCCGCTCGTCTAACAACGCATATACGGTATGGCGTTTTCCTAGTACAGTGAAACCTCTATGCATCGTTCCCAGATCTATCGTTTTCCTGGATGTATCATTTATTTTTTCTAGCCCCACTCCCATATAATCAATGTTAAATTTTCCTGGATGGATAGTTTTCCTGGATGGATGGTTTTATTTTTCTGGTCCCTTGAAAAACGATGGATAGAGGTTTTACTGTAATAGCATAAAGAGAAACACACAAATAACATATTTTTCAAGAAAATAGTAGGCCTATTCACAAAGTGAGTTCTGTCGCCTGCATTTGCAACTGCACTCTGTTTTTGCAAATTCCTCAACTAACTTCAACTTCACCCTTACACACTTCAATTGATAAAATTTTTGTGAAAATGGAATCTATAACACTTTATACCAAATACATCATCTATATCACCAATATGTTGAAACAATAGTGGAATCAGAAGTTTCCAACACTTTGTTGCCCTTTCAAAAACATGATCAAACAAGATCAAGTAGGCCCATATTGAAATATGAAGAAATATTAGAAAAAATATAGGGCCTGCTGGTATTTAAGTACTTTTAGATAGATTTCATTGCTCTTACAGCAATTGATATTTTCACATGTCCTACTATTGTCAAGATGATTATTGTTTGCTCAACGACCCCATCAACAGCTACGTTATACAGGGGTACGAATGAGCTGGTGATAGATGAACGATGTTGGCAAAAACCCAAGCCTTATGCGGGACTCGAACCCACGCCTGACTTGATTTCAGTTGCCAGTGCCTGGATGGCGGTTGTGTATTTCAAGAGACTTGTTCGTAAGGCCACGGGAAAAGTAGGGTAACGACCTGTAGGCCGACTCAAGTCTTCAACAAATCGTCCAAGTTTGTACGCCTCGACCCATGCTGGTCGTTGATAATTTTGTATATTCACCAGGATGGTTTTTCGCTCCATCAATAATTAATCGTATCGTATCGATATTTTTTCTGCTATTCGATAAACGTATCGAATTTCAACAACCGTTTTGTGTTGGATTTTCCAATTTATGTTTGTTGATACAAAAGCGTTTCTCACTGACTTCTAGAGTTTGTTCAATAGAAGACTAATAGCGTTTTGCGTCCATGTTGCTGATTGTCATGCAAACAGAAAGGAGAGATGTTTTGCAAGGTTTAAAAGATATTTCCAATGATCAAAATTATTGGACTGTACACATTCAACCGATTATCATACTGTTTGATGAAATATCATAACTGATATTGGTAAATGTTAGAGGTGTTGAAAATGGTGTTATGATTTCGTGTTTTTCGCATCTGTATTTGCAAATTTCGGTGTTTGGCGGTGTTGGTATATTATTTTGGCCTGATGTCATGCGGAAATGAAGTTTTATGAAGTTTTAAAACTTCCACTGTAATCACGTTTGTAAGTACCGTATTGTAAGAATATAAGCCGAGGGTTTTTCTCGAAATTTCAAGCCCAAAAGTCACCCTCGGCTTATACAGTAAACCCTCGTTAATCTGAAATTCAAGGGACCCCAAAAAGTGATTTCGATTTATAAAAATTTGGATTAACCACAAAACTCCTTTTCCACGAAAATCATCTCACTTCCCGGTTAGAATTGAAGCAATTTCGTATTGAGCGCCAGAGAAAGCTAGATGCCACATGTGCAAGGAACCGAATCACTGATCGTGTGTATTCGGCTATCTTCGACAGCAAACGAACGTTAGATGGCCAGCTTTCATTGGCGCTCGGCCGTTCCGAGTGATTGAGTGTTCCGAGCTTACCGCTCGTCAAGTCAAGGACAGACAGAGCGGCCAAAGACCTTAGTATCCAACCCAACGAAGTTAGATACTAGGTCTTTGGAGCGGCCCAAGCGCACTCGGAGTCGGATGACGTATTCAGTGGCAGCGAATAGCTGAGCTGGCTTCGGCCTATTGTTACGCGCCAAATAAAAAGGATGGAATTTACGAAAATAATGTTCAATTCTAGGAATTCACTCAATCTATTTCGGATTATCCAATCCGAAAACAGTGCTAAAGCAATTGAGGGGTCGAAATATCAGTTTGAATTACGGATTAGCTGGAATTCGGATTAACCATATTCATTAACATTGAAATACCTACCGTATACCTTCAGCCGAGGACTGACTTCAAGTTCGAAATATGTCAAATTTCGGATTAACCGAGTTTGGATTGACGAGGGTTTACTGTATGCAAATCTTGGCCTATAATCGGTCAAACATACGTTTTTCGCTCATTTTAATTGGGCGTACTACATCCGCACACTATTATCAACGGAATCAACTAGAAACTGCGAGATATTCCACTAAAACCACGTTTAATAAATGTTTTATCATGAAGATGCATCATTTTCTCAATTTCCATCATTTTTATTTGACGAGCACTTATGAACATAAGCACGGAGCTGTTTGCTGCATGGTGTCTGTCATCTTACTAGTCTACTACGCGCTACTGCGTGACGTGTATGGTCCAACCTTGACGAGCATGAGACAGTTTCGTTCGTACAACTCGAGACGGCCGAGCGCCAATCAAAGCCGGCCATATATGACGATTGCGTGAGGCACCTCTCACCAGTTTCTCACAAGTCGTTTCGGCCAGTGACATAGCTTTCTCTTGCACGCAATACGAAATTGACTAAATTCTACCCAGGAAGACCAATGATTTACGTGGAAAAGGAGAGAAACTCTTTTTTCAATAACTGATCTAATAGTTTGGGGGGTCGGCTTATATTCGGGACAATATGGTACACAGTTTACGAGTAAACCATAGTTAATCCGAAAAGGAAGGGAACCCCAAAACATTTTTTCGATTTATGAAAATTCGGATCAACCAAAAAACTTCTCTTAAACATCTAGACTAAATCATCACTCTTGGCGGGTAGAATTTGGGCCTGGTCAATTTCGTATTGCGCGCGAGAGAAAGCTAGGCTACCGGCTGGGGGTTTGAGTCTCGTTACTTATTGTGTGTACTCGGCTGCTTCTAAAAAGCCCGATTGTCAAATGGCTCGATGCCACTGGCGCTCGGCCGATAAATGTTTCGAGCTCAAGGTCAGACCGCATACACAACAAGTGCGTAAAGGCAGATGGCACGCACACCCATCAAGCAGTGAGCAGCTCATGCGTCGAATAAAAAAGGGTGGAATTTGGGGAAATCGTGCTCTTTCACGATGAAACATAAAAAAAAACGTGTTTTTCGTGGAACATTTTGCAGCTCCAGGTTGCTTGTGATGTTTCGAGCGAATTTAGCCATATTCAGCGTATGATCGTACTGATCAATTGAGAATTTAATGAAACGTGTTTATATTGTTGTTTCAACATCATACACAACATTTAGCAGCTTGCAAAAAACAAACACCTCTAGTTATTGTTGACGAGGTTCCTTAACCCCTTGCTTACCGAATTCACTGAACCTACTTTTACCATTCTAATAGTAATTGAAAATTATGAACAAGCCTGACATTTGACACAGGATCTAGGCCCACTTGAATCGCTTGAAAGACTGTTATCATCATCATATTCTAACTGTGAACTAGAATCATCATTTTCATCATCACAATCGCTGTCAAATACTGCATTTAGAACAGTTTCACTGTTGTTTGCTGGTTTCTGATAGCCATTGTTGCTAATGACAGCTGCAAGGTCAGTTTGATGCATCAGTAAACATCATTTACTCAAAGAGTTACTACCTTTATCGACATAGTCTGTGATTAGTTCAACAGTTCACTACAAGAGCTATCTTTGTAGCCATACTATGGCACATTCTGACGGTAACTTTGGGAGATATGGATTTAAACATGACGCGCGGTAATTAGCGGGCCTCACACGTCGTCGGTCATGAATGCTAAGTCGCGTCTCGCGGGCGACACTCGTCAAAGATATTCAAGGGGTTAATATTTACCTGGACTAGATTCATGCCTTCGAGTAGATTCTTGATTTCTTTGATCAGCGCAACCTTCTGTTTGTCATCGAACTTCATCAACTTGACTGTAAAACTGGTCTGTACTTTCTTGGGTGCTGCTTCCTCTTCTTCATCCTACAAACAAGACAGATCTGAAAGCTTTTCACAATAAATCAATATTCTGTCATTTGATTTGGGTTCTTACAACAAAAGCTATGAAAGCAATTTATTTCACTTTATCACAACATCTAGCCTACTCCCATTGGGATGACATACATACGGTGACGTAACTATCGCAGGGGCAGCCCATGCTATATCATCAGAAATACGTTTCAGCAATTACCGAAAAATAAGGAACGTATTTATATAACTGGAAAAAACACTTTTCAATATTATCTGGAACTACTTGGAAAATAACTGACTAATTTTAAAAATGATTCTACAATGTGGAAATTCAAGATGAGCTCAATAAAAAAAGTACATTCTTGAATAAGAATCATATCAGAAGCACTGTCATATTTTTTTGCTGAGCTTACAGCACTTGAAATAAATATGAGCTTGCAGCTTTGACTACATTTTGGTGAATAGTCAACTATTTTTCCTCTCAATTGAGTGAGTATCATTTAATCTTCATCTTCAATAGAACCATTTTGTTTCATAGAATGACATAATTGTGAATGTATTTCAATAATAATTTTGAGTGTATTTTAACCGTCTTCAATAGTGAATTGAAGAAATATGGAATATAGAGGTTGTATGTTGAATGATATCGAAATTTCATCATTTGAATTACTATACGTAGGCCTATACATTGTTTGGGGCGAGGGGGGGCCATGTGAGTCCTTTGCCCCAGGGACCAAAAATCCTGATTACACCACTTGATACGTATATATATATATATATATATATATATATATATATATATATATATATATATATATATATATATATATATATATATATATATATATATATATATATATATATATATATATATATATATATATATATATATATATATATATATATATATATATATATATATATATATATATATATATATATATATATATATATATATATATATATATATATATATATATATATATATATATATATATATATATATATATATATATATATATATATATATATATATATATATATATATATATATATATATATATATATATATATATATATATATATATATATATATATATATATATATATATATATATATATATATATATATATATATATATATATATATATATATATATATATATATATATATATATATATATATATATATATATATATATATATATATATATATATATATATATATATATATATATATATATATATATATATATATATATATATATATATATATATATATATATATATATATATATATATATATATATTATATATATATATATATATATATATATATATATATATATATATATATATATATATATATATATATATATATATATATATATATATATATATATATATATATATATATATATATATATATATATATATATATATATATATATTATATATATATATATATATATATATATATATATATATATATAATATATATATATATATATATATATATATATATATATATATATATATATATATATATATATATATATATATATATATATATATATATATATATATATATATATATATATATATATATATATATATATATATATATATATATATATATATATATATATATATATATATATATATATATATATATATATATATATATATATATATATATATATATATATATATATATATATATATATATATATATATATATATATATATATATATATATATATATATATATATATATATATATATATATATATATATATATATATATATATATATATATATATATATATATATATATATATATATATATATATATATATATATATATATATATATATATATATATATATATATATATATATATATATATATATATATATATATATATATATATATATATATATATATATATATATATATATATATATATATATATATATATATATATATATATATATATATATATATATATATATATATATATATATATATATATATATATATATATATATATATATATATATATATATATATATATATATATATATATATATATATATATATATATATATATATATATATATATATATATATATATATATATATATATATATATATATATATATATATATATATATATATATATATATATATATATATATATATATATATATATATATATATATATATATATATATATTATTTTAGATTATTTACTACATATAAATCACTCTGAGAGTGTGATGAATGAAATCAATAGCAATGTCGTGAGTGTACAGCAAATTCACGTTCTTCCTCGAATATTCACATAAAAATAGATGGAATAGGCCTACAACTTTTTCCTTATATGGTGGCTGGATCTTCCTCTCGTGTTTTCTACAGAAAAATGTTTGATCTCCGATCCTGATCCATCGTGCCTCAAAACTATACAACCATAGGTTAAG
>OZ023329.1:15236548-15256548 GCA_964007535.1 Brachyptera risi
TATATATATATATATATATATATATATATATATATATATATATATATATATATATATATATATATATATATATATATATATATATATATATATATATATATATATATATATATATATATATATATATATATATATATATATATATATATATATATATATATATATATATATATATATATATATATATATATATATATATATATATATATATATATATATATATATATATATATATATATATATATATATATATATATATATATATATATATATATATATATATATATATATATATATATATATATATATATATATATATATATATATATATATATATATATATATATATATATATATATATATATATATATATATATATATATATATATATATATATATATATATATATATATATATATATATATATATATATATATATATATATATATATATATATATATATATATATATATATATATATATATATATATATATATATATATATATATATATATATATATATATATATATATATATATATATATATATATATATATATATATATATATATATATATATATATATATATATATATATATATATATATATATATATATATATATATATATATATATATATATATATATATATATATATATATATATATATATATATATATATATATATATATATATATATATATATATATATATATATATATATATATATATATATATATATATATATATATATATATATATATATATATATATATATATATATATATATATATATATATATATATATGTGTGTGATTTCAAATTCCATTCTACATGATGCACATTTGTGAATAAAGACATCTTTCAGGTGTTCTTGAAACATTTGTCTCATGAAGTTGTTTCTGGAATGAAACACAATTCAGTTCGCAATCTATTAGTGTTGACGTCACAACTTGTATCTAGGCCTATTCATAGACTCTAATGAGTGTCTATTTTTTCATCTGTTCGTTGTTCAGGATTACTTTATAGAAGATTGAAAACGATCTTCAACCTAATCTTATGAGCCATGGTGGCGCGGAATAGCAGAAAATTGACAACGGCTAATGAATCGTTAATAACTTGGTCTTTTCAAAAGTGAATGAAAAAGTATATTTGCTGTTATTCCAAGGAATAACAGCGAATGATTTGTTTTGCTTCATTCCAGTGGAATAACAGCAAATAAGAGTGTTAGCTGTTGTTCCAGTCATGTTCCGCATATAAACCCATTTGCTGTTATTCATGGAATAACAGCAAATATAATTTTCCAGAATATTCCACATTTTTCTTTTACCGTTTAACACGTTTACGTATTCGCCATTCATTGCACACCACAGCCTTCTTCATTCAAATCATTCATTTCTTATACTGCGCTTCCACTAGGGCTATTTTGGCGGGTTTGCACATATTTGTTCGCGCAGGCAATAATGACGTCATGGTCTGGTATGTACTGCATCCTGGTATCTAAAGTTTCAACTTCGAACAATTTCATTCAGTCACAATTTTACAATTTCTTGCTACGTTATTGAGGTTATGTTATATCTTCATTTTGGTTAGGGCCCATAGACTTACCCAGGTTCAGACTTGAACGATATTTATGTTAAGCCAAGCAATGAACATCATTCAAGAACTTGTTCCGGTGATATTCCGGTCCATTATATTATTGAACAAAATCTTTCATATCATTGTCATAAACAAAGTTGGTGAACTCGAAGTCACGGCCTGATAGAATGCGTGCGTAATTTAAATTCTCGTACGAAAATTCCCAAAGTTGTTCGTATCTTCGCAGACATGACATGTCATACAGAGTGATATGCATGAACATATTTGGAAAGTGACGTCATGGTCTGGAAACAACGGCACCTTTGACGATTTTATGAACTAAAATAATTGGACATCGGTTAACATGGGAAGCATACCCCGAGTGAAAGGGCAGTATCAAAGAAGAATGATCTGTATGAAGAAGGCTGTGTTGCACACACATGCCTGCTTCTTCACACAAGAGAAGAAGATAGCTCCCAGGGGGCGCATTCCTGTACGATTTAATCCGGTTTTAGTGATAATGGTACTAACTTGGTATTCCTAAAAAGATAGACACGGAAATAATACCAGAAAAGCAGGATTAACTTAAACCTGCCAAAGAGCGGGTTTAGCGTGTTTCAAGATCCACTTCAAGATTTCAAATATTAATTTAAATATCTAATTTAGTGAATATCGTTACGGGAATGTGATTTCTAGAATAAAAATTGAAGGCAACGGAATATGAATGTATTGAAATAATTTTACTATTAGTTTTATTATTAATAATCCATTTGCCAGAATTCTTTTCGAAGCTTGTATACTTATGTTGTTCTGAAAGATGAATTTCACATCGGCAGTACGGCTGGATCGTTAGAGCGGCTGCTTTCAGCGCAAGGCGGACGGGGTTCGATCCCACTAAGGTTTCCTTTTTGTTTTTCATTTAATTTTATTGAAAATAGTGCATTAGGCTGAGATTTGATTTAGTTCAAGTTTCGTTGAAATTGGATGAGATTTAGGTACATTTTAGCTGATTTGTAACAACATTTGTCAAAAAACTGTTTTACCAACGTACTAACCTACGCTTCCCTTAAACCTACTATAAAACTCGTACAGGAATACGAAGTTAAACCTCTCTAAAACCGGTATTAACACGGTATTAACTTAGACTAGGTTTATCTAGATAAAACTAATTGTACAGGAATGCACCCCCAGGTGTGATAACTGTGGAGAAATTTAGACCATCAAACACATTTTAATCAAATGTGATAAATATACGGCCATCAGGCAACAGTTGTCGATGAACGACTCCCTCTCGAAAATCCTGGAGAACGATAGTAGACAAATTGATAGGACTTTTAACTTTCTTAGCCTAGCTAAGTTACTGGACACATTTTAACATCGTGTTCTTTGTTATTTTGTGTTGTTTATTATGACCTTCTACATCATACATAGGCCTATATTTGCTCCGTGATAGAAGCAATGAGATCATTACTCATTAGATATGTTCAACATTGGAATATATTTTACTAGCTTTTTTTATATTGGGTTTTAACGACGCACTATACTGATGGCTACGATCTATTGGCGTCGGTGGATGATGAACGAGATGATGGGATGATGAGATGAAAGGTTATTTTATTAGGTGTTTTGGATGGTGGGAAGGAGTCGGTCGTAGCCTGTTGTTAAGGAACCATCCCAGTATCAACCTGAACGACAGAGGGAAACCACGAAAAACCCCTGTCAGGATGGTCGACCATGGCGGGAATCGAACCCCGCTCTCCCAAATGATGTTTTACTATAGCTATGTAGTCTCAATATTGATGCTGCTTCATTTAGACCTCTTACACCTTTCACATATTTCCACCACTATGTGATATTTATTTACTACATCAAAGTATTCTGAAAGAAGGATCTCAGAACATCCACAAATACGATAACCAGGCGCTAAATGACCTCGCTGTCGACGCGCCTTGAAATCCTAACATTCTTCATCCGTTATAAAAAGTGAAAGAAAAGTAGCTCACCTAATTTCTACTTTGAATTTTTGGAAGAACGTCAAATAGGTATTTGCTATTATTCCAATCGGGATAACAGCAAAATAAGTTTGCCATTATTCCAGTGGAACAACAGCAAATGAACTTTCGCCTTTATTCCAGTTTCTTCGATTGACAATTTGTACCAAGGCCCAAAATTGTATTTGCTGTTATTCCAATTGAACAAGAGAGCAAGAGAAGATTTGACGTTATTCCAGTGGAACTACAGCAAACTAAATTTTGCCATTATTCCAGTTTTAAAAAAGTCGATATTTGTTTTTGCTGTTATTCCAAACAGCAATCAACGATTTGCTGTTTTTCAAGTGGAATAATAGCAAATGAACGTTTGACCTAATTCCAGTTTTGATATTGGGCAATTTATATCAAAATTTATATTTGCTGTTATCCCAAGTGAAATAGCAGTTAACGAATATTTGACGTTATTCCAGTAGTACAACAGCAAACTAACTTTTACTGTTAGAGCAAATGTTTGATACAGCAAACGTTCGTTTGTTATTATCCCACTGGAAGAACGGCAAATCGTCGTTTGCTGTTACTACAATTGGAATAACAACAACTTCAAATATCGACTTTTTTAAAACTGAAATAACGGCAAAAGTTAGTTTGCTGTTGTTCCACTGGAATAATGTCAAATCCGCATTTACTGTTAATCAATTGGAATAACAGCAAATACAAATATTGCTTTTTAAAAAACTTGAATAAGGGCAAAATTAATTTGCAATTATTGCCCTGGAAGAACGGCAAATTGCTGTTTGCTGTTATTCCAATTAGAATAACACCAAAAAGAAATATCAACGTTTTTAAAACTGGAATAATGGCGAGAGTTAGTTTGCTGTTGTTCCAGTGGAATAATGTCGAAGCTTTTTTTGTTGTTATTCCAATTGGAATAACAGCAAATACAATTTTGGGTTCTAATACAAATTGTCAATCAAAGAAACTGGAATAACGTCAAAAGTTCATTTGCTGTTGATCCACTAGAATAATTTCAAACTTTTTTGTTGCTGTCATTCCCATTGGAATAATAGTAAGCAAATACCCATTTGACATTCTACCGAAAATCAGAAGTGGAAATTAAGTGATCTACTTTTCTTTTACTTTTCATAACGGTAGAAGAAAAATGTGAAATATTTTTGAAAATTCTATTTGCTGTTATTCCACTGGAATAACGGCAAATGGATTCATATTGGAAACATATGACTCAAACAACACCAAACACTCTTATTTGCTGATGCTGTTATTCCACTGGGATAACGGCAAAAAAATCATCTGCTGTTATTCCTTGGAATAACAGCAAATATACTTTTTCGTTCACTTCTGAGAAGACAAAGTTACTCGATCCATTTGCTGCTATTCCATCTCCCCCGAGCCATTACCAATGGGCAATGAGGAAAAGAGCCCGATAAGATTCAGTGTTGTAATACAAAATTTCAATTTGTATTATAGATGGTATAGGCATAGGCCTACTCCTACATATCCCAAATGTCTTTTAAAAATGATTTCTGATTGATCTTCAAACTTCCTCGTAGTATTGACTGCTTTGAATAAATGTTGTGCAAAAGTCAAGTCTTACTTCTGTGAATAAGAGCAATTCATGAACGTATGCAGTATGCATGTTACTGAAGCATGCACTCGTTTTCACATGCCAAATTTTGTTTTGACGTAATAATCTGATTCGAAATTACGGAAAAAATGAGTTGACTCTTGTACAATGTCGGGTAACTGTTAACGGAGAACTATAATTCAAAATCTATATGGAATTACTTCTCGTTCCTGCAGACGAAATATCGAGTGAGTAAGCCAATAACCATTTGGTTCTACGATGAATCAGGTTTCAACTTGGAAATATTATAAACAAAATCCAGTATCGCACATGTAAAAAGCACGTGTAGGGGTGGATCTAGAATATGTAAACAAAAATTCAATCAACCAATCAGCTCATAGCTGAAACTGGTTCAGAACCCAGTACTACACAAGAAATAAACGTTGACGCAAGGACATAGAATGGCAATCCCAATTTTTGTGCTGTCAAGTGTACATGCCAAACCAATAGATCGCGCAGGAGCACAAAAAATGATCAAGTCCATAACTGCAGTTTACAGTCCGGTAGAAAATAATCAGTATAGCGCGGTATTCAAAACGGGAAATTGCGTGTGTAACACGGTGAGCACGGCAGGCATATATACGTGTTTTCACGTGAGTAGCAGTTAAAAAGTTGAAACATATACTGGTTACCCAGGGTAACCAACTGCCATTCATACTCACTTTATATTTCAATTTAACAATTTTCATTTTCATTTATTAATGTTGTGTAAACTTGACAATGCACAGCACTGATAACTGAGATTTACTGGCATCAGTGAATAATACAAGGTGATGGGATGATGAGATGAAAGGTTATTTTATTACGTGTTTTTGGATAGTGGGAAGGAGTCAGTCGTTGCCTGTTGCCTGCATATTGACCTGAATTACAGAGGGAAACTACGAAAAACCCTGTCAGGATGGTTCACCATGGCGGGAATCAAACTCCGGTCTCCTGAATGACGGTTCAGTGTGTAAGCCACTCGACCACACATCATCGTGTAAATTATCAAGACCCACCAATCACCATATATATTTAAAATTATTCTTGTTGCTTCTTGTACACAAATAACATACCCCAGGATATAAAAGATTAATATCAAATAAATTGGGTAGGCCTAGGCCTACACAGTAGGCCTAAGTATGATCTGCATGATAGCATTGACTTTATAATAACTACGTTGACTAGAAAGACGGTAGGCCTACATTGTTATGGGAGGCTCTATAAATCCGACAGTTCGAGCTTCACCCCAAAAACATGGTGTTCAGTCCAGGCATTGAATT
Organism: Brachyptera risi; assembly: GCA_964007535.1. Lineage (NCBI taxonomy): Eukaryota > Metazoa > Arthropoda > Insecta > Plecoptera > Taeniopterygidae > Brachyptera > Brachyptera risi. The sequence goes on from OZ023329.1 coordinate 15,243,021, forward strand.
TGTAGTGGTTAAAGAAGGGACATCCTATGTTAAAATTGTCGGCGAGCCACCGAGACCGGTTTGCTCAGAGCTTCCAAAAAGCAGTCCCGAAAAATATAGAGGGCCAACGAGCTGAGCGAGCTTCCGAAAAACAGGCGAGAAATTTATATAGGGCCAGGTTACTGACCATAGCGCTTCGAAACGCAGCGGATATTTTGTAGTACTAGTCATTCTAAACCGAGAGCGGTCCGCACAACATCGCTGCTGTGAGCGCCTAGCGTTCTGCGTGGGCTAGTTAATACTGTCTATTGACAATAGCCAGAAACCTGTCACTCGAAGAGTCGACACTTCTAACCGTCAGTATCAGAAACGAACGGTCGTGTCTACTTCTAACCATTTGTGCTTTCAACATGAGGAACTTGAATCTTATTATATTTTTAAACTCCACGCTAGACAGACAAGTGTCGACAGTTTAATTTCATTATGGTATAAGTTATTTCAACTATTATAATATAATAACTATTTCAAACGTATTTTGAACATAGAAACATTACGAGAAATGAATATTTGAAGTAGGCCTACAAAATATTTACCAGATTGGAAAAATTTTTAAAAATACTCAGTGTCTTTTCCGTACAAAGACTCACATGATGAAATTAACCCATCTACATTCCATTCTGAATAATTGTAATTAATTGTATCATATTTGTAGCAAGTGTTTCAACTATAGGATCTGGGATTTTTTCTTTTCCTATAAGATTGAAAAGTACATCAGATAGGCCTACTTAGGTATATAATAAACCAATTGACGCCAACCGTACTCAATTGCATATTAAACTCGAAAACCAAGAGAAAAAAACATGAAACCGAAAACTAAATACAGTTGTATCATCCATTCGTAGTTGAACCCACTCCAAAAAATTATGAATTTGATGGGTGTCTTCGCTATCCCAAAACAATGTTATATAGGTCTACTCCTGTGCAATACCCTTTTTTGTATAACATCGAAACTTGATACAAAACCATTGTTCCCCAATTAAGGCTATGGATGAAAGATAGGATCGTTAAATGTCTCAATTGATGTCACTCGTTGTCAATAGCTGTAGGTGAGATGACAGTGCATTGAAAACTATAATAGAGGCAAGACAATTGACAAATAATATGGATGTTTATCGTTTGAGAGATGAGTTGTTTTCCAACTTAGCAACCCTTCAATCAAACGATTAAAGCGAACCTTCATACAGTCTAATTACTATATTTACTAATTACTATTTGAATTTAGTATTACCGGTACCATAGACTAAAGAACAAACGGAATTTGTGTTCTTTACTTTATGGTATTACACTTTTAAGCCACCGATCACCATTATTTTAAAATAGTTGACGTTAAAAAAATGCATCAAGGCCTCAAAGGCCAAATAATTAGTAGTCAAATTGAATCAAATTTTTTCAAAAAAGGTAATATTTTTCAATATTACTCGATTTCATTATCAACATTGTTTATAATATCACTTTTATATTTGTATCAGCGTATTCATCGTTATTGGATGAGCGAAGCGAAGACTGAATTACACTATACCGAAAAAAAAGTGCCTGTTTTTTTTTTTTTTTTTTTTGTTTGCGCTCCACAGGTCAGACAAAAATTCAAAATCAGTTGAAACTTGGCACACACATGAACCCCTATCTGACTTGATGCTGTATAGTTTTGAGGCACGATCGGTTGAACAACTTCTGAGAAAACTCATTCCAAAGTTTTCAAAAATCCCATTAGAATAACCCAGAGGAAAACATTCGTGAAAAATATTTCATCTGAGAGGATTCAAATTCTCAGAGAATTTTAATCTGATAATGATACACATTATTCCGAACTTTCACTCAAATCGGATCAGCCGTTTCGATGTAAAAAAATATATAATGTTATTTGTGCCAATTATTCAAAGCTATTAAGATACCTATTAAATCAAAGCAACAAGTGTCACCACTTGATTGTAAACGATTGAAACAAAGCCTTCTTTATTATTATATAAATTATTAATGGAAAATAAGATGGCAGTGATGTAATGGTTTGGATCTCAAGGTGTATATATATATATATATAATAACCAATCCAAAGATAAGTTGATATGTTCCAGCTCATCCATCAACGCGGAAACACATAACGCGTTTGCCTAGTTTATTGAAGTGGCCCACATCGACATGGAATTATATAAGTTTTAGGTGAACAAAGAAAAGGCACAAAGCTTATCTGTAGGCCTACTCGAGATTATTATAGGCATTACTCTAATCTGAAAAACGTTCCTCATTTCTATTGTCGAAAATACATGAGTCAATATTCCTCATGATGGTCTTCTTTCAACAAGTATAGCAAGCGATGGTACCACAGATAATCGAGCTATGTGATGGTACAAGAAGATTAAGGATTAGGGGCCGTGGGAGAGGGGAGGGGGGAATGGGCAGGGGAGGAGGAGAGGCTTCAGGGGTGTGGGCTTGTAAGTTGTACGCCAACCATCTCACCAGCTCATCTTGAATACGGAACTATTCAATTCATATTTTTATCCATCCTGACTTGGTTTTCCGTGGTTTCCCACAGTCCTCGAAACAAATGCTTGGATAAAGTGCTAATTGGCCACAACCTTAAATTAGTAGAGTAATTATAACATAACATTTAATATTTCACTCATTTTTTTCTATTTTTGGATGAGCGTAGCGAAGACTCAATTACACTGTACTTGAAAAATCGAAGGTGTTTTTTTTTTTTTTTTTTTTTTTTTTTTTTTTTTTTTTTTTTTTTTGTTCGCGCTCTACAGGTCAAACAGAAATTCAGATCATGATGAAACTTGGCACACACATGAACCCCTATCTGACTTGATGCTGTATAGTTTTGAGGCAAAATCGGTCTAACAATTCTTGAGATAAATCATTTTGAAGTTTTCAAAAAACCCATATGAATAAGCTAGGCGGAAAAAATGACAAAGTGAATGTTCTCCGAAATTTTTCAAATTTCCACAGAACTCGAACAACATAATAATACACATTATTCCGAACTTTTACTCAAATCGGATCAGCCGTTTTGATGTAAAAAAAATATATAATGTTATTTGTGTCAATTATTCAGAGCTATTAAGATACCTATTAAATCAAAGCAACAAGTGTCACCACGTGATTGTAAACGATTAAAACAAAGCCTTCTTTATTATCATATAAATTATTAATGGCAAATAAGATGGCAGTGATGTAATGGTTCGGATCTCAAGGTGTATATATATATATATATATAATAACCAATCCAGAGATAAGTTGATATGTTCCAGCTCATCCATCAACGCGGCAACACATAACGCGTTTGCCTAGTGTATTATCATTATGATCAACTTTACATCTGCTGTTAATGGAAAGAGGTGATCATTGCCCAAGAGACTTATTTCAAAGTGGAAGATATCAACATTTGTGTGTTTTGTTTACTCTTCATACCAATGCCGGTAATGTCCAGATATATTTAACAAAAAACGGTTTTTACTTATAATGTGTTCCGGACTTTCGGAAACTGAAGGACTTTTATCTGCGGCGGAAAAATATGGTCACGGACAGCGCAGTTCTGGTGTTGAAGTTCATTGGTTTTAAATAATTGAATGAGCGAAGCAAAGACTCAATCTTACCATACTCGAAAAAAAAGCCTTTTTTCGCGCTCCACATGTCAAACGAAAATTCAAAATAAGTTGAAACTTGGCATACACAAGTGTCTTTATCTAATTCGATACTGTATAGTTTTAAGGGGGGAGGGGGGGGGAGGGTAAGGTGCAAAACTTGATTCTCACCATTGGTCCGTCTCATGATGTTATGACATAAAACGCCCTTGCAAAAATTCTTACCCCATTTGACATGAAAGAAAAAAAAACATGGAAAGTCCATAATTTTCGAACGGGCCTATTGAATATCTCTCTTATGGGGAATAACATGTAACGCTTTTTTGAGCTAGGAACGTAGAAGAACTAAGATAGGTAGAGAAAAAGTGTTCCCACAAAATATCTGCGCTCGAATGTCATCTTTCGTCTGATATGTATAACATAGCTACTTATTTTCGCCATATGATTTCAATTGATCAACTCGCATGGCGTGTGGCTTTATTGTTGCAGATTTTCTAGTTTTAGTACAAGGGCTCACATTATAAAATAAACCCGCCTACATTCCACTCTGAATGATTGCATTTTAGAATATGAGTACCTGTGTTAAAAGCAGGTAATAAATTCTCCCGTTAGGTATGTTCAGCATAATGAATAGGCAAGGGTCGAAACATGATTTGCTAGACTGATGACAGAGACTATCCTCTACAGGGGGAGAGTTGAGTATGACGTCAGAACCTTTTCCCCCGCCACGTTAGATTAGGCACTTCGCTGGGGGTGAGGTTCGAAGCTCTTGACGGGATGGTAGCCGAAAGGGTCTATTACCTGCGCCGGAAGGAACAATAGAAGTCGAATTGTCATTATAGAAATAAATTAAAATCGCCGTCGAAGAATCAAGATGATTATATACGGAAGATATGCATTGAAAATGAAAATCTAAACAATTTACTTTTTTATTGGAAAAAATCCACTCATATGCGACCGAAATACGTCGAAATGTATTGTATACGAAACGTCCCACAAACATATCGACGTATCTCGGCCGCATATGAGTGAATTTTTTACAATAAAAAAGTAAATTGCTTAGATTTTCATTTCCAATGCGTATCTTCGGTATATAACAATCTTGATTCTTCGACGACGATTTTAATTTATTTCTATAATGGTTATTCAACTTCTATTGTTCTTTCCGGCGCAGGTAATAGACCCTTTCGGCTACGATACGGTCAAGAGCTTCGAACCTCACCCCCAGCGAAGTGCTTAGTGTAGGACCACGTTGCGGGAAAAAAAGCTCCAACGACTGACGTCAGTCTCAACTCTATTCACTGACACTTAGGACACTTAGGCGATAAAAGTTGTTTAATTTATAAATTATGTCACTTTGGGGCAATTGTGAAAATGAATTATGACTTTAAAAGATGATTCACATACTAAAAATATAAATCCGCTATTTTAAAGCATTTTTTGTGTCCACACATTTTTCATCCGATTTCACCAAAGTGTCCCCCCGTCTCGCCAAAGTGTCTGTCCCCCCCCCCCCCCCCCCCCGTCACACCAAAGTGTCCGGTTTTGAAGTAGGCCTATGTTGAAAGCATATACTTGCCCATCATGAAGATGTCGATATATATATATATATATATATATTTATGATATCCAATTTAATATGATTGTGAGCAATTTAATTGCATGTTTTTTATTTTGGAGGAATGAAATGCTCAAAGAATGGATTGTTGAAAACATTGTTCTTGTGTCAAGTTTCGAAGTTTCTACCCTGAAATTTGAAAGAATCAGAATAGATTGAATTGAATTGGAATATCTGATAATTTGGCGGATGACTATTCAAAAACATTAAAAACATTAAATTAAATTGGAAAATATAAAACATATTATTGAGTTAGAAATTTTAATCAAGGATGCCCTTCATCTTTCTACTGATTCCCTATTATATGGTAATTAAAATTGCAAGTTCTACACCTCAGAGAATTTTGTTTATATAATGATGTTGCAATTAGGACAGTTATCAATATTTACGTAACATTTCTTCGTGGGGAAAATTAATTGTGTTGGTTAAATGCAGGTCTTTGCTCCAGTTTTTGAGAATTTGAATTCAATAATTATTAATGTTTACAAAATTGCAAAAGCAGAAATGTTACGAAACTTAAAATTGAAATATTGAAAATTGATAGAGAAATGAAAAATAACAAATAATAATCTGATGGTTTCAATACAGAACATTTTCCCAACATGACCTGTAATTTAATTTGAATCTGTGGAGTTTCAAGTTTTTTAATAATTATATTGTGTCTCTTTCTATTCCATGTATAGGCCTAAGCACTCCATATACTACTGGTATAACATTCTATGGCGTTTTTTCCTTTCCCATTTATGGCGTTTTGTCCTTTGAATCCGTGTTAATCAATGCCAACTAGGAAAACGCTATAAGTACGCGTTGATGGACGAGCGATGTTGAAAAAAGTGTTACGAGGGTCACTTTTCATTTTTTCTCTTCAAAATGGCTGAGCTGGAAAAATTGAAAATTTCTAAAATGATAGACAATTGCGTTCTACATATCCAGTACAATTTTTTTTTATTTATTTCTTTTCTTCTCTAATAAGCCTTTGACCATGTAGAATTGGTCGTCGCCCATGTGTCCGTCGCCTAAATGTCCAATGATCAAAGTGGATTAGGGTAAAGTAGATTGCCTAAGTGTCCGTCGCCTAAACGTCTCTCGCCTAAGTGTCCGTATACCCTCCCTGACATGGACATTAGTCTCGATTAGTCTATAGCTGAATTTAAATAATAACATAGTAAGAATAGTAGGCCTAACCATAATAATCATAATAATATAATGAGTAATAACAGATATAATCTGAGAAATACATGTTTTAAGACTTCAAGGCAATACTAATGCAATCATTTCTTCTACAGACAAGAACCGAAAGGGTCGCTTCCCTCTATGCTTCAATCGATTGATTGATGGGTTGATAAGTTGTAAAACAACATATTTCTCAAACAAGATTGTATGAAGGTTCGCTTCTTGCGAAGCGAGTTTGTGGTTTATCTAATTATTGTTAATTTGTTATTACTTTATAGCTTTCAAAATCCAAGCATTACATACACAGAATATTATTTACAATTAGGTATACGAGGATAATATCAAGATTTTATTTGGGGCTTATTCACTGTAAAATAGTAAGTATTCGAATATGAACACTTGATTATTCGCCGTGTAATAATAATAATACCGTGATTACTGCATTTGTCATTTGTGTAAATATAGGTCTACACTTGGAATACTGCTCAAGTGTTGTTATACTAATTAATTACTACTAGCACTAATCAGCGCCAAGTTAGGGTCAATAGGGTCATTGCGTGCTAGAACGAGAGGCTGGCTAATATCAAATATCAATTGCAGTTTATTTTTATTGCGCGCCAAACACGGCTAGCAGATTGCTCGCAGCGGCGATGTGCTACGGTCCGCTGCCAGTCGAGAGTGAGTAGTTTTAGGAGAAAACCGCTCGCTTTGGAGGGCGCTACCAGCTAGTCTGTCGACCCACGAATCGACACTAGCTCTACCTATAGATTTCTCGACTAGATGGGCCGAACCCTCAAACTGGCTTGGCGCAGAGGCTCCCATATACGTGTCCTATCTTTAACCTTACAAAATCAATGGTCCAGGTGATGCTAGTGTCGCCGATACTAGTCTGGTGGCGACACTAGCACCACCTGACCAAAATACCCTGTTTTTTGGGTGAAGCTTGGGCCGGTCGATCACGGTTGCTCCTATAGAACTTCAACATTGGATGTACTCTCTTATAACTACAAACTCAATGATGATAGTTACCTCTTGCTTTTGTGCTCCCTGTTGGCCAATAGAACCAAACGACATCATCGGGGCATCGGGCAGATTCAGTCTGCGTTTCAACGCATCACTCAACTCGGCTACTTCCAGCAAGTTCAACAGGGACAAGTCAGTAACAAGTTTATCAATCTTGGGCGATAGTGTCTTTGAGGTGTCGGGAAGTGGCACTGACAAGCTTGCTGCGGGGGCTGCTTTGGTGTTCAGCTCACACACACATCTAAAGCACATTCATGGTTATTGTAGGCCTGCTTAAATATTATGATTGCAATGTGATCCAGCGAGTTTGGGACTAGGTCCAAGCACCCAGGACGCTTTCTGCGACTGCAACTTAAGCCCCTGCCTATAGGCCCGCCCAGCTAGAATGCTCGGTGGGCCTCTTAGGCGGGAGCTCAACTCAAGTGGCAGTCGCGGCATTGATTTTGCCACTACAAATTCAATGGTCGCGGTAAGCGCCCAGAGGTGTGATGCATTATTTCCAAAATTATGGGTAGGTCTATCCATTTGCAAAGCTTATATCATGGGTCATAGTAGCCTAGCGCAAAATGAGCTAGCTGTCGACGCGCCTCTAAATCCCAATATTCAATAGCTACCATAACATACAACTTTGATAGGCTCAGGTCTACACCTTGGCTTATGAATCGGGCTAGACGGGTAGGTTTAATCTTGCATATGATGTCAAAAACATAACATATTTTCGAAGAATAGTTCTAAGGGCATATATAGGGCAACGCTAGACTAGGCTATTGAAGTATTGAACAGGAGAAAAATATCACCATGCCAAGGTCTGAAGTAGGTAGGGTGTACAATTTTAACCTCAAAATAGGCCTATGGCTGTGGAAAAACTGCCTGACCCTAGGCCAACTTCCACCTAAATTGGAATAGGCCTACTGACCTTTTAACGATAGGTTTCCAATGCTTGAAGCTTCGAACTAAGATTCGAGATGAACTTTGCATGATTATATTATTGTCTATCTTCCAAAATAATCAAAATTCCAACGTATTAATCTCCTTTCGGAATTCCGGTGCAGAGTGCGCAAAGGGGTGAGCCTGTTGTCACAGTGTTAGCGGTAGGGGAGGAGTTACACGAGCCGAAGTGCGGTCATATGACCACCCGAATGTTTTGCCGGGATGTACGCAAACTTGTTTAGAGAGATATTATCGTAGGCCTATGCAAGTTATTGTGGTATTATACAAGTTTACTAGGAAAACGCGGGATGCGCGTTGTTAGACGAGCTTAGGGGTATAGAAATCTAGAATGAAAAATAATTTGTCAACCCAATCTACATCTACAGACCTTGGATCACTCCAAACGTTCAAAAACCTTACGAGAATCAGTTATGTCACGGCCTTCCTCTTCATTCATTTCAATCGTTTTGAATTAATTGCTGACACTTGTTGCTATAGATTTAATTGGTTCCCGTAATAGCCTAAATTGATGGGAAAATGCTTTATAAATGCGTTTTCTTCGTTATTTCTCATCCGATTGATGCGAAAAATCTCTCAAAATGTGCTTAATAGTTTCCTTTATATTCGGCGAAAATTTGAGAGGTCTTGAAAAATTTTGATTTTTCAAGTATTTTCCTCCGGGTTATTCTAATGGGGATTTTTGACATTTCTAAAATCCATAAAAAAAAAAGTTACCACCCGATAATGCCACAAAACTATACAGATCTAAGTTAGATGAGGAACCATGACGAAAAAAAGTTTGAAGTTGATAGCTGTAGCCGTTTGACCTGTGGAGAACCGACAAAAAAACATAAAAAAAAAAAAAAAAAACATAAAAACGAACACCAATTTTTTTCAGTATGTCAAATTGAATCCTCGCTAAAGCTCGTCCAATAATGTTACTGATGTACAGTCTAGTAATGCCACTTTGTAGTTGACCTGTAGAAAAACAATTAAAAAACACCAAAAACGACAAGCAAACAATAGCCTGATTTTTTTAGTATTTCTCCATTTTTTGCCACAAGTATTCAATTGTAAAGTGTCTAGAAGATGAGAATGAAATGAGTTTTGAATGAAAAAAATGAAAATGTAATACCTAATCCGTAAAACAGTTGGTAGGCTTATTCATTCATTCTATTGATAATGTAAAAAACTTGGTTGATTTGTGGGTCTCTGTATTACGGACTGAAAATTTATAGCCGATAGCCTCCATGCTATCGACAAATATACAGTAGCCTTCATCGCCATCCACATAGCCAAATAATAAGCCTTACCTAATAATACATAAGCCTTAATATAATGATTAATGTGAGTTTTTCGGAAGTGGTGGCGGTTCACCTTCGACGCCTTGAAGGACCGCTTCGAAAAGATGCATATTTTGGCTATGTGGGTGGCGATGAAGGCTACAGTATATTTGTCGATAGCATGGAGGCTATCGGCTATAAATTTTCAGTCCGTTTCACAGAGACCCACAAATCAACCAAGTTTTTTACATTATTATTAGAATGAATGAATAAGCCTACCAACTTTTTTACAGATTATAGGTATTACATTTTCATTTTTTTCATTCAAAACTCATTTTATTCTTATCTTCTAGACACTTTACAATTGAATACTTGTGGCAAAAAATGGAGAAATACTAAAAAAATCAGGCTATTGTTTGCTTGTCGTTTTTGGTGTTTTTTAATTGTTTTTCTACAGCTCAACTAGAAAGTGGCCCTTTATTCTAGTTGGGACTGTATAGTTTGGTTATTTTTCTTTAACAAATTAATGAAACGGGGTGTGGAAAATTTCTAATAATTTCTATTTCTGAAGGACTTAACTTTTTCAACATACAATAAGTAGTACATCACTCAGTCGACACTCGGAGAGTTCGTGTGGTCACGTGACCGAGCTTCGGATCTGATGAAACTCCTCCCCTACCGCTAACTCTGTGACAACAGGCTCACCCTGCGCAAAGTGGCGATGAGCAAAAGCAAAGTGATTAGAAAAGGAAGTATTTTTTCAAAGAGTATAGTACGGTTTTTGCATTTGCAGGCCACGCTGTTTCGACACCTCTTCGTGAACAAGGAGGAGTCAGAACTCAGGTTTTCTCTTTGGTATCTTAGCCAGATCTGACATATTGGATTGGGATTATACTAAAGTGATTTTTATCCAATACTCACAAATGTGTTATTAGACGAACTTTAGCGAGGATTCAATTTGACATACTGAAAAAAATTGGTGTTCGTTTTCATGTTTTTTTCTGTTTTATGTTTTTTTGTCGGTTCTCCACAGGTCAAACGGCTACAGCTATCAACTTCAAACTTTTTTTCATTACGGTTCCTCATCTAGCTTAGATCTGCATAGTTTTGTGGCATTATCGGGTGGTAACTTTCATTTTTATGAATTTTAGAAATTTCAAAAATACCCATTACACGACGGAAGAAAAATTTCAAAAAAATTGAAATTTTGTGTGAAGTTGAATAACATCTTGATACACATTTCTGGAAATTCTCAGCTTGATCGGGTCAGCCATTTCGAAGAAAAAACATGAAATGTGCTAAATTGGTACCACTCGAAGCAGTTTTTAGACGAGCTTTAGCGAGGATTCAATTTGACATACTGAAAAAAATTGGTGTTCGTTTTTATGTTTTTTTTTTTTTTTTTTTTTTTTTTTTTTTTTATGATTTTTTGTCGGTTCTCCACAGGTCAAACGGCTACAGCTATCAACTTCAAACTTTTTTTCGTCATGGTTCCTCATCTAACTTAGATCTGTAAAGTTTTGTGGCATTATCGGGTGGTAACTTTTTTTTTTATGAATTTTAGAAATTTCAAAAATCCCCATTAGAATAACCCGGAGGAAAATACTTGAAAAATCAAAATTTTTCAAGACCTCTCAAATTTTCGCCGAATATAAAGGAAACTATTAAGCACATTTTGAGAGATTTTTCGCATCAATCGGATGAGAAATAACGAAGAAAACGCATTTATAAAGCATTTTCCCATCAATTTAGGCTATTACGGGAACCAATTAAATCTATAGCAACAAGTGTCACCAATTAATTCAAAACGATTGAAATGAATGAAGAGGAAGGCCGTGACATAACTGATTCTCGTAAGGTTTTTGAACGTTTGGAGTGATCCAAGGTCTGTAGATGTAGATTGGGTTGACAAATTATTTTTCATTCTAGATTTCTATACCCCTAAGCTCGTCTAACAACGCGCATCCCGCGTTTTCCTAGTTACCCACTTATTAGACGAGCTTTAGCGAGGATTCAATTTGACGTACTGAAAAAAATTGGTGTTCGTTTTTATGTTTTTTTGTCGGTTCTCCACAGGTCAAACGGCTACAGCTATCAACTTCAAACTTTTTTTCTTTATGGTTCCTCATCTAGCTTAGATCTGTATAGTTTTTTGGCATCATCGGGTGGTAACTTTTATTTTTATGAATTTCAGAAATTTCAAAAATACCCATTAGAATAACACGGCGGAAAAAAAAAATTATTTTCAAAAAAATTGAAATTCTGTGTGAAGTTGAATAACATCTTGATACACATTTCTGGAAATTCTCAGCTTGATCGGGTCAGCCATTTTGAAGAAAAAACATGAAATGTACTAAATTGGCACCACTCGAAGCAGTTTTTACCCATTTATAACTAAAATGTTACCCAATTGGCGAATTTAGGCAAAAGTTTGGCAATGAAGTCGACATACTATTACTTTCCGCTCGTCTAACAACGCGTATATAGCGTTTTCCTAGTTAGAATAACACGGCGTAAAAAAACTAAGAAAATTTTATTTTCAAAAGAATTGAAATATTGTGTGAAGTTGAATAACATCTTGAAACACATTTCTGAAGATTCTCAACTCGATCGAGTGAGCCATTTTGAAGAAAAACCATAAAATGTGCTAGATTGGTACCCCTCAAAGCCGTTTTCACCCATTTATAACTAAAATGTTACCCAATTGGCGAATTTAGGCAAGAGTTTGGATAAGAAGTCGACATACTATTACTATCCGCTCGTCTAACAACGCGTATATAGCGTTTTCCTAGTAACTAAAATGTTACCCAATTGGCGAATTTAGACAAAAGTTTGGCAATGAAGTCGACATACTATTACTTTTCGCTCGTCTAACAACGAGTATATAGCGTTTTTCTAGTTACTAGGAAAACGCTATATAAGCGTTGTTAGACGAGCAGAAAGTATTAGTATGTCGACTTCTTTGCCAAACTTTTGCCTAAATTCGCCAATTGGGTGACATTCAAGTTATAAATGGGTAAAAACTGGTTCGAGTGGTACCAATTCAGCACATTTCATATTGTTTCTTCGAAATGGCTGGCCCGATCAAGCTGAGAATTTTCAAAAATGTGTATCAAGATGTAATTCAACTTCACACAAAATTTCCTTTTTTTTGAAAATAAAAATATTTTCATTTTTTTCCCGTCGTGTTATTCTAATGGGTATTTTTGAAATTTCTAAAATTCATGAAAATAAAAGTTATTACCCGATAATGCCACAAAACTTTACAGACCTAAGTTAGATGAGGAACCATATTGAAAAAAAGTTTGGAGTTGATAGCTGTAGCCGTTTGACCTGTGAAGAACCGACAAAAAACATAAATAAAAAATAAAAAAAATAAACATAAAAACGAAAATCAATTTTTTTCAGTATTTCAAATTGAATCCTCGCTAAAGCTCGTCTAATTATATCTACTTGCCAAAATGCAGCATTAGGCATTGTTCTGATGCATTTGTATTGTGCATTTGCAGTGAAGGTGTATCCTCAATTTTACTGTACTGTGGGCCCATACTTGAAAAAAAAACTTTTTTTTTGTTCGCGCTCGAACTTCCTGGGTCAAATGATTAGAGAACAATTTTGATGGAACTTGGCTGCACAGTGTAGTTTTAGGGCAACATCGGTTGGACTACTTGACCGAAAAGACCATTACGAAATTTTGAAAAATCCATAAGAAAAATCCAAAGTGGAAACATCGGAGATAGATTGTATTCAATTATTAAAATGGTACGAACTTTCAAGACCACACATTATTCTGAAGTTTTACATGAACGGGGTTCGTAAAAAAAGGAATATGAGTGTAATTTTTCTACATCACTTGAATTGATCAATTAGAATGGCCA
>OZ023329.1:15261548-15264048 GCA_964007535.1 Brachyptera risi
AGTTGATCCCGAAAAGTGCTTCAGAGTTCAAGTGTTCAGGAGGCCTCTTTACATGTTGCCTACCAGCTTGATTGCAGACGTTCGGGATACAAGTTGGCAACGGAAAACTAATCATCGTATCAACAGACAGTTTTTATTCAATAATCAGCAGTATTCAATACGTGCTTGCTTGAAGAGCTCTAGTTCGTGGTATATTTGAAACCCTTTCAAAATAATCTGAAAATCAACATGCTTATACCTGTTTCCCATTCTTTCTACGATTTTTCAGTGATATAATATGAAAATTAGAATTTTTAATGAACGTAGAGACACAGATATACTCATTGTGGTTTCATTGCATAAAGAAGTATACTGATCGAACTCAACGTTTACCCACCATGTATTGTAAGCCAAAGGTCTGCATTGGCGCTTTTTGTCTAGTTTTGACCGTCCCCTGCAGGGTTTACTCATGAATTGTGAGATGTAGATTAAGGTTCGAGAGTTCGCGTGAAGTAACAGAAACCTTCAAAGTCTCACATTCAAGTCATCTGACTAAAATCTCAGATGTATAAGTTCTGGGCGATGCAAATACGTTTCGAATCAAATTTGAAACTGATGTATCGCTCGCATTTCCCTCCAACTTCTCGACATGAGATCTGCTTTGCGTAAAGATATCTTGAAAATATCCAGTGTACTATAGCCAACCCTGAAAGTTTCCAGGTGTGCTCCGCTCGTGTCCGGTTTTCAACAATACCTGTCACAGTTGCAAGTGCAGGGAGAGGCTGTTTGAAACTGAAGCAGATAATTACGTACCTTTTTAGATCAAAGTCACAAGAAAGACTAAAAGGCTCGACGTCTATTCCATAAATTGAACGGCGACGAGCGAATATGAATGATTTTGATCAATTAAGTTCAATAGATATTTTCGCGGATCATGAAGCTCGAAGAAAGAATTTCAAGTGGACCACAGGGTGGACTGCTGCATTTTTATCCACTGACGCAAACTTTAGTTGTATTTACTAATTCACATCAGGTTACTTTGAATCGAAGTTATGATCCACTTGAATATATGTAGGCCTATAACATAGTTTTTAATCGCGCCAAGTAGTTTTACACCGACGCCATAAGATTCTTCAACAAGTTAACATGAAGTGCTTCGTTCAACCCTACAAGCGAGGTATTTCATGAGTACAAACTATCATAGCAATTTTCACAGAGCAGTGTGCTTGACTAAGTATAGGCCTATCACCCAAATTGATTTTATTCATTTAAACGGATTGATTAGGAAATGTGAGAGGGGCACTCTAGGTGATACATGCCCAAGGGCACTCCGTATTGAAGTTACGCCACTGTATTTGAATAATCGAATATTCTGAATGTATCGAATCATTGAAACAGAATGAAGAGTCAAAATCAATGCAGAATCAAGATTAGTTGGACTCAATTTTGAATGAATTTAGAGATAAGAAATGTCCGGTGTTGACGATGTTGATGTTGCTAAATCTTATGTCATCATCAAATGAAGAGTGACCGTATTTTGAAGACAATCATTTTCATCTGTAACTGTCCTGAAAGTTATTGATAAAATCGATCCATTAGGTGGGTAGCCTACTCCAATATCTCTTCTTAATTCTTCACTGTCTGTTTCATCAAAGAGGCAAAAAAATTGCCCCTATAAGAATGATGAAGGTCTGAATATGTATGTTGAGAAATTATTCCATCTTTACACATCTTTTATTTACATTCTTATCTAAATCTCAATATCACGTTCTCAAACACTGTGGTACTATTATTTCTGAATAATATAGTTGAAAGGCATTTCTCCACAACTGTGATGGTATCGTAACTTCGATTTTTCCATAGTGATTTGAATACGAATTCCGCGCGTATTTTCTTCCGTTCTGGTTGGACAAAATTGAAACAAGCCTCGTAGTCGACCAACCACAGGTTGCCGTCGATTAGGCGCGAAAATCTCGGCAAGGATGCATGATATTACATGAACCATGAACTTCTATGATGTTATAGTCATCTAGTGAATGAGAGTGTAATAATATGATATAATATTACTGATTTTGTTCAATTTGAATGTGTCAAGTGTAAATGATTGACATAATGACTTTGTATTCATCTCTTGAATTTCTCTTGAAATTTTTTTACCAAGATTTTTTTGCGAACACATGTTAAGGGATGTGTCGTTGAGGCTGTGACCAATATATAGCCTAATCGGGTGATTGGTGTAGAAATGAGGAGCGTTTCACATTTCGATGTGTCGGACGGCCGGGTTTTAGCATAGGCCTACCGCTCGGGTGAGCCGGCCAGTGCACGACCGCGCGGACGGGCGCCCAGATCTCAGATAATTTTTTTCACCAGGATTGTTTTGCAAACACATGTTAAGGGATGTGTCGTTGAGGCTGTGACCAATATATAGCCTAATCGGGTGATTGGTGTAGAAATGAGGAGCGTTTCACATTTCGATGTGTCGGACGGCCGGGTTTTAGCATAGGCCTACCGCTCGGGTGAG
>OZ023329.1:15269048-15274048 GCA_964007535.1 Brachyptera risi
GATCAAGCATATGGAAAATCTAAAAAAAATACCATGTACGCGAAACGTGATTTTTGTAACACACCTCTTGATGAAGAGAGAAACACTCATTTTTTTTCTCGAAATAATGTATTTTCCAACATTTTGTGTGTGTTTTCTGTAGAAGTGTATCGTCTCTGCAATTTATATGGCTGAGACTCTCACACAAACAGGAGTGCTCAGTGTACGGTATTTTACCACATTATTCAGTTTCCGACAAGGCGATATAGGCTTTCCACATCTTATCGGGAGCCCGTTGCGCTGGAATACGCGTACACCGATCTTCTCGAGAAGCTCATTTTATTCCATACTGAATGTTGGCTATTGGTTGTTTCCCAACTGACATCGAGATAATGATCGACATAAGATCATACTCTATGATTCACAGTCATTTTGATCAAGTGTTGCGCCCCGCAATGACCAGAATGCCATAAGATCGAATCATACGATGAATATAAGTGATCTTCCACCATGCAGTTGTAATTCAATTGGAGGAAGAGTTTCAATATTAAAAAACATGAATTTTTTCTGGTGACGATTGGAGAGAAAACTTACACATGAATATATGAATATAATTCACATATGCTTTATGTATACGTTACAATCAATATGGACCATACCCTTTTAGCCATGCATGTTTCATGTTATTATTTACATATGCTTCATGATTTTTTTGCGAACACATGTTAAGGGATGTGTCGTTGAGGCTGTGACCAATCTATAGCCCAATCGGGTGATTGGTACAGAAATGAGGAGCGTTTCACATTTCGATGTGTCAGACGGCCGGGTTTTAGCATGCCTATACCGCTCGGGCGAGCCGGACAGTGCACGACTGCGTGGACGGGCGCCCAGATCTCAGATAATTTTTTTTCCCAAGATTTCTTTGCGACACATGTTAAAGGATGTATCGTTGAAGCTGTGACCTAGTAACAGCCTGATCGGGTGATTGGTACAGAAATGAGGAGCGTTTCACATTTCGATGTGTCGGACGGCCGGGCTTTAGCATAGGCCTACCGCTCGGGTGAGCCGGCCAGTGCACGACTGCGCGGGCGGGAGCCCAGACTACTACGAATAATTTTTTTACCAAGAATTTTTTGCAAACACATGTTAAGGGATGTGTCGTTGAGGCTGTGACCAATATATAGCCTAATCGGGTGATTGGTGTAGAAATGAGGAGCGTTTCACATTTCGATGTGTCAGACGGCCGGGTTTTAGCATAGGCCTATACCGCTCGGGCGAGCCGGACAGTGCACGACCGCGCGGACGGGCGCCCAGATCTCAGATAATTTTTTTCACCAATATTTTTTTGCAAACTCTTGTTAAAGGATGTATCGTTGAGGCTGTGACCAATATATAGCCCAATCGGGTGATTGGTGTAGAAATGAGGAGCGTTTCACATTTCGATGTGTCAGACGGTCGGGTTTTAGCATAGGCATATACCGCTCGGGCGAGCCAGCCAGTGCACGACTGCGCGGACGGGCGCCCAGATCTCAGATAATTTTTTTTCCCAAGATTTCTCTGCGACACATGTTAAAGGATGTATCTTTGAAGCTGTGACCTAGTAACAGCCTGATCGGGTGATTGGTACAGAAATGAGGAGCGTTTCACATTTCGATGTGTCGGACGGCCTGGTTTTAGCATAGGCCTACCGCTCGGGCGAGCTGGCCCATCCAGTGCACGACCGCGCGGACGGGCGCCCAGATCTCAGATAATTTTTTTCACCAAGATTTTTTTGCAAACACATGTTAAGGGATGTGTCGTTGAGGCTGTGACCAAGTTCAAGTTCATCGCATCAAAATCACATCATCCTACGGCCCGTGGTCAGTATTTTAGCTGTGGGCATTTTCCACAATATTTTTACAATGATTTAGTCAGTATGTGCCCGGTTCGAAGCCAGGACAGACCGGTACCATTCGATTTTCCCACCTCAGCCCACGGACCAGGGGATAGTTTGATTTTCACGCGGTTTTAAATGACGGCATCGTAGAAGACCAATCTACAAATGTTTGGGTTCAAAGGCTCGGACATCACGGGCTCTGCATCCGCAACTACGCGTTTCTTTTTGTTTTTTGTTGGATGGGAGTGGGGTATGACAAAGTGAATGATACAAGCGGGGAAACGATGGGCAGAGGTTCCACTGGATGGGCCAGCTCGCCCGAGCGGTGGGCCTATGCTAAAACCCGGCCGTCCGACACATCGAAATGTGAAACGCTCCTCATTTCTGTACCAATCACCCGATCAGGCTGTTACTAGGTCACAGCTTCAAAGATACATCCTTTAACATGTGTCGCAAAGAAATCTTGGTGAAAAAAATTATCTGAGATCTGGGCGCCCGTCCGCGCGGTCGTGCACTGTCCGGCTCGCCCGAGCGGTATAGGCCTATGCTAAAACCCGGCCGTCTGACACATCGAAATGTGAAACGCTCCTCATTTCTACACCAATCACCCGATTAGGCTATATATTGGTCACAGCCTCAACGACACATCCCTTAACATGTGTTTGCAAAAAATTCTTGGTAAAAAAATTTCAAGAGAAATTCAAGAGATGAATACAAAGTCATTATGAAAACAATTTATGATGAGAAAGAAGAATTTATTTCTTTCAAACTCATATTCAATCATTTACACTTGACACATTCGAATTGAACAAAATCAGTAATATTATATCATATTATTACACTCTCATTCACTAGATGATTATAACATCATAGAAGTTCATGGTTCATGTACTATCATGCATCCTTGCCGAGATTTTCGCGCCTAATCGACGGCAACCTGTGGTTGGTCGACTTCGAGGCTTGTTTCAATTTTGTCCAACCAGAACGGAAGAAAATACGCGCGGAATTCGTATTCAAATCACTATGGGGAAATCGAAGTTACGTTACCATCACAGTTGTGGAGAAATGCCTTTCAACTATATTATTCAGAAATAATAGTACCACAGTGTTTGAGAACGTGATATTGGGATTTAGATGAGAATGTAAATAAAAGATGTGTAAAGATGGAATAATTTCACAACATACATATTCAGACCTTTATCATTCTTATAGGGGCAATTTTTTTGCCTCCTTGATGAAACAGACAGTGAAGAATTAAGAAGAGATATTGGAGTAGACTACCCACCTAATGGATCGATTTTCTCAATAACTTCCAGGACAGTCACAGATGAAAATGATTGTCTTCAAAATACGGTCACTCTTCATTTGATAATGATACTGTATTTAGCAACATCAACATCGTCAACACCGGACACTTCTTATCTCTAAATTCATTCAAAATTGAATCAAACTAATCTTGATTCTGCATTGATTTTGACTCTTCATTCTGTTTCAATGATTCGATACATTCAAAATATTCGATTATTCAAATACAGTGGCGTAACTTCAATTCGGAGTGCCCTTGTACATGTATCACCTAGAGTGCCCCTCTCACATTTCCTAATCAATCCGTTTAAATGAATTAAATCAATTTGAGTGATAGGCCTATACTTAGTCAAGCACACTGCTCTGTGAAAATTGCTATGATAGTTTGTACTCATGAAATCCTCGCTTGTAGGGTTGAACGAAGCACTTCATGTTAACTTGTTGAAGAATCTTATGGCGTCGGTGTAAAACTACTTGGCGCGATTAAAAACTATGTTATAGGCCTACATATATTCAAGTGGATCATAACTTCGATTCAAAGTAACCTGATGTAAATTAGTGAATACAAATAAAGTTTGCGTCGGTGGAAAAAAATGCAGCAGTCCACCCTGTGGTCTACTTGAAATTCTTTCTTCGAGCTTCATGATTCGCGAAAATATCTATTGAACCTAATTGATCAAAATCATTCATTTTCGCTCGTCGCCGTTCAATTTATGGAATAGACGTCGAGCCTTTTAGTCTTTCTTGTGACTTTGATCTAAAAAGGTACGTAATTATCTGCTTCAGTTTCAAACAGCCTCTCCCTGCACTTGCAACTGTGACAGGTATTGTTGAAAACCGGACACGAGCGAAGCACACCTGGAAACTTGCAGGGTTGGCTATAGTACACTGGATATTTTCAAGATATCTTTACGCAAAGCAGATCTCATGTCGAGAAGTTGGAGGGAAATGCGAGCGATACATCAGTTTCAAATTTGATTCGAAACGTATTTGCATCGCCCAGAACTTATACATCTGAGATTTTAGTCAGATGACTTGAATGTGAGACTTTGAAGGTTTCTGTTACTTCACGCGAACTCTCAAACTTTAATCTACATCTCTCAATTCATGAGTAAACCCTGCAGGGGACGGTCAAAACTAGACAAAAAAGGCCAATGCAGACCTTTGGCTCACAATACATTGTGGGTAAACGTTGAGTTCGATCAGTATAATTCTTTATGCAATGAAACCACAGTGAGTATATATCTGTGTCTCTACGTTCATTAAAAATTCTAATTTTCATATTATATCACTGAAAAATCGTAGAAAGAATGGGAAACAGGTATAAGCATGTTGATTTTCAGATTATTTTGAAAGGGTTTCAAATATACCACGAACTAGAGCTCTTCAAGCAAGCACGTATTGAATACTGCTGATTATTGAATAAAAACTGTCTTTTGATACGATGATTAGTTTTCCGTTGCCAACTTGTATCCCGAACGTCTGCAATCAAGCTGGTAGGCAACATGTAAAGAGGCCTCTTGAACACTTGAACTCTGAAGCACTTTTCGGGATCAACTTATAGACGTTGGCCTAATTCGTCAAAATCATGCTTCACTTTCTTGACTCTCTTCTTCTCAAATTATTGGGGTATCTTCTATCTCTTCGAAATATTATATATTATGATAATATTATGAGAGAGCGTGAATTTGAAAGAATTGTGAATACAGGTTCAACATTGAAAATTATCATTTCTTTGATTAGACTGGACTATCTAGAATTACAGAAATTCATATTGGTGCCCCCATACGTGCCCACTAAGGCACTTGCCCACTTGGCCCACCCGGTAGTAACGCCAATG
>OZ023329.1:15279048-15301548 GCA_964007535.1 Brachyptera risi
ACCATCCTGTGAACTCTCAATTCTTATGGAGTATAAATAATGGCAATGATCAAATGATTTGCCAATGACCATCTTGCAAACTGTCCATCCTGTAAACTCCCCATTCTTTTAGAATTTTATTGATGAATGTGATCGAAAGATTTGCAACAGCCCATCCCGCAAACTGACAACCCTGTAAACTCTCTATTCTTATAGAACATTATCATCAAATGTGATCAAACGATTTGCAACTGCCCATCCCGCAAACTGACCATCCTGTGAACTTCCCATTCTTATGAAATATTATTGATGAATATGATCAAATGATTTGCAACTGACCATCCCGCAAACTGATCATCCTTTTAACTTCCAATTCTCAAAGAATATTATTGATGAATATGAACAAATGAATTGCAACTGAACATCCCGCAAACTGACCATCCTGTGAACTTCCCATTCTTATGAAATATTATTGATGAATATGATCAAATGATTTGCAACTGACCATCCCGCCAACTGACCATCCTGTGAACTTCCCATTCTTATAGAATATTATTAATGAATATGATCGAATGATTTTCAACTGGCCATCCCGCGAACTGACCATCCTGTGAACTCCCCATTCTTATATAATAGTGTCAATAAATATGATCAAATGATTTGCAACTTACCTTTCCCGCCAACTGACCATCCTGTGAACTTCCCATTCTGAGAGAATATTATTGATAAATATGATCGAATGATTTTCAACTGACCATCCCGCAAACTGACCATCCTGTGAACTCCCCATTTTACTGATGAATATGAACAAATGATTTGCAACTTCCCCTCCCCGCAAACTGACCATCCTGTGGACCTTCCATCCTCATAGAATATTATTGATGAATATGATCGAACAATTTTCAACTGACCATCCCGCAAACTGACCATCCTGTAAACTACCCATTCTGAGAGAATATTATTGATAAATATGATCAAATGATTTGCAGATGCCCATGCCGCGAACTGACCATCCTATGAACTCCCCCTTCTCATAGAATATCATTGATTGTTATGATCAAATGATTTGCAACTGATCATCCCGCAAACTGATCATCCTGTCAACTTCGCATTCTCATAGAATATTATCATAAATATGTTCGAATGATTTGCAACTGACCATCACCTGAACTGACCGACCTGTGAACCATCAATTCTTATAGACTATTATTGATGAATATGATCAATTGATTTGCAACTGCTCATCTCGCAAACTGACCATCCTAGGAACTCCCCATTCTTATACAATATTATTGATAAATATGATCAAATGATTTGAAAATGCCCATCCCAAGAACTGACCATCCTATGAACTCCTCATTCTCGTAGAATATTATTGATTGTTATGATCAAATGATTTGCAACTGACCATCCCGCAGACTGACCATCCTGTAAACTTCCCATTCTTGGAGAATTTTATTGATGAATATGATCGATTGATTCTCAACTGCCTATCCCGCAAAATGACCATCCTGAAGACTCCACATTCTTGAGGAATATTATTGATAGATATGATCAAATGATTTACACCTGCTCGTTCCGTGGACTGACCATACTATCAACTCCTGATTATTATTGAATATCATTAATAAATACGATCAAATGATTTACAACTTTCCATCCCGCAAAATGACCATCCTGTGAACTCCCCATTCCTATTGAATAGAATATCATATGAATAAAAATGATCAAATGATTTGCAACTGCCCATCCCGCAAACTGCCCTTCCTGTGAACTCCCCATTCTCATGGAATATTTACATTGAATATGATTGAATGATTTGCAACTGCCCATCCCGCAAACTGATCATCGTGTGAGAAACCTTCCTCATAGAATATTATCAATTGATATGATGGAATGATTTACGACTGCCCATCCCGCGAACTTACCATCCTGTGAACTCTCCATTCCTATAGAATATCGATAATATATATGATCAGATGATTCGCATCTGCCCATCCCGCAAACTGAACATCCTCTGAACTCCCCATTCACATAGAATATCATTAATGAATATGATCAAATGATCTGCAACTTTCCATCTCGCAAACTGACCATCCTGTGAACTCCCCATTCTCATAGATTATTATTGATAAATATGATCAAATGATTCGCAACTACCCATCCCGCAAACTGACCATCCTGTTAACTTCCCATTCTCATAGAATAATAATAATGAATATGAACAAATAATTCGCAACTACCCATCCCGCAAACTGACCATCCTGTTAACTCCCCATTCTCATAGAATAATGATAATGAATATGAACAAATGATTCGCAATTACCCATCACGCAAACTGATCATCCTGTTAACTCTTCATTCTCGGAGAATAATGATGATAAATATGAACAAATGATTCGCAACTACCCATCTCGCAAACTGACCATCCTGTTAACTCCCCATTCTCATAGAATGATAATTATGAATATGAACAAATGATTCGCAACTACCCATCCCGCAAAACGACCATCCTTTTAACTCCCCATTCTCATAGAATAATGGTGATACATATGAACAAATGATTCGCAACTACCCATCACGCGAACTGACCATCCTGTTAACTCCCCATTCTCATAGAATAATGATAATAAATATGAACAAATGATTCGCAACTACCCATCCCGCAAACTGACCATCCTGTTAACTCCCCATTCTCAAAGAATAATGATAATAAATATGAACAAATGATTCGCAACTACCCATCTCGCAAACTGACCATCCTGTTAACTCCCCATTCTCATAGAATAATAATTATGAATATGAACAAATGATTCGCAACTACCCATCCCGCAAAACGACCATCCTTTTAACTCCCCATTCTCATAGAAAAATAATAATAAATATGAACAAATGATTCGCAACTACCCATCCCGCAAACTGACCATCCTGTTAACTCCCCATTCTCAAAGAATAATGATAATAAATATGAACAAATGATTCGCAACTACCCATCTCGCAAACTGACCATCCTGTTAACTCCCCATTCTCATAGAATAATAATTATGAATATGAACAAATGATTCGCAACTACCCATCCCGCAAAACGACCATCCTTTTAACTCCCCATTCTCATAGAAAAATAATAATAAATATGAACAAATGATTCGCAACTACCCATCACGCGAACTGACCATTTTGGTAACTCCCCATTCTCATAGAATAATATTGATGAATATGAACAAATGATTCGCAACTACCCATCACGCGAACTGACCATCCTGTTTACTCCCCATTCTCATAGAATAATGATAATACATATGAACAAATGATTCGCAACTACCCATCCCGCAAACTGACCATACTGTAACTCCCCATTCTCATAGAATAATAATAATGAATATGAACAAATGATTCGCAACTACCCATCCCGCAAACTGACCATCCTGTTAACTTCCCATTCTCAAAGAATAATGATAATAAATATGAACAAATGATTCGCAACTACCCATCCCGCAAACTGACCATCCTGTTAACTCCCCATTCTTATAGAATAATAATAATAAATATGAACAAATGATTCGCAACTACCCATCACGAAAACTGACCATCCTGTTAACTCCCCATTCTGATAGAATAATAATAATAAATATGAACAAATGAGTCGCAACTACCCATCCCGCGATCTGACCATCCTGTGAACTCACCATTCTTATAGGATATTATTATTGAATATGATCAAATGATTTCCAACTGCCCATCCGGCATACTGACCATCCTGTGAACTTCCCATTCTGTGAGAATATTAATTATAAATATGATCAAAAGATTCGCGACTGCCCATCCCGTGATCTGACCATCCTGTGAACTCTCCATTCTCATAGAATATCATTGATGAATATGATCAAATGATTTGCAACTGCCCATCCCGCAAACTGACCATCCTGTTAACTCCCCATTCTTATAGAATAATATCATCAATTACTATCAAATGATTTGCGACTGCCCATCCCGTGATCTGACCATCCTGTGAACTCTCCATTCTCATAGAATATCATTGATGAATATGATCAAATGATTTGCAACTGCCCATGCCGCAAACTGACCATCCTGTTAACTTCCCATTCCTATAGAATAATATTATCAATCACTATCAAATAATTCGCGACCGCCCATCCCGTGATCTGACCATCCTGTGAACTCTCCATTCTCATAGAATATTATTGATGAATATGATCAAATGATTTGCAACTGCCCATGCCGCAAACTGACCATCCTGTTAACTCCCCATTCTTATAGAATAATATCATCAATTACTATCAAATAATTCGCGACCGCCCATCCCGTGATCTGACCATCCTGTGAACTCTCCATTCTCATAGAATATCATTGATGAATATGATCAAATGATTTGCAACTGCCCATGCCGCAAACTGACCATCCTGTTAACTCCCCATTCTTATAGAATAATATCATCAATTACTATCAAATGATTTGCGACTGCCCATCCCGTGATCTGACCATCCTGTGAACTCTCCATTCTCATAGAATATCATTGATGAATATGATCAAATGATTTGCAACTGCCCATGCCGCAAACTGACCATCCTGTTAACTTCCCATTCCTATAGAATAATATTATCAATCACTATCAAATAATTCGCGACCGCCCATCCCGTGATCTGACCATCCTGTGAACTCTCCATTCTCATAGAATATCATTGATGAATATGATCAAATGATTTGCAACTGCCCATGCCGCAAACTGACCATCCTGTTAACTCCCCATTCTTATAGAATAATATCATCAATTACTATCAAATAATTCGCGACCGCCCATCCCGTGATCTGACCATCCTGTGAACTCTCCATTCTCATAGAATATCATTGATGAATATGATAAAATGATTTGCAACTGCCCATGCCGCAAACTGACCATCCTGTTAACTCCCCATTCTTATAGAATAATATCATCAATTACTATCAAATGATTTGCGACTGCCCATCCCGTGATCTGACCATCCTGTGAACTCTCCATTCTCATAGAATATCATTGATGAATATGATCAAATGATTTGCAACTGCCCATGCCGCAAACTGACCATCCTGTTAACTCCCCATTCTTATAGAATAATATCATCAATTACTATCAAATGATTTGCGACTGCCCATCCCGTGATCTGACCATCCTGTGAACTCTCCATTCTCATAGAATATCATTGATGAATATGATCAAATGATTTGCAACTGCCCATGCCGCAAACTGACCATCCTGTTAACTTCCCATTCCTATAGAATAATATTATCAATCACTATCAAATAATTCGCGACCGCCCATCCCGTGATCTGACCATCCTGTGAACTCTCCATTCTCATAGAATATTATTGATGAATATGATCAAATGATTTGCAACTGCCCATGCCGCAAACTGACCATCCTGTTAACTCCCCATTCTTATAGAATAATATCATCAATTACTATCAAATAATTCGCGACCGCCCATCCCGTGATCTGACCATCCTGTGAACTCTCCATTCTCATAGAATATTATTGATGAATATGATCAAATGATTCGCAACTACCCATGCCGCAAACTGACCATCCTGTTAACTCCCCATTCTTATAGAATAATATCATCAATTACTATCAAATAATTCGCGACCGCCCATCCCGTGATCTGACCATCCTGTGAACTCTCCATTCTCATAGAATATCATTGATGAATATGATCAAATGATTTGCAACTGCCCATGCCGCAAACTGACCATCCTGTTAACTCCCCATTCTTATAGAATAATATCATCAATTACTATCAAATGATTTGCGACTGCCCATCCCGTGATCTGACCATCCTGTGAACTCTCCATTCTCATAGAATATCATTGATGAATATGATCAAATGATTTGCAACTGCCCATGCCGCAAACTGACCATCCTGTTAACTTCCCATTCCTATAGAATTATATTATCAATTACTATCAAATAATTCGCGACCGCCCATCCCGTGATCTGACCATCCTGTGAACTCTCCATTCTCATAGAATATCATTGATGAATATGATCAAATGATTTGCAACTGCCCATGCCGCAAACTGACCATCCTGTGAACTCCCCATTCTCATAGAATATCAATGATAAATATGATCGAATGATTTCCAACTGCCCATCCCGCATACTATGACCATCCTGTGAACTCCCCATTCTATGAGAATATTAATTATAAATATGATCAAAAGATTCGCGACTGCCCATCCCTTGAACTGACCATCCTGTGAACCTCCCATCCTCATAGAATAGTATTAATAATATATATTTTTTTTTCCATTAGATTCATATAATACACACATACAAGATTAATCAATACGCTCTCCCACAAAGCCGAAAAGGCTCATCTGTGGAATGATAAATTAAATAATAGCTTGGTCAAGGAAAAAATCAATGAAAACTTTTCAATAGTCCAGGAATACAAAGTCGAATATATGTATATCCTATATTTATGTAGACATGAAATTGAAGAATTATCATATTATTATACATCAAGAATAAAAATCATATCCACACAGCGAATAATAATAATAATTCATCCATCCCGTCAAACATTTCTGCATACATGATATATACAAGCTTATAGAATTAGTCAATCTATGCTAAGGAATTGAATTGAAATAGTTTGTGATATAAATATAAAATACTCTTTGTCAGTACAGTTTAAAAAGTTTTTTTGAATGATTTAAGGTCATGAATACTGTAGAATACATTGTCAATTAGAAATGTTTTTAAAATCTGCTTGAAGCGTAAATATTCTTTTCATTCTTAATCCAAGAGGGCAGGCAGTTGAATAAGTATGGTCCGTTGTAGTTGGGATTGTAATTCGACATCGATAGATTGGTTGACGGCAGAAGGTAATCGTCGTTGTTTCTGGGGAGGTGGCTATGCATTTGATTGTTCTGAATGGGATTCGAATTTTTTGAGTGTACTGTTAGGATCGAATGGAAAATATATATGCTTGTCACAGTGAGTAGTTGAAGTTCTTTGAATAATGGTCTGCAAGATGTTCATCTTTGGGCTCCTAACATAATTCGTACAGCTCTCTTCTGTAGAGTGAGATGTTCAGACACTTTTGGAGATCCCTCCCAAAATATAACTCCGTAAGAGAGGTGAGAATATATTGTTGCATAGTGAACTATCTTCAGTAGGGCTGCTGTAGTGACCTTCCTCAGGTTACTCAGGAGGTAGGGGGCGGGTGCTATCTTCTTTCCAACGCTGTTGATGTGCGATGACCAGTCGAGTGTATTGTTTATATATATACCAAAAACTTCACTTCTGAGCTCTCTACAAGACTGCGATTCCGGAGACGTATTAGCGGACTGGCATTGATTGATTTCTGGCTTGTGTGAATGTTTGAGAAAGTGGATTTACTTCATAATACCTGATATATGATCGAATGATTTGCAACTGACCATCCCGCGAACTGACCATCCTGTGAACTCCCCATTCTCATGGAATATCATTGATGAATATGTTCGAATGATTTGCAACTGACCATCCAGCAAACTGGTTATGCTGTTAATCCCTATTCTCATGGAATATTGATATTATTAATGAATATGATCGAATGATTTGCATCTGCTCATCCCGCGAACTGACCATCCTGTGAACTTCCCATTCTCATGGAATATTATTGATGAATATGTTCGAATGATTTGCAACTGACCATCCAGCAAACTGGTTATGCTGTTAATCCCTATTCTCATGGAATATTGATATTATTAATGAATATGATCGAATGATTCGCAACTGCCCATGCCGCGAACTGACCATCCTGTGAACTCCCCATTCTCATAGAATATCAATTATAACTATGAACAAATGATTCGCGACTGAACATCCCGCAAACTGACCATCCTCTCAACTCCCTATTCTCATAGAATATTATTGATAAATATGATCGAATGATATCAACTGACCATCCCGCAAACTGACCATCCTGTAAACTCCCTATTCTCATAGAATATTATTGATAAATATGATCGAATGATATCAACTGCCCATCCCGCGAACTGACCATCCTGTAAACTCCCCATTCCTATATAATATTATTAATACATATGATCGAATGAAATCAAATGCACATCCCGCGAACTGACCATCCTGTAAACTCCCCATTCCTATATAATATTATTGATAAATATGTTCAAACGATTTGTGATTGTCCATTCCGCAAACTGACCATCCTGTGAACTCCCCATTGTTATTGAATATTATTCATGAGAATGATCAAATGATTTGCAACTGACCATCCCGCGAACTGACCATCCTGTGAACTTTCCATTCTGGGAGAATATCATTAATAAATATGTTCAAATGATTCGCAACTGACCATCCCGCGAACAGACCATCCTGTGAACTGCCAATTCTGAGAAAATATCGATAATAAATATGGTCAAATGATTTGCAACTGCCCATCCCGCAGACTGACCATCCTGTGAACTCTTCATTGTTATTGAATATTCTTATTCAATATGATCAAATGATTTGCAACTGACCATTCCATGAACTGACCATCCTGTTAACTCCCCATTCTTATAGAATATTAATAATATATATATGTTCAGATGATTATCCACTGACCATCCCGCAGACTGACCATCCTGTGAACTCTCTATTCTTATATAATATCATCATTGAATTTGATCGAATGATTTGCAACTGACCATCACCTGAACTGAACATCCTGTGAACTTTCCATTCTGAGAGAATATCATCGATGAATATGTTCGAATGATTCGCAACTGCCCATCCCGCGAACTTCCCTTTTCCTATAGAATATAATCAATAAATATGATTGAATGATTTGCAACTGCCAATCCCGCAAACTGACCATGCTGTGAACTTCCCATTCTGAGAGAATATTATTGATGAATTTGATCGAAAGATTCTCCACTGACCATCCCGCAGACTGACCATCCTGTAAACTCTCCATTCTTATATAAAAGCATCATTGAATGTGATCGAATGATTGGCAAATGCCCATTCCGTGAACTGACCATCCTATAAACTCCCCATTTCCATTGAATATTAATGATTGTTATGAGAAAATGATTGCAACTCCTCATCCCGCAAACTGACCATCCTGTCAAATTCCCATTCTCATAGAAAATTATTGATGAATATGTTCAAATGATTCGCAACTGACCATCCCCTGATCTGACAATCCCGTGAACTCCCCATTCTTGAAGAATATTATTGATGAATATGATCATATGATTTGCAAATGCCCATGCCGCAAAGTGACCATCCCATGATTTCTTCATTCTCATACAATATTATTGATAAAAATGATTGAATGATTTGTAAATGCCAATCCCGCGAACTGACCATCCTATAAACTCCCCATTCTTATAGAATATTATTGATTGATATGATCAAATGATTTGCAACTGCCCATCCCCTAAACTGACCATCCTGTGAACTCCCCATTCTTATAGAAATTTACCGATGAATATGTTCGAATGATTTGCAACTGACCATCCTGTGAACTCCCGATTCTTGAAGAAAATAATCATTTATCATGATCGAATGATTTGCAACCGCCCATCCCACGAACTGACTATCCTGTGATCTCCCCATTCTCAAAGAATTTCATTGAATGATATGATCAAATAATTTACAACTGCCTAACCCGCAAAATGACCATCCTGTAAACTCCCCATTCTTGAAGAATATTATTGATGAATATGATCAATAGATTTGCAACTGACCATCCCGCAAACTCACCATCCTGTGAACTTCCACTCCTCATAAAATATTATTGATAAATATGATCAAATGATTCACGAATGACCTTCCCGCAAACTGACCATGTTGTGAACTCCCCATTCTCATAGAATATCAATGAAGAATATGATCAAATGATTCGCAAATGACCATCCCGTGAACTGACTATCCTGTGATCTCCCTCTTTTATAGAATATCATTGATGAATAGGATCGAATGATTCGCAACTGCCCATCCCGCGAACTGACCATCCTGTCAACTCCCCATTCTTGTGGAATTTCATTGATAAATATTATCAAATGATTTGCAACTTCCCATCCCGCGAAATGACCATCCTGTGAACTCCTCATTCTCATAGAATATCATCGTTAAATATGATCGAATGATTTGCAACTTTCCATCCCGCAAACTGACCATCCTGTAAACTCTCAACCCTCAAAGAATATCATTGATGAATATGATCGAATGATTTGCAACTGCCCATCCCGCGAACTGACCATTCTGTAAACTCTTCATTATTATGAAATATCATCAATAAATATGATCGGATGATTCACAACTGCCTATTCCGCAAACTCACCATCCTGTGAACTACCCATTCTCATAGAATATTATTGGGGAATATCATCAACTGATTTGCATCTGCTTATCCTGTGAACTCCCCATTCCTTTGAAATATCAATGATGAATATGATCGAATGATTCGCAACCGAAAATCCCGCAAACTGACCATCCTGTGAACTCAACATTCTCATAGAACAATAATAATGAATATGATCAAACGATTCGCAACTGCTCATCCTGCAAAATGTTTATCCTGTGAACTCCCCATTCTCAAAGAATATCTTCGATAAATTCGATCAAATGATTAGAAAACTGACCTCCCCGCGAACTGACCATTCTGTGAACTCTCTATTCACATAGAATTTAATTGATGAATATGATCAAATGATTTGCAACTGCCCATCCCGCGAACTGACGATCCAGTCAACTCCCCATTCTCATAGAATATTGGGACTGGATATGATCAAATGATTTGCAACTGCCCATCCCGCAAACTGACCATCCTGTGAACTCCTCATTCTCATTTGATATCATCAATAAAGATGATCGAATGATTTGCAAATGACCATTCCCGCGAAATGACCTTCCCGTGAACTTCCCATTCTTATAGAAAATTATTGATGAATATGATCAAATTATTTGCAAATGCCCATCTCGCAAACTGACCATCCTGTGAACTCCCCATTCTTCAAGAATATTATTGATGAATATGATTAAATCATATGCGAATGCCCATCCCGCAGAATGACCTTGCTGTGAACTACCCATTCCTATAGAATATCAATGATGAATATTATCAAATGAATTGCAACTGACCATCCCGCCAACTGACCATCCTGTGAACTCCCCATTCTTAAAGAATATCATCAATAAATATGATCGAATGATTTGCAACTGACCATCCCGCAAACTGAACATCCTGTGAACTCTATATTCTTGAAGAATATTATTATCAAATATGATCAAATGATCTGCAATTGCAAATCCCGCTAACTGACCATCCAGTTATCTCACCATTCTCATCGAATATCAATAAGAAATATGATCGAATGATTTGCAACTGACCATCTTGCAAACTGCCCATCCTGTGAACTACCCATTTTTTATAGGATATTGAATTTAGATATGATCATATGATTTGCAGCTGCCCATCCCGCGAACTGACCATCCTGTAAACTCCCCATTCCCATAGAATATTATTAATTTATATGTTCAAATGATTTGCGACTGTTCATCCCGCAGACTGACCATCCTGTGAACTCCCCATTCTCAGAGAAATCAATAATGAAAATGATCGAATGATATGCAACTGCACATCCCGCCAACTGACCATCCAGTGAACTCCCCATTCCCATAGAATATTATCAATACATATGATCAATCGATTTGCAACTGCCCATCCCGGCAACTGATTATTATGTGAACTCCCCATCCTCATGAAATATCTCTGATTAATTCGATCAAATGATTCGAAGATGACCATCCCGCAAACTCACCATCCTGTCAACTTCTCATTCTCAAAGAATATTATTGATAAATATGATCGAATGATAACAACTGACCATCCCGCGAACTCACCATCCTGTTAGCTCCCCATTCTCATGGAATATTATTGAAAAATATGATCAAATGATTTGCAACTGCCATTCCCGCGAACTGATCATCTTGTGATTTCCTTCAAGCCATGGAAGATCAATGACAAATATGATCAGATGATTCGCAACCGCCTAACCCGCAAACTCACCATCCTGTAAACTTTCCATTCTTATAGTATATTGATGATGAATATGATCAAATGATTTGCAACTGCCAATCCCGCAAACTGACCATCCTGTATACTCCCCATTCTCTTGAAATATTATCAATGAATATGATCAAATGATCTGCAACTGACCATCCCGCGAACTGACCATCCTGTGAACTCCTCATTCTCATGAAATAATAATAAAAAATATGATCAAATGATTTGCAACTGACCATCCCGCGAATTGACCATCCTGTGAACTCCCCATTGTCATAGAATAATAATAAAACATATGCTCAAATGATTTGCAACGGACCATCTCGCAAACTGTCCATACTCGAACTTTTTCTTCAATAGAAGTTTATTGATGAATATGATCAAATGATTTGCAACTGAATATCTCGCAGAATGATCATCCCAAAAACATCCCATTCCTAAGGAATTTATTTGATAAATATAATCAACTGATTTGCAACTTTCCGTCCCGCGAACTGACCGTGATGTGAACTCCTCATTCTCATAGAATTTAATCAAGAAATAATATTAAATGATTCGCAACTGACATCCCGCAAACTTACTATCCTGTGATCTCCCTCTTTTATAGAATATTATCAATGAATATGATCAAATGATTCGCAACTGCCCATCCCGCAAACTGACCATCCTGTGAACTCCCCATTCCCATGAAATATCATTATTGAATAGGTTCAAATGATTTGCGACTGCCCGTCATGCAGATTGACCATCCTGTGAACTCTCCAACCTCATAGAATATTATTAATAAATATAAACGAATGTTTTGCAACTGCCAATCACGCGAACTGACCATCCTGTGAACTCCCCATTCTCAAGGAATATTATCAATGAATATGATCAATTGATACGCAACTGCCCGTCAAGCAAAATGACCATCCTATGAACTCTTCAACCTCATAGAATATCAATAATGAATATGATCGAATGATTTGCAAGTGCCCTTGCCGCAACCTGACCATCGTGTGAACTCCCCATTCTCATAGAATATTATTGATGAATATGATCAAATGATTTGCGAATGACCATCCCGCAAACTGACCATCCTGTCAACTCCCTATTCTCATAGAAAATATTTGATGAATATGATCAAATGATATCAACTGACCATCTCGCAAACTGACCATCCTGTGAACTCCCCATTCTCATAGAATATCATTGATGAATATGATCAAATGATTCGCAACCGACCATCCCGCGAACTGACCATCCTGTAAACTCCTCAATCCTGAAGGAAAATTATTGATTCATATGTTCAAATGATTTGCGACTGCCCATCCCGTAGACTGACCATCCTGTGAACTCCCCATTCTCATAGGATATCAATAATGAATATGATCAATTGATTTGCAACGGCCCATCCCGCAAACTGATTATCCTGTGAGCTCCCCATTCTCATAGAATATCTCTGATAACTTCGATCAAATGATTTGCACCTGACCATCCCAGGAACTGACCATTCAGTTAACTCCCCATTCTCATAGAATATGAGGACTGGATATGATCGAATGATTTGCAACTGCCCATATCAAAAACTGTCCATCCTGTGACCTTCCCATTCTCAGAGAATATTATTGATGAATATGAACAATTCGATTTCAACTGCCCATTCCGTGAAATTACCATCCTGTGAACGTCCTATTTACATTGAATATGATTAATGAATGTGATCGAATGATTCGCAACTGACCATTCCGCAAACTGACCATACTGTAAACTCCCCATTCTCATAGAATATCATTGATGAATATTATCAAATGATATGCAACTGACCATCCCGCGGAATGACCTTCCTGTGAACTTTCCATCCTCATAGAATTTTATTGATGGATATAACCAAATGAATTGCAACTGCCCATCCCGCAAACTAAACATCCTGTGAACTCATCATTCTTATAGAATATTATAAGTGAATATGATCGAAAGATTTACTAGTGACCATCCCGCAATCTGAACATCCTGTGAACTCCTCATTTTCGAAGAATATTATTATAAATATGATCAAATGATTTGCATCTGACCATCCCGCAAACTGACCATCCCGTGAACTCTCTATTCATATCGAATGTCAATGAAAAATATGATCAATTGATTTGCAACTTCCCATCCCGTGAACTGACCATCAAGTGAACTTCCAATTCTTATAGAATATCATTGATACAAATGATCAAATCATTTGCAACCGCCCATCCCGCGAACTGACCATTTTGTGAACTCCACATTCTTATGGGATAATATTCATAATTATTATCAAATGATTTGCAACTGACCATCCCGCGAACTGTCCATCCTGTGACTCCCCGTGCTTATAGGATATTGATTATGAATATGATCAAATGATTTGCAACTTATCATCCCGCAAACTGACCATCCTGTGAACTCTCTATCCTCATAGAATATTATCATTGAATATAATCAGTTGATCTGCAACTGCCCATCCAGCAAATTGACCATCCGGTAAACTTCCCATTCTTATCGAATCTCAATGAAAAATATGATGAAATTATTTGCAGCTGACCATCTTGCGTACTGCCCATACTGTGAACTCCCCATTCTTATGGGATATCGATTATGGATATGATTAAATGATTTGCAACTGCCCATCCTGCGAACTGACCATCCTGTAAATTCCCCATTATTATAGAATATTTCAAATTAAATATGATCAAAATATTAGCATCTTTCCATCCCGCAAAATGACCATGCTGTGAACTCCCCATTCCCATGGAATATTATTGATGAATATGATCAAACGATTTGCAACCAACCATCCCGCAAACTGACCATCCAGTGAACTCCCCATTCTCATGGAATATTAACATTGAATATAATGGAATGATTTGCAACTGC
Organism: Brachyptera risi; assembly: GCA_964007535.1. Taxonomy (NCBI): domain Eukaryota; kingdom Metazoa; phylum Arthropoda; class Insecta; order Plecoptera; family Taeniopterygidae; genus Brachyptera; species Brachyptera risi. The sequence goes on from OZ023329.1 coordinate 15,293,976, forward strand.
CCATCCCGCAAAATGACCAACCTGTGAACTTCCCATTCCCATAGAATATTATGAATGAATATGATCGAATGATTTGCAACTGGCCATCTCGCTAAATGACCATCCACCGAACTCCCCATTCTTGAAGAATATTATCAAAAAATATGATCAAATGATTCGCAACCGCCCATCCCGAGAACTGAACATCCTGTCAAATCCTCATTTTCATGAAATAACATCATGAAATATGATCGAATGATTTGCGACTGCCTAGCCCGCAAACTGACCATCCTGTGAACTCCATTTCTCGTAGAATATTATAGATCGATATGATAGAATTATTTGCAACTGCCCATCCCGCGAACTGACCCTCCTGTGAACTCCTCATTCTCATGGAATATCATCATTGAATATGATCGAATGATTTGCGACTGCCCATCCCGCAAACTGACCATCCTGTAAACTCCCCATTCTCATAGAATATTATAATAAATATGATCAAAATGATTTGCAACTGCTCATCCCGCAAACTGACCATCCAGTTAACTTCCCATTCTTATAGAATATTAGGAATGGACATGATCGAATGATTCGCAAGTGTCCATTCCGCGAACTGACCATCCTGTAAACTCCCCATTCTCATAGAATATTCTCGATGAATATGATCGAATCAATTTCAACTGCCAATCCCGCAAACTGACCATATTGTGGAAACCATATTCTCATTGATTATTATCGATGAATATAATCAAATAATTTGCAACTGACTATCCCGCAAACTGACCATCCTGTGAACTCCCCATTCTCAAAGAATATTATTGATAAATATGATCGAATGATTAGCAACTGACCATTCCGCAAACCGACCATTCTGTGAACTCTCTATTCTCATAGAATATTGTTGATAAATATGATCAAATGATTCGCAACTCCCCAATCTGCAAACTGACCATCTAGTTAACTCTCAATTCTTATAGAATATCATCGATAAATATGATCGAATGATTTGCAACTGACCATTCCGCAAACTGACCATTCTGTGAACTCTCTATTCTCATAGAATATTATGAATGAATATAATCGAATGATTTGCAACTGCTCATACCGCGAACTGACCATCCAGTTGACTCACCATTCTCAAAGAATATTATTGATGAATATTATCGAATGATTTGCAACTGACCATTCGGCGAACTGACATTCTGTGAACTCTCTATTCTCATATAATATTAATTAGAAATATGATCGAATGATTTGCAACTGCCCATCCTGCGAACTGACCATCCAGTCAACTCCCCATTCTCATAGAATATTAGAATTGAATATGATCAAATGATTGGCGACTGCCCATCCCGCAAATTGACCATCCTGTGAAATCTCTATTCTTATAGAATATTATTGATGAATATGATCAAATGATATACAACTGCCCATGCCGCGAACTTACCATCCCGTGAACTCTTTATTCTGAGAGAATTTTATCAAAAAATATGATCAAATGATTTGCGACTGCCCATACCGTAAACTGACCATCCTGTGAAATCTTCATTCTTATGGAATAATATCAATAATCATGATCAAATGACCTGCAACTGACCATCCCGCGAACTGACCATCATGTGAACTCTCCCTTCTCATGGGATTTTATTAATGAATATAATCAAATGATTCGCATCTGCCCATCCCGCGAACTGACCATCCTGTGAACTCCTGATTCTGAGAGAATATCATTAATGAATATGATCAAATGATTGGCAACTGCCCATCCCGCAAACTGACCATCCTGTGAACTCTCCATCCCTATAGAATTCCATTGATGAATATGATCGAATGATTCGCAACTGACCATCCCGCGAACTGACCATCCTGTGAACTTCCCATCCATATAGAATATTATCAATAAATATGATCAAATGCCTTGCAACTGCCCATGCCCCGAACTGACCATCCTGTGTACTCTTAATTCTGAGAGAATATCATTACTAAATATGATCAAATGATTGGCGACTGCCCATCCCGCAAACTGACCATCCTGTAAACTTCCCACCCATATAGAATATTTTCAATAAATATGATCAAATGCCTTGCAACTGCCCATGCCGCGAACTGACCATCCTGTGAACTCTTAATTCTGAGAGAATATCATTACTAAATATGATCAAATGATTGGCGACTGCCCATCCCGCAAACTGACCATCCTGTGAACTCCTAATTCTGAAAGAATATCATTAATAAATATGATCAAATGATTGGCTACTGCCCATCCCGCAAACTGACCATCCTGTGAACTCCTAATTCTGAGAGAATATTATCAATAAATATGATCAAATGCCTCGCAACTGCCCATGCCCCGAACTGACCATCCTGTGAACTCCTAATTCTGAAAGAATATCATTAATGAATATGATCAAATGATTGGCGACTGACCATCCCGCAAACTGACCATCCTGTAAACTTCCCACCCATATAGAATATTTTCAATAAATATGATCAAATGCCTTGCAACTGCCCATGCCGCGAACTGACCATCCTGTGAACTCTTAATTCTGAGAGAATATCATTACTAAATATGATCAAATGATTGGCGACTGCCCATCCCGCAAACTGACCATCCTGTGAACTCTCTATTCTCATAGAATATCATTGATAAATATGATCGAATGTTTTGCAACTGACTATCCCGCAAACTGACCATCCTGTCAAGTCCCTATTCTCATAGAATATTATTGATAAATATGATCAAATGATATCAACTGACCATCCCGCAAACTGACCATCCTGTCAATACTTCCCAAGTATGAGAACTCTCCTACTTCTCCCAGTTCTTGACCTTGCAGCTGTACTTTTTCTTCAATCTTTCTCTTCTCTCTGCTCATCACCGTTGTTTTGCTCTTCTCCACGCTAATTCTCATCCCAAATTCCTCTGTCATTTCTTCCCATCTCTCTTCTTTCTCTTGCATCTCGTCTCTGCTGTCTCCCCATAACAAGATATCATTAGCATATATCATTGTTTTTGACCCTGGGCCTCCCTTCTCTGGTTCCACTTCTCTGATCATCTCATCCATCACCATTACAAACAAGATAGGTGATAGGACACTGCCCTGCCTAACTCCACTCTTTACCTCAAACCACTCCGTCCTGCCTCCATTTGTTTGCACTGAAGCCTTGCATTCTTGATATAAACTTTTCACACGTTCTATCATCCCCACATGTATGCTCTTTGCTTTGAGACTCCCTCACACCCTTTCTCTGGGTTGATGATCGTATGCTTTCTCCAAATCTAGAAAAGCCATGTTCACTCTTCTTCCCTCCTCCCACCTTGTTTCTAACAGTATGCCTGACAGAAAATATCAAATCTACTGTTGATCGGCCTGTTCTGAACCCATTGTGCTCTTCCATCAACCTGGGTTCCACTAGCACTCGCATCCTTCTTTCAATAATTCGTTCATACAGCTTGGCTGCCTGGCTCATCAGCGTCACTCCTCTGTAATTCTTACTTCTTTATCTGTCTCCTTTCTTGAATACTACTGTTACTACCCCTTTCACCCAATCTTCCGGCACTCTTTTCTGTTGCCATGCGGCCGCCATCACACGAAACACCCACTCCACCCCCCACTGCCCTGCTGCCTTCATCATCTCTACCACGATCTCATCTGCTCCTGCTGCTTTACCATTCTCCATCTTTTTTATTGCCTGTGCTACCTCCTCTCTTGACACCATCTCCACACAGTCCTCTCCTTCCATCTCTGATGGAATGATTGACAACGTCAATGAAAAAAAATAGCTAGGCCTTTATTCGTTTCGAAATATCGATGTGGTCATCAAAATATAAAATATTAGTTATTTCCATGTTGCCCATTCAAAGATCAGTGCATGAACTATTGGGGTGACCGTATGGCATAGCACACTAGATCACAACTCTCACAGTTTATTGTAGAATCATCCTTGAATGATATAGAAGAAGAGGGTTTTCTCTCGCTATTCCCTTTCGGCATCTACATGGTAATTATCCTTGTATCCATGTTATGAGTGAAAGTTACATATCCAACAGTTTGCACCATATTACAAGTCTACCTAATGGCTCGTGTAGGAGTTACCGTGCATGATACAGAGGCAGGTCAGTTTGTTGGGAAACGATAAAATACATTGTTTGCTTGTGAAGACCCCACCAACCATCATGATAGGATGATAGAGGGTGGTCACTGAAGGAGGTCAATAGTTGTGATCAGGTGAAATAACAACCACTTCTAAATTGGTCATAACATCTCAACATTCGCTACTGAACTCCCGCGAACATTGGCAAATTGAATTGACTGATAGTTGGAATGGTTCTATTATTGAATGATTCTTTCGATCTTTCTTTTTCTCGATTTCAAAACAATCATGTCACTGGATAATTATTCATAGTAACAAATAGGAGTGAACATCATCATTGACCTCGTCCACGTGTATATAGAAATATCAATATAAAATATCTGTACGAATAACCACAAGCATTACCAGTGACTTAACTGGCATAGGAAAAACACTCTCTTGGACCGTGAACACGTGAGCGTGAGGCATGCGCAGAAGATCGCACAGCCAATCACAACTGCATGGGATATAAAGGCTCACTCATCAAGCATGAGGAGCACAAGTCAGTTGAGAAATCGAATCCAACGTTCTGAAATAGAGAGTAGAAAATGCATCTCGATTTGGTTTCAGTTTGCGTGGTTTTATGCTGCATGTCCTGGGTTCAATGCCAGGCAGTGCAGCAATGTGTTGCACCGAAGCAGACCACAAGGCATGTGAGGATCAGCAACCACCGTAATAAGACAGGACATCTGATATCCGAGGTAAGAGCAACACATATTTCCAATAACATGGTTCCAGATTCGTGAGAGAGAATATATAATCAAACTGTATTCGTGTCTCATTAATTCATACTGCGTTTGTACTTGATACTCCATTCATTCTCACTGACTTCTTCACCACTCTCTACAATTGAGACTCCTCAGTAAAACAACTTACGAATATCCAGTGGTCGAATTGGGAACATTTCTTATGGAGGATGGTAACTCGAGTCACAAAAGGAAGCGCTAAAAGGATACATGACTGTGGGGAGGGGGTTGTGGAGGGGGGGAGGGGCCTCCACAAAGCCACGCAGGGAAAATGCGAAATCTTGTTTTTATCCTGTTTCCCAAGTTTGGGGAGTCTGTAGGTAGTCTCACACTATTTTGCTATATGCAGGGATGTCGTTAGGATTTGTGTATTGTGGGAGGGGGGAAGGCCCAAATGAAATGACCGCCCAACTGGAAACCTGCCACGCGTGGAAAGGGGGTCTGGGGGCGGAAGCTTTCCAGCAGAGCCCCGCAGGTAAATTTTCAAAATATGGACATTTTTCAAGAGATTTTTGCGATTCACGAGTGGCTTTGGAGTCCAATGATTGAATCACTAAGGACATTACCAAAGTTATTTTTAATACCGGTAGTTTAATCATTATGGACATTTTCGAAGCTATTTTCGCGATTTCTCCCAGCAGCATTCCCAGCAATGATTCTTTTGAAATATGATAATTTTTCAAGTGATTTTCGCGATTCACGAGCAGTTTCGGAATCCAATAATTGAATCATTATCGAAAAGAAAAAACGAAGTGTAAAGTAGTAGAGTCTACACTGATACAATTCATATTAATAAGTTATCTCGGCGCAATATAACCACGTCGTTGACGCGCCGTTAAACCATCATTCAATAAGTCATCAACTCATCATATTTTATTGTGTGTTTATTCGTAGGTCAACATTATATATTTTCAAAGGGGAATAAGTTATTGGGGGGGGGGGGGGAGCGCAAATGTCGATTGAGGGGGTGCGCGCCCCCCTGAGACGCCTAACGATGGCCCTGATTATATGTATTCAAGTATTCAATGAATTAAATCAATTGTTAGGATAGGCTTTACGTGTAATGAAGCGAGGAGGGACCAATATTCTGTATATAACATAACGAATTAACGATGAGTCACCGCCTCACCGGTGAATTACCGTGAAATGTGCATGTTTTCGCACAAAAGTAGGCCTACCGCGACACTGGTAAACTGGACTATTTTTTTTCTTGTACTTCATGGGTTTCACAAGTGTCTTGAATTATAACATGTAAATACACGCAAATTACGCAAGTAAAACGCTAGATTTTAAAATTACTGTGATAATAAACTATTAATTGATAATCGAGATATTATATAGGAGGAAAACTAATAACTGGAATGGTATCGGTTTTAAAACACGTGAGAAAAATATGAAAATAGAATAGTAAAAAAAAACATTTTTTTAGGGGAGATGGTGTATGCCACCTTTTCTCTTTGGGGGAATGGTGTATGCAACGTTTTCTCCCCACTCACGTTTCACTCACGTTTTCACGTTTTCTCGTTTTCTTCCGTTTTCTTAACGCATTCTCCCCAATTCGACCACTGCGGAAATAAAAAGCAGTACCAGATGATAAATCAAGTGGAAGTGCCGAAGATTCCGATTCACACAATAATTTATGATATAAAATTGATATAAAATTAAACAATATTCACCGAATCATGAATTGAGCCCGCTATAGATATTTGCACTCACTATTCTGTCGAGTGAGGCCTGCACTCATCGTTGATGAAGTCGGATAACAATGTTCTGGTACATCAATTGATGATGACCGATCAGAGTCTTGATATTTCATGCAGCACTTCGTTGTGTTGCTATGGTAACTTTTGTTATTCTTTTGTGACGTGAAACGAGCCATTACAACAAGACGTGTTATTGATCCGATATCGGAACAATTGTATTTCTTATACCCTGTATTACCTGTTCGTAGATCGACTTCCCCGGCGCAGGCACCCGTACTTCCGGTCCGGGAACTCGTGACACCCACTCATGGCAGGTCGACGTGGAACAACACACGGACAGCTGTGAAGGAGCGGAAGTCGACACGCGTGTAAGGTTTACACTGTCAGGTGAGCAATCACTCGGTTTACTCAACAAGTGCAGCGTCTTCCAGCTGACGTCACACATTGTTGTCATGAATCGACAACAATATCCTCCAAATAAGGTTCTCACAACACAACTTCATCGATTGTCCAGTTGGCTAGTTGTTGATTATATTGCGGAATTTCAATTATCAATATAACTATATGCCTTATATTGAAGTTACGCCTGTTTTCAAATCCGAAACGACTGATAATCAGGCCATTTGAATCAGACATGACGCAACGTCAAATGTGGGACAGTTTTATCCTTCTAAATCGTTGCCCGCCACATTCCCGATAATCGTTGCGTCTTTACTCTCTCCATATTACATATTCCTTCCGACTTGAAACTGTTCAAAAATACTTTTCGAATGGTTCAAATGCCTCCATGGCTGTCATTCTCACTACCACGATTCATCTCGCTCAATCTACAAATCTCATTCATTCCACTCACTTTCAACTTAGGCCTACTCAATTAGGGGCAAAGTTGTTTTCAATATCGCCGTGCCATAAGCATGGACTATCTCGATGGTAAATCTTTCTTCCTGCCTTCTTTCTTTGTGAGCATATCTTTATCCTTTTCTAGAAATACGCATCTGCATCTGTTTCATG
>OZ023329.1:15306548-15326548 GCA_964007535.1 Brachyptera risi
TGAACTCACGGGGTGACCGTATGGCAAAGCTCAATAGATTACAATTTTCACATTTTATTGTAGAATCGTCAATGAAAAATGTTGAAGAAGGGGAGTTTTCTCTCATCATTCGCTCCTGGCATCTGTATAATAATGATTCTCGTATCCATGTCATACGTAGAAAGTACAAATTCAACAGTTCACACCGTATCACAGTCAACTACTCAGTCAGTATTTACCGTGCATTATACAAAGGCAGGGCAGTTCATTGGAGCAGGTCTAATGACATTGTTTGCTCATGAAGACTCCACCAATCACTATAGCATTATAGGGGGTGGTCACTGAAAGATCTTAGAATGCTGTAATCGGGTTGAATAAAATTTCAAATTGATTATAACATCTCGACATCTGCGACTAAACTTCCGCGAACATTGACAAATAATAAATAGAGCGATAATTGTTGGAATAAATATATTATCGAATGATTCTTCCGAATCTCTTATTTCCAAATCCAATACGATCATGTCACTGAATAATCTTTCATAGCAACGAATATGAATGAATATAATCATATACCTCGTCCACATATATATAGTGATAAGATTATTAACATTATATCTGTATGAATAACTACAAATATTTCCAGTGGATCAACTGGCATAGGAAAAACACTCTCTTAAAACGTGATGACGTGGGCGTGGGACATGCGCAGAACAACGCAGCCAATATCAACTGCATGGGGTATAAAAGCTCACTCATCAAGCATGAGTAGCACAAGTCAGTTGAGAGGTCGAATCCAACGTTCTGAGCTAGAGAGTAGAAAATGCATCTCGATTTGGTTTCAGTTTGCGTGGTTTTATGCTGCACACTGTTAGAAATAACCGTGAATTCCATGCACTCTTATGCACTTGTTGTGCTGAGAAATCCACGCACGGGTGTGCATCACGTGTATTTCGATGCAAATGTGCTTTGAAATATTTGACAGCCAATCAGAGGGTAGCGTCAAAAGGCACATTTGCATTAAAAGTCCGAGCGCCCAGGGGCCAAGCATCTTCGGGAGAATTCGGGACGTTCGGTGACGTTGCTACGTCCCCGTGGTCAATAGGGGGGATGATCACCCCTCCCCCTCACCCCGTTTATGCTGCACTCTACACCTGATTAGTTGTACTTCTACGGAAATTATTCTATACATATTTTCGCAAATTAACTGTAGAGAGCTCTGCGAAATAGCTTCGAGTAGAGAGCACTAATAGCCGAAACGACTACTTCGACGAAATGAGATAGATATCATGTTGCATACCTCAAACATTGGGCAGACTCAATGCCGCGAATAGGAAAATGATATTTTTCTATTCGAATAAATACCTACATTTGCTGGACGTTCCAACTGATTTGAAATTATTTTCCGTATCGCCTCAATTCATCGTAAAAAAAAATGTGTCAGTAATAGAATAATCGTTATTTTTCTCCCCCCACTGCTCTCTAGAAATATCTGTATAATCAATCAATCAATATATTTATCTATTGATTTTTCTATTGAATAGGATATTATTATTCTATTGATTATTTCTATTGATTATTCTATTGAATAATCAATTCACTTGAAAAGAAAAAAATATCGTTGATTGTTGATCCTACAGGAGCCAGCTAATCTGTGAAATGACAACAGCGTATTAAATACTTCATTATTTTTGTTTCATCTTCGTGCAAAAAAACAGTGATTGTTCGGGTTTCCATCCTCACTCAAGATTCAAGCCTGGAGCCTATAATATATACCACGACCACTTCCTTTCCATTGCTTGAGAAACCCTAATCATCTCAATAATCATTATCCGACGCCAATAGATCTTGGTTATCATTATAGTGCGTCGTTAAACGAACATAAATATAAATATCAGATTTCCTTATAATATTCCACGGTTCCACATCACATTCAATGAATTTGGATATATCCTCGCATCTCAAACGGTACTTCATCTATCTGTATTCAATTCCTTGTTATGCGCTCCGAAGGTCGATTGATTTCACTGAAGTACATGAAACGTTTTGTAAGTGCCTTCTTGAATAGATTTGGCAAAAAAATGGAGTAATTTCAAAATCCTAATGGGATCAAGTCTAAGCGAAAATAGTGTTTAACACGTTAGGAATAAAATTTGAAAATATCAATACAACCTATCTATCCATACAAAAATAGCCGGAATATGGATAGTATATACTATCTGAACTACGTAGGCTTTAGAAAAATGCTTTATGCTAAATTTGTACCTCACTGTAAAGCCAATGGGGAATTCTTCACTATATTTGGTGAGTGGGTAGAAGCACTCGTTTCTGAATCCTGACTGATTCACACAGGTAAATATTTCGATCTATAGCTTGAGTTCAACCTCCAAGCTGAAACAATGATCGAAACATTTTATTAACACGGATAGACTGCCATCAAGGCCTAATTCAGTAATTCATAGCGAATTGACTTCATAACAGATATCAGCTGTTCAACAGACGGTCATATTGAAATGTCTTCTGATTGGTTGAAGCAATCATGTGACGTCTCTACACGAAAGCAATAGGTATTGCGCAAAGGGATATGCGCAGTGGCACAAATAGTCCCAACTGTTGGGCTGGTTCCTGTCAAACATGTTATGAACAAAAAGATTGGGCTCAAGGGTTGACGTCAACCCTGCATGTCAGGGATTTTTCAAACAATGATACCGTCCACACGAGTCATTAGCGTGAGATCAAGAGTTGAACGCAAGCCATTGATCGAAACCTTGGCACGTGAAAAACAGGCGTAAGCATGCCGATGTATTTAGTCAAACAGATGAGCGCAATAATCTTGATGTTACTGTAACGGAGCTTCGTCGGTGTTTTTACATTGCGTTTGTTTGTCTGTTCGTAAGTGAGACACAGGTTATATGAGTCCGACTTGAATACCTGGAACTTTTTCGGAACACGTAGGCTTTTCAAATCTGTGGAGTGTTTGAGCCCAATCGGTCGGGTCACTTTAGAGGAGAATAATTCCGAAAATACGATATGAATATAGGTATATATATATATATATATATATTTATATATATATATATATATATATATATATATATATATATATATATATATATATATATATATATATATATATATATATATATTCAAATTGACTGAAACTGGGCTGTTTTTTAATCGTGATATATTTATTTAAACTGACCAACGTTTCAACGAGATTGGTCTCGTCCTCATCAGGGTCCAAACTATACTAATTATTTTGACATAAAAACATTTCATATGTGACGAAACCAACGCTACTTTGATTCAGAAACCTTGGCCAAATAGATGTCACAATAGTTGAAAGCATTCCAGAGGACTGTGTGAATTTCAAGGTAGCGTGAATCTCTTTACATCTAGAAAATAATATTGATAAAACTCATACAAAAACTTAAAAATTCGAAAGGAGAAAGATATGGAAATAAAACAATACTGTCATGAACTAGCGACTGATAGAAAGATAAAAGGAGAAACATAGAAATGAAAATAAAAAGAGAAAGAAGAGAAAGAGAAAAATAATGTCCGTATCCTAAGGCTATTTGTGATGACTTCTAAGAAGCATTCTCTCAGATGGCAGCGTCAAGTCTTCCATTTCCAGGTCCACTCGTTTCTTTCTTCCATCCCTCCACTTAGGTAAAGTCTTCAACCACTGGATCGACTCCTCCGATGGATGTACTGGAAGAATCTTCCTCCTTTCTAAGATAGGCTTCCACGCAACCGGTAGTCTTTTGCTGTCGTTCCTTAGATTCATTGCGCCTGTATGTTTCTCTATTTCTATACTTTCTCTAATTATTCTTGGTAATAGAAGATTTTCGCGTGCAAGAACGGACGTATTATTGAAGTCTATCATGTGCCCCGTCTCGACGGTATGTTGAGCTAAAGTCGAGCTCAACTCTTTGAACCGCACTGAAGATTCATGTTCCTTCCTCCGTTCTGATACTCTTTTTCCCGTCTGTCCAACATACACTTTCTCGCATTCCCCACATGATATTCTATATATACCCTTGTCTTCCAGCTCTTCCTTGTCCTTTATATTCCTTAGTAAACCTTCTATCTTTCTGTATGGAGTGAAGACAGTCATAATGTTGGCTTTATATAATAATTTACCAATTTTATTGGATACACCTCGTACATAAGGCAGATATGCCACAGATTTGGGCTCAATCTCTGTGATATTCCTAATGTCTGAGGGCTGATGACGTATAGCATCGTTGATCATTCTGTCCGAGAAACCATTCTGCTCAAGAGCACTCCTGAGTAACTTCAACTCAGCATCTCGGGAATCCAAATCAGCGATTCTGTGTGAGCGGACAGCTAGTGACTTCGCCACAGATGCAATCTGTTTCGGATGATGGTGGGATCGTGCATTCAGGTACCTATTTGTATGAGTTTCCTTACGGTACACTGAATGTCCCAAAGTTCCGTTCTCCTTCCTCGACACCATCACATCCAAAAACGGGAGTTGTCCATCAATCTCGATGTCCATTGTAAATTTAATTGAACCATGTTGTGCATTCAGATGGTCCAAAAATATATCCAATTCTCTCCTCCCATGTGGCCAAATCGCAAACGTATCATCCATATATCGATACCAATGAGTTGGTGTGAGTATTTCAGAAAGTAAAACTTCTGTTTCAAAATGTTCCAGATAGAGGTTAGCTATAACCGGGGACAAAGGCGAGCCCATGGGTGCACCAAGCACTTGGTCGTATATTTTCCCTCTGTACATAAAATATGTGGTCGATAAACAATGCTTACATTGTTGAATAATATGTTCGGGAAAGTTATACTTCCTTTCAATTATATCCATGGCCTCATTTATCGGTAAGTTAGTGAACAGCGACTCAATATCAAAACTAACTAATAAATCTTCTTTGCTCAAATTGAGGGTCTTAATGATCTCCACAAAGTGTGTACTATTTTTTATATAGGATGCTGCGTCCTCAGCCCAAGGTTGCATTACTTTTGTTACATACCTGGCTAAAGCCTGTGTCGGTGAACCCACAGCACTAACTATTGGACGCAAAGTAACTCCGTCTTTATGTATTTTAGGAAGGCCATACATCCTTGGAATTCTGGAAGACTTCGGTTGAGGGATCAGTCGTCTTTGAGTTTGGACGTCAATGGGCAAAATCATTATCAATACTCTTGTTTTCTTTTCTAGAATATCTGTCGGGTCACTTTTCCTTTCTACATAAGCTGGATTATTAATTATCTCTTGCATTTTACAATTATAATCCTTGGTGTCCATTATTACGGTGGAATTCCCTTTATCTGCTTTAAGCATCAAAATATCTTCATTATTCCTGAGCTCATTCAAAGCTTTTCTTTCCTCCCGAGAGATATTTGGCTTTGGAGGTTTAGCCAGAAGTAATATTCTAGCAGCATCTTGTCTAAGTTGCTCCGCTTCCACGTCAGAACAGGCAAGAATTGATGTTTCAACTCCACAAATGATCTTTTCTAGAGGAATATGATTTGGCGAAACAGCATAGTTGAAACCTTTTGCCAAAACATCAAAAGCCGTGTCACTGATTACTTGAGACGACATATTAAATACAAACTTTATATATATGTTTTTGGATGTGATGGTGTCGAGGAAGGAGAACGGAACTTTGGGACATTCAGTGTACCGTAAGGAAACTCATACAAATAGGTACCTGAATGCACGATCCCACCATCATCCGAAACAGATTGCATCTGTGGCGAAGTCACTAGCTGTCCGCTCACACAGAATCGCTGATTTGGATTCCCGAGATGCTGAGTTGAAGTTACTCAGGAGTGCTCTTGAGCAGAATGGTTTCTCGGACAAAATGATCAACGATGCTATACGTCATCAGCCCTCAGACATTAGGAATATCACAGAGATTGAGCCCAAATCTGTGGCATATCTGCCTTATGTACGAGGTGTATCCAATAAAATTGGTAAATTATTATATAAAGCCAACATTATGACTGTCTTCACTCCATACAGAAAGATAGAAGGTTTACTGAGGAATATAAAGGACAAGGTAGAGCTGGAAGACAAGGGTATATATAGAATATCATGTGGGGAATGCGAGAAAGTGTATGTTGGACAGACGGGAAAAAGAGTATCAGAACGGAGGAAGGAACATGAATCTTCAGTGCGGTTCAAAGAGTTGAGCTCGACTTTAGCTCAACATACCGTCGAGACGGGGCACATGATAGACTTCAATAATACGTCCGTTCTTGCACGCGAAAATCTTCTATTACCAAGAATAATTAGAGAAAGTATAGAAATAGAGAAACATACAGGCGCAATGAATCTAAGGAACGACAGCAAAAGACTACCGGTTGCGTGGAAGCCTATTTTAGAAAGGAGGAAGATTCTTCCAGTACATCCATCGGAGGAGTCGATCCAGTGGTTGAAGACTTTACCTAAGTGGAGGGATGGAAGAAAGAAACGAGTGGACCTGGAAATGGAAGACTTGACGCTGCCATCTGAGAGAATGCTTCTTAGAAGTCATCACAAATAGCCTTAGGATACGGACATTATTTTTCTCTTTCTCTTCTTTCTCTTTTTATTTTCATTTCTATGTTTCTCCTTTTATCTTTCTATCAGTCGCTAGTTCATGACAGTATTGTTTTATTTCCATATCTTTCTCCTTTCGAATTTTTAAGTTTTTGTATGAGTTTTATCAATATTATTTTCTAGATGTAAAGAGATTCACGCTACCTTGAAATTCACACAGTCCTCTGGAATGCTTTCAACTATTGTGACATCTATTTGGCCAAGGTTTCTGAATCAAAGTAGCGTTGGTTTCGTCACATATGAAATGTTTTTATGTCAAAATAATTAGTATAGTTTGGACCCTGATGAGGACGAGACCAATCTCGTTGAAACGTTGGTCAGTTTAAATAAATATATCACGATTAAAAAACAGCCCAGTTTCAGTCAATTTGAATATATATATATATATATATATATATATATATATATATATATATATATATATATATATATATATAAATATATATATATATATATATATACCTATATTCATATCGTATTTTCGGAATTATTCTCCTCTAAAGTGACCCGACCGATTGGGCTCAAACACTCCACAGATTTGAAAAGCCTACGTGTTCCGAAAAAGTTCCAGGTATTCAAGTCGGACTCATATAACCTGTGTCTCACTTACGAACAGACAAACAAACGCAATGTAAAAACACCGACGAAGCTCCGTTACAGTAACATCAAGATTATTGCGCTCATCTGTTTGACTAAATACATCGGCATGCTTACGCCTGTTTTTCACGTGCCAAGGTTTCGATCAATGGCTTGCGTTCAACTCTTGATCTCACGCTAATGACTCGTGTGGACGGTATCATTGTTTGAAAAATCCCTGACATGCAGGGTTGACGTCAACCCTTGAGCCCAATCTTTTTGTTCATAACATGTTTGACAGGAACCAGCCCAACAGTTGGGACTATTTGTGCCACTGCGCATATCCCTTTGCGCAATACCTATTGCTTTCGTGTAGAGACGTCACATGATTGCTTCAACCAATCAGAAGACATTTCAATATGACCGTCTGTTGAACAGCTGATATCTGTTATGAAGTCAATTCGCTATGAATTACTGAATTAGGCCTTGATGGCAGTCTATCCGTGTTAATAAAATGTTTCGATCATTGTTTCAGCTTGGAGGTTGAACTCAAGCTATAGATCGAAATATTTACCTGTGTGAATCAGTCAGGATTCAGAAACGAGTGCTTCTACCCACTCACCAAATATAGTGAAGAATTCCCCATTGGCTTTACAGTGAGGTACAAATTTAGCATAAAGCATTTTTCTAAAGCCTACGTAGTTCAGATAGTATATACTATCCATATTCCGGCTATTTTTGTATGGATAGATAGGTTGTATTGATATTTTCAAATTTTATTCCTAACGTGTTAAACACTATTTTCGCTTAGACTTGATCCCATTAGGATTTTGAAATTACTCCATTTTTTTGCCAAATCTATTCAAGAAGGCACTTACAAAACGTTTCATGTACTTCAGTGAAATCAATCGACCTTCGGAGCGCATAACAAGGAATTGAATACAGATAGATGAAGTACCGTTTGAGATGCGAGGATATATCCAAATTCATTGAATGTGATGTGGAACCGTGGAATATTATAAGGAAATCTGATATTTATATTTATGTTCGTTTAACGACGCACTATAATGATAACCAAGATCTATTGGCGTCGGATAATGATTATTGAGATGATTAGGGTTTCTCAAGCAATGGAAAGGAAGTGGTCGTGGTATATATTATAGGCTCCAGGCTTGAATCTTGAGTGAGGATGGAAACCCGAACAATCACTGTTTTTTTGCACGAAGATGAAACAAAAATAATGAAGTATTTAATACGCTGTTGTCATTTCACAGATTAGCTGGCTCCTGTAGGATCAACAATCAACGATATTTTTTTCTTTTCAAGTGAATTGATTATTCAATAGAATAATCAATAGAAATAATCAATAGAATAATAATATCCTATTCAATAGAAAAATCAATAGATAAATATATTGATTGATTGATTATACAGATATTTCTAGAGAGCAGTGGGGGGAGAAAAATAACGATTATTCTATTACTGACAAATTTTTTTACGATGAATTGAGGCGATACGGAAAATAATTTCAAATCAGTTGGAACGTCCAGCAAATGTAGGTATTTATTCGAATAGAAAAATATCATTTTCCTATTCGCGGCATTGAGTCTGCCCAATGTTTGAGGTATGCAACATGATATCTATCTCATTTCGTCGAAGTAGTCGTTTCGGCTATTAGTGCTCTCTACTCGAAGCTATTTCGCAGAGCTCTCTACAGTTAATTTGCGAAAATATGTATAGAATAATTTCCGTAGAAGTACAACTAATCAGGTGTAGAGTGCAGCATAAACGGGGTGAGGGGGAGGGGTGATCATCCCCCCTATTGACCACGGGGACGTAGCAACGTCACCGAACGTCCCGAATTCTCCCGAAGATGCTTGGCCCCTGGGCGCTCGGACTTTTAATGCAAATGTGCCTTTTGACGCTACCCTCTGATTGGCTGTCAAATATTTCAAAGCACATTTGCATCGAAATACACGTGATGCACACCCGTGCGTGGATTTCTCAGCACAACAAGTGCATAAGAGTGCATGGAATTCACGGTTATTTCTAACAGTGTGCAGCATAAAACCACGCAAACTGAAACCAAATCGAGATGCATTTTCTACTCTCTAGCTCAGAACGTTGGATTCGACCTCTCAACTGACTTGTGCTCCTCATGCTTGATGAGTGAGCTTTTATACCCCATGCAGTTGATATTGGCTGCGTTGTTCTGCGCATGTCCCACGCCCACGTCATCACGTTTTAAGAGAGTGTTTTTCCTATGCCAGTTGATCCACTGGAAATATTTGTAGTTATTCATACAGATATAATGTTAATAATCACATCACTATATATATGTGGACGAGGTATATGATTATATTCATTCATATTCGTTGCTATGAAAGATTATTCAGTGACATGATAGTATTGGATTTGGAAATAAGAGATTCGGAAGAATCATTCGATAATATATTTATTCCAACAATTATCGCTCTATTTATTATTTGTCAATGTTCGCGGAAGTTTAGTCGCAGATGTCGAGATGTTATAATCAATTTGAAATTGTATTCAACCCGATTACAGCATTCTAAGATCTTTCAGTGACCACCCCCTATAATGCTATAGTGATTGGTGGAGTCTTCATGAGCAAACAATGTCATTAGACCTGCTCCAATGAACTGCCCTGCCTTTGTATAATGCACGGTAAATACTGACTGAGTAGTTGACTGTGATACGGTGTGAACCGTTGAATTTGTACTTTCTACGTATGACATGAATACGAGAATCATTATTATACAGATGCCAGGAGCGAATAATGAGAGAAAACCCCTCTTCTTCAACATTTTTCATTGACGATTCTACAATAAAATGTGAAAATTGTAATCTATTGAGCTTTGCCATACGGTCACCCCGTGAGTTCATTGCACTGACCTTTGAATGGGCAACATGGAAATGACTAGTAATCTATATTTTGATGACAACAGCGATAGAAACTAATTCACTGTTTCTTCTCATTGTCGATGTGAACTGATTGCTAAGGAAATCATTTACGATATGAGACTGGAGGAAAAGTGGATCTTTGAGTTGGTGTTTTGAGATGTCATGGATTTTTTTGATACGAAAGCATATTCGATATCTATTCCAGGATATTATTCGGCACCACATTTGAATGGTCATATTTCACTGTGCAGTATTGTCTCTCGTCACTATATGACGAACTCGTAAGTAGAATCGAGTGGATACATGTAAATAACATGAATACAAATCTGATTTTATTTGCTTGGATGAACTGCTTTATTCTAATCATAGAAGAGAAATATCGAAGCATCTGATGGTTGACTATCCACTTGGCGGCTTACATTAAGTGTCGAGCTAACCAATCAATACAAGAGATCATAATAGCATAAGAAAAAAATACAAACATTACAATTCTCAGAAATGTTGAGAGAATAGTCACGTTGTTCATTCAATTATTGTACGATAAAAAATTGAACTGATTGGATAACTCGGATGAGTAAGCTGAATAATTCCCATATAATTCATACAAGAGGTATACAAGCGCATCTGTGATCAAACAAAATAGATAAATGTGTGGATGTGTTGTGGCCTGGAATTAGGGTCATTTGATAATTTCACTGTTATCGTTATTATAGCTTAATAAGGCATTATTATTTATATTTCATTAGTACACTTGTTGTGTTAGCATGTTGACAAATCGATACGTCAGACATACGACATAGATACGCCATAGGATAGTCTAAAAAGGACTTATTTATATTGTATAACTTGACGTCATGAGGTTGATTCGTACACCCTTGCTTACCATGTAGGGTTTGGTATCAAAGTGTTCAAACGATATATAAGATCCGAATCGGTAAGCAAGGGGCAGTCAAGTCAGGTCAGGAGTCAAGACCAGAGCAAGTCAAGAAGTGAACGTAGTTCGTTTTGAAGCTGAGACTATCCGAAGACATCATGGAAAGTATTCCATGTCTTTGGATATTATTCTGTAAGTAATTATCATTGTACTTATTATTTTATATAAATAAAATAGCTAAATAAAGCCTAGGTGCTTGAGCTATGTAAAATCGTTATACATTTATTATTCATCTTCCTTTTCTGAATCCCTCTGCCTTAGAGAACTCAATACGATTAGGCTGCGGTCTAATCGATCTATGTTGTATCATGGGGTACGACATATTTTGTATGGGGTACGACATATAAAATATGTCGTACCCCATGATACAACATAGATCGATTAGACCGCAGCCTAATCGTATTGAGTTCTCTAAGGCAGAGGGATTCAGAAAAGGAAGATGAATAATAAATGTATAACGATTTTACATAGCTCAAGCACCTAGGCTTTATTTAGCTATTTTATTTATATAAAATAATAAGTACAATGATAATTACTTACAGAATAATATCCAAAGACATGGAATACTTTCCATGATGTCTTCGGATAGTCTCAGCTTCAAAACGAACTACGTTCACTTCTTGACTTGCTCTGGTCTTGACTCCTGACCTGACTTGACTGCCCCTTGCTTACCGATTCGGATCTTATATATCGTTTGAACACTTTGATACCAAACCCTACATGGTAAGCAAGGGTGTACGAATCAACCTCATGACGTCAAGTTATACAATATAAATAAGTCCTTTTTAGACTATCCTATGGCGTATCTATGTCGTATGTCTGACGTATCGATTTGTCAACATGCTAACACAACAAGTGTACTAATGAAATATAAATAATAATGCCTTATTAAGCTATAATAACGATAACAGTGAAATTACCAAATGACCCTAATTCCAGGCCACAACAATGCCCCGACCTTTTAAAAAAGACGATGCCAAGGGCACGTGCTTTTCATCAATTAGTCTATACGCCTGGTAATTTCTAAGTTCCTGCAGGGTTACCATCGAAACAGAAGCACGCCATAACTAACACAGCCAACCGCCATGATAAGTAAAACCAAAGTGAAACTCACAATAATCACTTGTAACAAGAGTAATAACAAGCTCAAAACAATTCCCCGACTAGTTAATACACCCCTCACCGAAGAGATCCCTCAGCCTTGCTGGATAAATGAATCTGCCACACAGATCATTGTCTTTTCACATTTGCCATCTGTGAATATTTCATAAGTCATATCAAGATGACTCTGTTTCATTGATCTTATCTTTCGGTCTTAAAAGAAGTTGTATTCCGTAGTTGCGAGTGAATGTATTTTGGCATCAATCACATCCCGAATGTGAAATTTAATAACTACTGAACCTACAAAATAAAACGTGCTGCTGCTCCCCTGTTATCCCCTAACAAATACTAAAAAAAATATGATTCAAATTATAGCATTTAAATCCGAATCACTTGTCATGAATATAGTCAACTGAATACTTCCTTTGGACTAACAAATAACATTGAGTACACTCTCAGATCTGAATAACTACTACTACTACCATAACTAAATATACAAATAACCAACCCCATCATTATTTGAGTAGTACGAGGGAAATTTCTTGTTTGAATAGACTCTACTTAGTTAACAAGTGACAACAATAATGAAATACTATTCCTTCATCAAACCCAAAGAAAAATGGTATTGTTGTAGTAATCGAACGTGGACAAGACGCCTTCTTCCGTTCTGCTTTTCCAGTCTTCTTGAAAAAACTCTTGAATCTTCAGGAACTCTTCCTCCTGAATCTCTTGGGAAAACTCTTGAATCTTCAGGAACTCTTCCTCCTGAATCTCTTGGGAAAACTCTTGAGTCTTCAGGAACTCTTCCTCCTGAATCTCTTGGGAGCTGAGTCCCTAGCGTCGACTCGAACCCATCTTGACACAACCCAACTAGACAGAGCTCAGCGGTGATCCTCCCGACCTCCGAAATCCAAGTACCCTCCTCGTCGCTTGTGGAGAAAGGACGCTTGGCAAGCTGGCGCTGACCCCATGCATTTCCACTTCCCCCGGTGGAGAGTTGAGTGTACCTAGGCTTGGATTAACTCGTTCCGGCTCCCTTTGAGAATGACATCCGCATCTCCGGTGACAAAACCACTGAAACAATAAACTGACACAAACGGACAACACAAAGCATACCCCAAAACAAACGGTAATACCCCAATTGAACCCACTTGAACTGGCACGAGTGTTATGTACACTCCGAAGGGATGAAATCTCTTTTAATTCAGATACCTTATTTATCAACCCCCTGATTGAAATACCCCCTCCCCCTGGACCATTTTTACCCACAGGAGAGAGACGAAGAACAGCGTCCTGTGTGAAAGAAACATCTTCCAACTCAGAGTATTCCTGTTCTGTTATATTTACGCCATTTAAGGGTACAACTAAGTTCTCCCTTCGTAGTACAGCTTTAGAAATTCCGTTTGTGAAAGGTAACAACCGAAATGTCGCGGAGTTAATGTAGCATTGAGCGACACCCCTCAACACCCCAGTACCATTTACCCAAATCTCTCGCCTACTTCCCCTGGCTCCCGTCCGACACTTCAATGATAGACGAGTCGGCTCCAGTGGCATACTGAATACCCAGAGGGTGTTTCCTGGAGAGAAGTACCATACGGCTGAGATTCCATGCGGTAACACCTCCCGATTACACATAGTAGCCACCGCCTCCGCTTGTCCGAAAAATAACGCGGATTCACAGCACGGGTTACCCTGCAAATACAAAGCAAATTGCGCGGGACACCCGCACCGAACCCAACGTACACCTTGCCAAATCTAAATAAAACGATATCCATGTTCCGTAACCTAATCCTTATAATTGATACATCTATTCCTACTCCTGAGGTTATAATTATGATTTGAGGATCCCTCCATTGTTATCCCTGGAGGCTCCACAGAAACATCTTCATTTTCAACTTCCATCCCCTCCAATCCTGGGTCTATATTCTCCCCATCCGGAGGTGAATATGGATGAGTTGTTCCATCCTCCTGGTCTACTGTTGATGAAGACTTCGGAGCATCATTCTCATCCGAACATGGAGATTTATCTGACTCCATCAGAGTTCTCAACTCTTTGCTCGAGAGTTCCTCGAATCTATCATTCGATTCCTCTGCCTCAACTGACTCTCCGTCATCCTCGACGTCCTCTTCTGATTGTGACACATCCTCATCTTTAGACAAATACAACTTTAGTCTATTTATGTGTACTATCGACGTCCTTGAGTCACTCATCCGTATCTCGTAGTTTACAGCACCAAGTTTCCTCACAACTTCAAACGGTCCAGTCCAGGGTTTGCATAACTTCTTCGTCAAACCCTTACCCACGACAACGGTGTGTAGGTACACTTTGTCACCTGGATTGAACGATCTGAACTTGGCCCTCTTACTGCGATTATACTGATGAGTCTGTGAGATCTTACTCTTCCTCAATTGCAATGCTGTGACGCGATATGCTTCTTCCAGTCTCTCCGCCAGAAGTTTCACATAATCATCTCCAATTTGAGACTCAACCCAGCTCGGCGTTAAATCCTCTTCGAAGGGAATCCTCATTTCCCTCCCATGGAGTAAGAAGTGTGGACTGTAACCAGTTGTCGAGTGAGGTGTACTTCTGTACGCCATTTGGATGTATGGTAGATAACGACACCAATCCCGCTGATCTTTCCTCACAAAGTGAGATAAAGCTGCCGCTATAGTCTGATGACTGCGCTCAACCATGTTAGACATCGGATGATACGGACTAGTCTGAATCTTCCTAATACCAAGTAACTTGCATGTCTCCTTCAGTAAGTTGGACACAAAATTCCGACCCTGGTCCGTCAATAGCTTCCTTGGTGTTCCGTGTCGTGTTATGATCTTCGTAACAAATTCATGTGCAATAACTTCTGCAGTCTGTGATTTCAAGGGAATTATCTCACAATACTTGCTGAAGGCACACATGAATGTTAACATGTATCTATGTCCAGCCTCAGAAGTTGGTAGTGGCCCTACTATATCTACAGATAGTAGGTCCCAAGGCTGACTCACAGTCTCGTGAAGCTGTAAGGGTGCCACAGGATGTCGACCCGTTCTCCTTTCATTACATGACACACATCTTTTCACGTAACGCTCCACATCAGCTTTCATATTCGGCCAAAAGTATGTCTGACGAACACGGTGATAAGTACGACGACCACCCGGATGACAAGAGAACAGACTGTCATGCATGTCTTCCAGGACACGACTCTTCATCTTTTCAGGTACAACAACTTGACTTGTACTGTTTGAACCTCTTCCTGATCTCTTATAAAGAACACCATCCGCATCCACTTGATACTCGGGATACTTGTGTTTCTTCAATGCTAGGCACTCGGGATCTTCTTCTTGTGCGGAACGGATCTCCCCCTTGGACCATATCGTTGATTGCTTCGGTTTTTTGCTTGGCGAATCCCTGACAGTATACACAACCCGACTAAGGCTGTCAGCATTCGTATGCTGAGCTCCAGGCTTGTGAACTACGTCGTACTGGAATTCTGATAGACGCAATGCCCACCGAAGTAATCTTGACGATGGATCCTTCAAGTTCAATAACCAACGAAGGGCTGAGTGATCCGTCAAGATGGTGAAGTGAGTCCCGATCAAGTAACAACGGAAGTACTTAGTAGCCCACACAACAGCCAACATCTCCCTTTCCGTTGCACTATAATTCATTTCCGCACTATTTAATTGTCTGCTAGCGTACGCCACCGGATGCTCTTCATCTCCGATACGCTGTGATAAGATTGCCCCCAAGGCCACACCTGAGGCATCTGTACTAAGAATGAAGGGTCTTTTGAAGTCTGGGTACTTTAATACAGGTTCTTCACATAATGCTCGACGCAACGTATCAAATGCCGTCTGTTGCGCCGCACCCCATCTAAACGGTATGTCTCGTTTAGTTAGTTCATTCAAAGGTTTTGCAATATCTGCATAATCCGCTATGAATCTTCTGTAATATCCCACTAGACCAATGAAGGACTTAATTCCAGCTACATCCTTTGGTGCTGGGTACTCCTCCACGGCTTTAATCTTCCTGGGATCCGGTTTAAGACCATCTTTGGAGACGACGTGACCTAGGTATATCACCTCACTAGATGCGAAGGTGCATTTCTCTAGCTGGACCCTCAAGTTGGCGTCCCGAAGGCAATCAAACACCTCCCCCAACCTGGCCACGTGCTCCTTCATGTCTTTAGAGTACACGATGATATCATCAATATAAACTAAGCACTTGTTGCTTCCTTTAAGTCCACAAAGAAGATTGTCTACGAGGCGCTGAAATGTAGCTGGCGCCCCCTGGAGTCCCATCGCCATCCTGTTGTATTCGTACTGACCTCCTTCCACGCAGAAAGCTGTTTTATGCTTATCAGTTTCTTCAATTTCAACCTGATAAAACCCGGATGCTAGATCGAGAGTACTGAAATATCTTGCATTACCCAGGCTATCCAATGTATCCGTGATATTTGGAATTGGATAACTGTCTCCATGAGTAACGCTATTCAGACCCCGGAAGTCAGTACAAAATCGATATCTAGGCGTACCATCCACCGACTTCTTCGGCACGATAACTATCGGCGAACTCCAAGCCGATGTCGATGGCCTTATAATGTTCTTCTTCAGCATATCTTCTATATGCTCACGGACAACCTCTTTATGTTTATATGGCAAGCGATACGGATATCTTCTTATCGGTCTAGCCTGACCGGTATCGATCCGATGCTTTATCTTACTAGTACATCCAATAGCATCACTTCCAGGATCTTGGAAGACATCGGCATACTTTCTGAGCACATCCTTAACCATCTCCCTTTCCCGGGGTGGTAAGTGCTCTAACCCGACTTGGGTCACATCATGTACTTTTCCTTTGTCAGGACTTGAATTTTCGTGAGACAAAGATTTATGATTTCCTTCAGTTATGGTTATACCATTTATAGTTCTACCACGATCCCTCTTGGTGGATCGGACTATATTTTCTGCCAACCCACATCTTGTGTGAGTCTGGTCTTCTGAGTTCACCGAGTCACCTCTTCCGTGTGACCGGACTATAGATTCCGCCAAGCCACCTCTTCTGTGTGACTGGACTATAGTTTTTTGTTCAGCTGTCCCCGAGTCACCTCTTGCGTGTGACCGGACTATAGATTCCGCCAAGCCACCTCTTATGTGTGACTGGACCATAGTTTTCTGTTTAGCTGTCACCGAGTCACCTCTTGCGTGTGACCGGACTATAGATTCCGCCAAGCCACCTCTTATGTGTGACTGGACTATAGTTTTCTGTTTAGCTGACACTGCATCTCTATCTAGTATATCTTCGCAGTTGTCAGTGTAGTTTGGCTTGCTTTCTGGTATAGGCCTAATACCTTGCAAGTGCTCTACTGCATTACCCAGCAGTATATTCTTGTGTAAATGTATATCTTCATTCGATAAATTAATAACTTTCATTTGGACCGTGTTATTCAGGATAGAACCAATAACCCGCGAGACGTAAACACCGTGTATTTTTAGTCCCACTGGTTCTATCACTACGGACTGTGTTGGCTTGACAGTTAACATTTTACTTAGTTTTCCCTTTACTGTCGTCTCAGTTCGCGCTGGTAACCTTAAACTTGCGTGATTATACACCTGCCAAGTCCTTGGTTCGATATCGGGTAGATTATCACTATGGATTATTACTTCTGGTTTCTTCTCATCTGAATGGTAAGTCGAACTGAACGACATCTTCTGCAAGCGTCCCCGCAGTTTAGGTTTATTCAAGTTCTTCTCTCCCGGGTTCGACCCCCGGCCATTTTGACATTTATTCAGATCATCATCACTAGGCTTTTGAGATGGCACTAGGGTGCTGAATGAAACCTTATCTAGAGTCATGACTTCCAGAATACGATCTCGTTGATCCGAATATTTAGATGTGAGGGTTACCAATTTCGTATTTCTTCCCTTCATCGTTAGCGTTCGCGAACCAATATCCAACACGGCATTAACTTCTTCCAAGAAGTTAATTCCAAGAATACCGTCAAATTTGATGTCCATGGGGCAAACCAAACAGTCCTGTTTCACACTGTCATTCCCCAAATCAAAGACGATCGTTTGAGTTCCTTCTATGTTTAATAAGTGTCCGGTTACTCCTTTGGCGGCAACACGACATACCCTAACCGGCTCCCTCGAGATGTGGGGCTTAACCAAAGATACAGCAGCTCCAGTATCAATCATCCAGAGACTCTTTCTGCCATCCACCTTTAATATAATGGCTAACTCATTTGTATCATCCACCTCCACTCCCGGGATCAAGTATGTCATGTCTCTTCTTGCCTCTACGACGGAGTCCTCGTCGAGGCGTTGCCGTTTCCCGTCTTCTCTCCTGGAACAGCAACTTTTGGTTTCCCGCCCTTGCGCCTTAAGCAGTCCTTGATGAGATGACCAACCTTCTGACAATGATGGCACGACCTCGTCTCTCGGTGGACCGTCTTCGGCTGCGAAGTTTTGAAATCCTTCCTCTTCAAAGCATAACAGCGGTCGATGCTGTGACCTGGCTTGCGGCAATGTCCACAGGTCACTACCACAGGGAAAACCTTGGTTACTGGCTCTTCCCTCGCACCAACACTCTTCAGGTTCATGGTGTTATTCGCACGAACTGCGTACTCCATGGCGATCTGCATTGTCTCGGGCATCCTCAACCTAGTCAGCTGACCGACCTCGCCTTGGAGACCCGCCACATAGGTTGTCAATAATCGACGTTGCGCTTCATCGTTTATTCCCTTCTGCTCTTTTGGGCACTCGACTCGTCGAATAGTTTTCAAGTTGAGCTTTTTGAGTCGATCCGCGAATATTTCAGGAGATTCATCCTTCTTTTGAGAAGCCGTCAGCACCTCGTTGTAATAATGCTGACTTGGCATTTTCTCCCGAAACCGCTCCTCAAACGCTTGTCGAAGCTTCTTGTATGTTGAATCATCGTCGATTAAACTTGGATCACCGCTCAAAAAGTCCGCTGCCCTCCCTGTAATCTTGAGCGAGACAATCCTCTTCTTGTCGTCTATAGACCAATGGCCTAACGCCGCGACGCTTTCTATGTTGTCGAAAAACTTGGTTACCGGTACTGAATTGGTGTCCCCCGACCAACATGGTATCAATGATGCGACGTTTAGATCCTTTGCCAAGATTGGTTCTGCTTGAGCATGGGCCACTTGAACGGCTTCTAGAGTTTGAGCTAACCTCGTAATAGTTTGCTCAGGTGTTTCACCCGGACGCATAAATGTTGCCATGATCTTATATCGTTTTCCTTGTTTGTTTCTCGATGTTTTTTCCTTGATTGCTTGATGTTAAATGTTCCCCTTGTTTGCTTCTTGAAAATTTAGAGAAAATTATCTAATTTTCCATCCCCAGGTTAATATTGATATTCTGTATCATTAGGCCTAACTGTCTTTTGTCTATCTAAGCAACAGCTTTATTGCCTCTATATAAGGAATCAATCAAAACAAGTAGAAGTTATTCCTTATTTTAACATATTAAACACCTGGACAAAATTTCTGAATGGGTTACAACAACAGTAAAATCAAGATCCCTGAATTAACTAATTTATTTCACAATCAATCCCAAATTATTTTTTTTAAATACTCAAATGTACTCAATTAGAACCATCTGAATAGATGATGTTGTTTATAAGGTAGTTAATTCATAATGAAAACAATCATGGTAGCAAAGTACATCCTAGTCAGCTTTATACTATACAAGCTATTATGAAATCACTTGCATAAAACAATGTCAGCAGTATCGTATACGTCCGAAAGACTGCATACTAACAATAATACAATGAACTACATACATCCAACCAGCCATGCAATATAGCATGGTAATTGACATTATTTTATTCTTATTGAAATAATTTTCAAAAATCTATTGTGTTCTCAATTCAATTTG
>OZ023329.1:15331548-15366548 GCA_964007535.1 Brachyptera risi
TTAGTACGCCAATGGGAAGATTTAAATTCTTGAGACTACCCTATGGCATCAGCTCAGCTCCCGAAATCTTACAAAAAGTTAATAACCAAGTATTCGGTGATATACCAGGCGTAGAAGTTTATTTTGACGACATTATTGTGTCAGGAGTAACAACAAAACAACATGACATGGCACTTACGCAAGCTCTAGAACGCGCTAGAGAATACAAAGTCAGGTTTAATCAAAGTAAATTCCAGTTCCGCGTGTCAGAAGTAAAATACGTAGGATGTAGAATCTCAGGAGAAGGAATTAAAACTGATGAAAATCAAGTTGAAGCTATCGTTGACTTGCCGACCCCAAATAACAAACATGACGTAATGCGTTTACTTGGTATGGCTAAACACCTAGGTCAGTATGTGCCAAATCTATCTAAAGTGACAGCTCCGCTGCGAGATCTAACAAAACAAGACACGTTGTTTGAATGGTCTCATAATCATGAGAAATAGCTAAGTTCACTTAAAGACAAGTTAGTTAACGCACCTGTGCTAGGGATATTTGATAGTAGTAAGCCCTTAACAGTTCAGACCGATGCCTCGAAAGACGGTCTTGGCGCTTGTATCTGTCAAGATGGACACCCCTTAGCCTATGCATCACGAAGTTTAACTTCGAGTGAGCGTAGCTAGGCAAACGCGTTATGTGTTTCCGCGTTGATGGATGAGCTGGAACATATCAACTTATCTTTGGATTGGTTATTATATATATATATACACCTTGAGATCCAAACCATTACATCACTGCCATCTTATTTTACATTAATAATTTATTGGATGAGCGAAGCGAAGACTCAATTACACTATACCGAAAAAAAAGTGCCTGTTTTTTTTTGTTTTTTTGTTTTTTTGTTCGCGCTCCACAGGTCAGACAAAAATTCAAAATCAGTTGAAACTTGGCACACACATGAACCCCTATCTGACTTGATGCTGTATAGTTTTGAGGCGCGATCGGTTCAACAACTTCTGAGAAAACTCATTCCAAAGTTTTCAAAAATCCCATTAGAATAAGCCAGAGGAAAACATTCGTGAAAAATATTTCATCTGAGAGGATTCAAATTCTCAGAGAATTTCAGTCTGATAATGATACACATTATTCCGAACTTCTACTCAAATCGGATCAGCCGTTTCGATGTAAAAAAATATATAATGTTATTTGTGTCAATTATTCAAAGCTATTAAGATACCTATTAAATCAAAGCAACAAGTGTCACCACTTGATTGTAAACGATTAAAACAAAGCCTTCTTTATTATCATATAAATTATTAATGTAAAATAAGATGGCAGTGATGTAATGGTTTGGATCTCAAGGTGTATATATATATAATAACCAATCCAAAGATAAGTTGATATGTTCCAGCTCATCCATCAACGCGGAAACACATAACGCGTTTGCCTAGTATAATAATAAAGAAGGCTTTGTTTTAATCGTTTACAATCAAGTGGTGACACTTGTTGCTTTGATTTAATAGGTATCTTAATAGCTTTGAATAATTGACACAAATAACATTATATATTTTTTTACATCGGAACGGCTTATCCGATTTGAGTAAAAGTTCGGAATAATGTGTATCATTATCAGATTGAAATTCTCTGAGAATTTGAATCCTCTCAGATGAAATATTTTTCACGAATGTTTTCCTCTGGCTTATTCTAATGGGATTTTTGAAAACTTTGGAATGAGTTTTCTCAGAAGATGTTGAACCGATCGCGCCTCAAAACTATACAGCATCAAGTCAGATAGGGGTTCATGTGTGTGCCAAGTTTCAACTGATTTTGAATTTTTGTCTGACCTGTGGAGCGCGAACAAAAAAACAAAAAAAAACAAAAAAAAAAAAACAGGCAACTTTTTTTCGGTATAGTGTAATTGAGTCTTCGCTTCGCTCATCCAATTACGCGCAGATTGAAAAAGAAATGTTGGGCATTATTTTTGGTCTAGAGCGTTTTCACCACTACACCTATGGTAGATTGGTACACGTGCAAACAGATCATTCCCCGTTAGTCTCCGTCAGTAAAAAAGACATGTCCAAAGTTTCTGCCAGGTTACAGCGTATGAAACTACGACTATCAAAATATCAGATAGACATACACTATGTCCCAGGAAAAGAGCTGTTTCTTGCAGACACATTGTCTAGAGCTTTCTTAACAAGTTCAAGTGATGGTAGTGACAATACTGAGTTTAATTACGTAGTACACTCAATCTCGAAATATTTGCCTATGACCAACGAGCGCAGAGAACAGTTCGTTAAAGGTGGATCTATGAGTTTTCCACATGTCATAAAAAGTTATTTTTTGGCGTGGTAATGATGAAAGACATTATTTGAAGAAACTATTTTCAGGGAAAGAGAATCCAAAAATTTTCCTGGGACATGATTCTCCCTTTAGTCTTTGAATTTTGATTATTTTTCTCACTTACCATGAAACGTCAGGAAAGACCTAGCTGGACAAAATTTTCACCAAACATTCTACACATGTTCCTAAATAACCTGTCACAGTGTTTTATTGCTGAGTTCAATAACATATGAACTGTGAATTTTTTCATGAACCCTTGCATCAGGTGAAAACGTTAAGGCTCTTATTTTATCAACTTTATGGATTTATTGACATTTTACATTGACAGGTTGTTGAACACATGACAAGCAATGCCTCTGACAATTTTGATGTTTGTAAGTCATTTGGTTTAGAAACAATGCAGATAGTTCTGAACTCTCCATAAGCCCAATGTTAAATTTGATGACCGATCCATGCGACACGGCGGGGAAAGCTCACACTTGTCTTGCTCGCTATTCGGAGTCCAGCCCAGCTGTGCGATACACTGCACCGTTGACTGGCGCGGCAATGATCAATCAGCATAATACATAAACCAAAATGATGAGGTGACAGTCGGCGTGCTCGCACGTGTTATGACGGCTTGCCGATTGCAAATACAGACGTTGACTATTTAGTTTCCATTTTATGCATGCATTGGCTTCGTTCATTATTTCACAGTCTTCCGTGACCATCACTTGTGCTTGATATGAACAACGTGTAATAATACATCTTCATCATTTTATCGATTTACATTTCGTACTGCTCTTTGTGTAGGCCTAATACTTATTGTACTAGTTATTATTGCTATTGTTTTATCCATCGTAATGAGTTAGTTTAGGATTGCTACGTGCAGTACGGAGTGTTGCGTTACACAATACAGTTTTTGAGTAGGCAATATTTGTATAATTTCACAAAAATGCCGAAATCAAAACCCGCTTTTTCGCTGAGGCGTAAAAGGACAAGACGTTCTTTAGTCATGAGAAATTTCCGTAAGAAAATGAATACAGAGAGAGGAAAGGAAGAGGAGACTGACCAATTGCCCAGGTAAGTGTTTATTATACTGTCAAACCAATAGACCCACATCGCGAAAATACTCACTTGCAAGGTTGAAATAATAAATACATTTATTCATTATTGAACTCATAGGCCTAGCTGTTCATTTACTCAAGAACCTGACACAGCGGAAAAAGGCATGGAATCAAATCTAAGCGCAGATGTTTTACCAGCTATACCAAGGTGAGCAGAGAATTTGATTTATTTTACACTCGTTGGTTCTTCATGATTTGTTACACTGAGACGGGTGGACCCGTGACTAGCACGCTAACCGTCATTCGGGAGACCGGGGCTCGATTCCCGCCATGGTCGACCATCCTGACAGGTTTTACGTGGGTCCCCCTAGACTCCAAGGTGAATGCTGGGATGGTTCCTTAGTATTAGATCACGACCGTCTCCTTCCCACCATGCTAATGGACTGAAGAGGCTTATTTATTCACCGGACCTACACTACACCGGTCCATAAACTACAGTAGAATAAAATAAATTGCTGCGACAATCACTTTCAATGAATAAGCACTATAGTTCGATTTATATCTAATTGTATTTTCCATTATATTTTCATATTTTGAGCCTAATAATGAAATCTGTCGTATGCAAACACAGAGCCAGCCAGGACATCCATGGTTGTTGTCCTTCATACATTTGTTTTCGTTTGATCGTTTTGACTTTTGAAGTGAAATGTATCATTACTCATTATACTGTCAATTATGATTCGTGATCCAGCAACCTTGCGAATAAGATTGATTGAGCTCTAAAGGCTGTGATTCGCCCGTTTTAGTTCATTTATATTTTGTGTGTTTTGCCAAGTGAAGATTGGAATTTGTTTGAATTAATTACACTGTATATAAAATATCTCAAGTAACGATAGATGAACACTTCACCGTCTATTTTATGTATGTAAATATTTTTATTTTATATAATGTTTTCCATTTCAAGTAGTAATTGAACAGACCACTTGATTGATACATTTTTAGCAATATTTCCTCTTTCGTTGTGATGGTGACTTATAGATCCACGTTCAAAATAACTAATGAACACTTGGACTTGTAGGCACTTGGTAACAATTGTGCTGAACCATCATTCAGAAGGTTCGAGTGCCATCGTGATAGAGAAGGAGGAGAGAGTTTTTTGTCTCTCCTCCATCCAAAAATACATTTTGAAATAACAGCCGCTTCCGTGGCTCCATCTACTATCGCACTGCTCTCGAAACTGAACAGGTCGGGCGTGGGTTCGAGTCCCCATGAGGCATGATTATTTGTGAACGTCCTTTCACCTATCATCACTTCATTCGTACCCCCGTATAACGTAGCTATTGATGAGGTCGTTGAACAGCATTAAACAACATCTCTTATCAACCATAATTAATCAACACCAATCAGGTAATTACATGTGATGCGAGTTCAGTCCGTCGTTAAATTCGATATAAATAATTACCGTCGTCACCAAAATCACGTGATGAAACGATATAAAAAAGCCAACGTGAAATCTGTATTGTCTAGCTCGAGTGACAGTGAGGCTGATGACATGATTCAGTCAGAGAGTGATGAGAGTGATGCGGAGCCTGACAAACCACCATATAATGGCAATGATGACGACCTACCGAACCTGGTGTACGGCTCTCCGTACAAACCCAGAGAATATGCGTCAGAGATAACGTCTGGAAGGAGAATTGTTGACCCCGTCCACTTTGCGAAGGAGTTGATGAAGCTCGGTGAGCACCCACGATTTTGCACCATGGGCAAATACGAGCTCATCAAGGACACTCCGAGAGGACTTATTATCAACCTTCACCTACAAGTGTTTCACTTGCGACAAAGTGCAGATGGTTTGTAGTGATCCTCCAGCAAAAAAAGACGAGATCAACGAAAGCATAGTCTGGGGAGGTATATCTGTTGGGATTGGTTACTCCCAAATACAGGAACTCCTGGCCATAGCAGATATACCTATGATGTCCGAGCAGAAGTATGCCAAACATGAAAAACACGTATTCAAGGTGTGGTATAGAATCGTATAGAATTTGGATATCAAAGATGGCGACCACAGTGATCTAGGGCAGCATATTGCTCTGCAGTTTCCATCAAAAGGTATATTAATTACTCCTCAAATATTCACTACGAACGTATATTTTCCTCCAGTTAGCGTGCACCAACATCTGTGCGAAATTTGGATGAGATTGTGAGTACAGTGACTGAAATATAAGTGTTTTGTATATTGTACAGCAAACAATAGGCTAATACTCACAGACACTCGCGAAGTAGCTCTGTTGACGTCACTATACGTTTGACAGTTAATAGACGACTCGTATACTGAACTTTGATTCTATTTCATATGTCATATCAGTGTGGTCGAGGGGTAGTGCGGTCGCCCAGTAACTAAGTTATACCAGCCTGACAGAATCCCGTGTTCGATCCCCAGCATAGAGTATTCATTTTAGTCTCCTACAAATATTATCTAATATATTGGACAATATGAGTGAGTTGAAGAATACTAGGCCTAAAATAACGAAATTGAGGAAGGAACTGAAGACCCGAGGGTTGAGTACCTTTGGTAATAAATCGGAACTCATAGAACGACTGCAAGACTCGACTGAGGGGCACGTGATAGGACCAACAGGTAACGAAGCCATGACTCAATCAACAGTTCAACAAACCATAGATGATCAGTCCAAGCAAATAATTCACCTGACGGAGTGTGTCGATAACTTAAATAAAGTTATTGATAAGCAACAACGAGAAATTGAACAACTGAAACAGATGAATATGGAATTAAATAAGGGATCGGTGAAGGAAGGGTAAGGGGTGGATAAGGGACTTAAGCCTCAACTAATAGTGGTTGCGGATAGTCACGGTAGATCCCTAACTAAACTACTTGAAGAAGAATTAAGCGAAGATTTTGAAATTATTTCGTACGTCAAGTCGGGAGCCAAAATTATTGATATTGCCAAGAAAGCGTCGGAGGAAGCCAGAATCTTGAGTGAAAATGACTGGGTGGTAGTGATTGGGGGTACCAACAACATTGGGCAGGATGAGGCTCTTCTAGAAAGTGAATTCAAGCAAGCATTCGATAAAATCATACCAATAAGCAAAAAATGTAACCTTCTTATAAACAATGTACCACGAATGGGAAATTATGATCTTGATGCAAATATCCGGAGTGTCAACTTTCTGATACATAAACTCATAAATAGTCATTCCCCTAACGACAAGAAAAGTGAAAACATTAGAATGAACTTTCTGGATAAGAAAATACTCAACAAACATCTGAGCAGCGATGGAGTCCACCTTAATTCGTACGGAAAAGTCGTTCTCAGAGACTCAATTGTCCACCTCATGTCGCCATTGTTCGACGTGAAATATCTAAAACAAAAGAAGCTAACAAACAAAAAAATGACTTTCCTCGATAAATGGTTGCTAAACAGTTCGAAAAAACCACTATTGGTCAAATCCACCCCGGAAACACAACCACTGAATTCGGCAAAAAGAAAGCCTACTTTTTTAGACCACTGGTTGAGAAAAGGACTGAACAATCAGGAGAAAATAACAACAGAGTTTGGCTATTCCACGACAACGTCCAGAGTCTGAGAAATAACATAGGATTACTCGGAACAGTAAACAGTTTCCAAGTAAGTCATCAAAATGTAAGAAGCTTGAGTGCTAAATACGCTCAAATTGAGATTATTCTAAGTAACGATGATAATGTAAATTGTCAGGCTGATGTTATGACATTCACTGAAACTTGATTAAATGAACATGAGAGTACTTACATTAAATTTCATAATTATACATTAATAGATAGTTTTTGCAGGAAGCAGAAAAGAGGTGGAGGCACTGCTATATATGTAAGAAATGATCACACTGCTTTGAAAATAAATGATTTCGAGGCACATAATATAGAGCAACATTTTGAATGTTCTATCGTAGAATTAACACATTATGGTTATTTCGGGTCCAATAAAATTATTATCATTGTTGTGTATAGATCTCCATCAGGGGATCTTGATATTTTCTTGAGGAAATTAGATCACATATTATCACTAATTTCAAAGGACAATAGTAAAATTATCATTTTGGGTGATTTCAATATTGATTTCAACAGTAAGTGCAACTACTTATTAGAGCTAAATACTATTATAAGCTCATACGGTATAATTGCTACCATTAAAGAACATACGCGAGTTACAAACAGATCAGCCAAGACGATAGATAATATATTGACCAATTTTGACGATAGATCATTCGAAACGAATGTTCATGAGAATCAAATATCTGATCATTGTGCACAGATAATTAACATAGGACTTGATCACATCATTCGACCCTTTTCTAGTAAAACGAAGAGTTCAGTACCCTACATTTGGTGTAGAAAAATAAATGATATGAAACTACAGCTATTCAATGAGGCCCTAGGTAATGAACAATGGGTTGGATTGAATGGTGATAATACTGTGAATGATAATTTTAAAACCTTTATTGATATATTCACTGATCATTATAAGAATGTATTTCCATTAGTTAAAACTAAATCCAGACAGGGACAGCGGCAACTGCGTCAGTTTTTGACTGCGTCAGTTTTCGACTGCGTCAGTTTTCGACTGCGTCAGTTTTCAACTGCGTCAGTTTTCAACTGCGTCAGTTTTCAACTGCGTCAGATTTCAACTGCGTCAGTTTTCAACTGCGTCAGTTTTGATTTGCTGCTAAGACTGTACCTGTCCATGGTGGGGGTATTTCCCCTCCATTATTGTATGTAGTACTATTCATAGCAAAAACATCTTACAAAGTAAAAATGTGACGCAGTTGAAATCTGACGCAGTTTAAATCCGACGCAGATGAGATCTGACGCAGTTTAAATCTGACGCAGTTGAGATCTGACGCAGTTCAAATCTGACGCAGTTGCAAACTGACGCAGTTGAAATCTAAAACATCTTACGAAGTAAAAATGTGACGCAGTTGAGATCTGACGCAGTTTAAATCCGACGCAGTTGAGATCTGACGCAGTTTAAATCTGACGCAGTTTAAATCTGACGCAGTTGCAAACTGACGCAGTTGAAATCTGATGCAGTTTTGTGTCCAGACAAGATCATGGAGCGGCGGCGCCAAGCCACGGACAACCCGTGGATGGATCTGGGGCTGGAAGACCGTATCTGACTAAGAAGTGAGGGTATGTCTTACCATGAAATGGGGTTGTGTCTGTCCCAGAAGTGGGGTTATGACTATTTCAATCTTAGATGTGAGGTTATGTCTGTCTAAATAGTTGGGCTATGTGTCTTGGGGCCCAATACTCGAGTTTTAAGAACATGCGTTTTGGTGACGTCACATACACAAATCGTACGTTTCGAGTCAAGCCAAATTCTCGAACACGAAAACCAAACGCGCAATGCGTTATAATGCGTGTTTCAACGCACATTTCAAAACTTGCCATTTTCATCAAAACTGATGCGCGTTTGTCATAATGGCGGTTTGTTTTTGGCTAAATTCTGTCACATCCAAAACGAAATATCTCATATCTTACTAAATATCAATTTTTCAAGACTTGAGTGTGTACGTAAAGCATTATCGTCATTGGGAAAAGGATTTAGAACATCGCTATTGGAAGGTTATCGAAATAAAAACTTTCGAAGGTAAGTCTAACCTCAAATTGCATAGCTTAGCCTAAAGGCACTTGGATATATAAGCCTAGATAGATCAGGGCCCCCACATGCCCGGTGCTACCGTTGCCACGGCAACGGGGCCCATGGGCCAAGGGGCCCGCAAGGACGGGGAAAATATAAAAAAGTAGAATATTTTTAATTAATCATAAAAAGAAAAAACAATAAGTCAATCACTCGGACCAGATTTATGTGTATCAACGATTCAATGAAATACTACATCAGAGTAATATAAATTGATTAATTGGATATGTAAAAATGTTGAAAATGTATATTGTAAAAAAAGGCCAAAATCTCTTTTTTTTGGTAGTTAGAGGGGGGCTCATCATAACTTTTGGCAACGGGGCCCAGGGAATAATGTGGGGGGCCTGAGATAGATAGATACGTTTTTATTCATACATAATGTGAAATACAGTAAAAAAGGGCGAGGTCGGTCTCACAACCGCTCTTCCACCTAACCTTACCCTTAATGCTAACAAATTCTGATACAGGCAATATCAAGTCACTCAAAGAGGAAACAAAATAAAATATGAAGTAAGATCTTAATGGTAACTTGAAAATATAGTCTGAGGTATTATTGAACATATTTTGGCATATGAATTAGGCACACTTGAACAATACTGATTTAATCAAATAGAATAGAATATCACATCAAAAATTACATATTACACTTGTCTATTTTATTTCAAAAATGCACCATTCAAGTCCTAGAAAAATTGATAGTGCCCCTATAATAGTAGGCCTATTGGTTCACATTAATTTCATCAAGAAAGTTTTACAAAATGAAAAGTAAACAATAGTGAGCCTAGGCCTACACTTCATAATGTAGGCCTGGGCCCATTGTATTATTTGTTACTCTGACTAGGCCTAGACATGAGCCGTTCCGAGATAGATGGGTCAGTGACTAGGCCCAGGCCCAAGCCATGGTCTAGGATATAGATACAGGTCTAGAATATATAGATCTAGCAGCACTGTTGGTATTAGACTACAAGTGCACGGAGATAGCCTGATACAAGACCTCTACTATTCTATACTGTGGCGTAGGAAGAGAATGCTGAACCTTTATATTTATTATATCCCTTTATCCACATTACATCCATTATTGTACATTCATCTACACCTTTGTGGGCCTTACTTCTTCTCAAGTCCTCCTCTCTTTTCACCATTTCCAATACCGGTATACAATATTAATCAGAGAAATTACTTCGATCTCATCCACAAATTTTCCATTATTATCTTCCTATCGGTCATTATTACATTATTTTATTTCTGCGCTCTATAAATCATTGTTAGGCATACATAATCACACTACCGGTAGGCCTACATAACATTTTGCATTCACAATGGAGGTACAATTAATATGATACACAACACAATTGATATCGGTAGGCCCTACTTAGATTGTATTTATTTACAATAGACATACATTGATACACAAGGAATTGATACCGGTAGCGTATTCAGTTTATAAGCCTAGACGTCGCTTGATTTTTTATCAACGTTAATACCTTCATACCTGCTATAAATGAACACTTATTTCCCGAGTGGATGTCGTACCCACTCCGTAATTTGGTGCCAATCCAAAGAGGGTATGTGTAGGTTATAATAATCGGATAAACGTTTGTATTGTCAGTCTATCTGTTCAATAATTCCATATGATAAACGGTACCTCCATAACATAAAGTATTCGGCAGATTCTTTGAAGAATATGGTTTCCCGGGTGTCACTGGTACAATTGATTGCACACATTTAGCAATTGTTCCTCCAGCTTGATCCACTACACCCCGAACACATTTACTTCAATAGAAAAAACTACCACTCAATTATTGTTCAGTTGGTAAGTTATTCAAATAAATTGATCCATGAAAGTCAGATAAGTGTTAATCTTATTTAACACTCACACAATAACCGCTGTTACCGCCGATCTTAGAGATGGCGATGAAAGACCAGTGGACTGTATTCGGATGCCGACTTGGCATTAATAATCAGGCGAGCATAATCCAAACTCGGATTATGCCTCACCCCAAAACGATACGTATTTGGTCTACGTCGACTTGACGTTGTTATTAACCAAATCAAAGAATAAATAACGAGAAGCGAAACAAAATAAATCAAAACCTGAGTGGTGTCCCCGCACACCATTCGAATAAACAAGAAACAAAAGCTTGAGAGAAAACAAAACACCCAAATTCGTAAATGATAAAGACCAAAACAAATGTGAAGAATTAGAAACAAGAAAGTATGAAAAGAGGTCCTATTAACGACTCAAGAAGAACGAAAAATAGAAAAGAAACAACTGCGTACATGCGAAATGATGTACAGTACGTCCGAACTCTAACAAAGTAGAGAACGACGGGAGATGCTCACACAACAAGAGCTGGTCGAGAAATGACCGAATTCACCCACTTGACGAGCGACTACAAAGTACGTCCGGTCTGAACCGAGTATAGAAAAGAACTGAGCTGCGAGGCCTAGCTTGGTCAGGCAACGCGAGAATGGCGAGCTGTGATTGGACGCACACATCGCGTGACAACCCACCAGCCAACCAGCAATGAGAAAGGAAGGTCGACTAGAAACACGGTTTGCAATGTATACAACATTCCATGACGCAATCGAATGATTTCATGTTCAATTGACAAACTAGGGAAAACGAGCTAGCTGGTCTCAAAAGACCGGCGTTAACATACCGCCCACCAAAATGAACATTTTAAAGCTGAGGTAAACGATACGGAAAATTAGGAACATGAAATTAGAACAGCAAACTGTTCGTAAGAAGCCTTGTAACTTCATAGGCAACGTGAGCATAGAGATTTTCACCGACTGATTGGATTGCTTCCCAATCGGATCGGAGAACAGCAAAGAAATCGCACATGATCCGAGCGATTCATTGAGGAGAAAACGCAACCATTTTATTCAATGGTCGCTGACTTCTCAAAAAAAAAGAGAGAGAGAACAACAAGAAAGTAAACATGAAGAAATGAGCAAAGCACCAATGCGTGCTTTGAACAGAAAAAATACACGAATGAATGCAAATCTGCCATTGGAGGCTGCATAGGCTTTGCGCGAAACTTGTGGCGAGTAATGCACTGGTGTATGCGCTGCCTCAACAAACCGCGCAGAGAAACGATCCAGTAACGCTGCTGTATCAGCGCCTGTACCGTTCTCGGGCCGGAATGTAGCGATGTTCGGTGGAAGGCATCGCAAATGAGAGATGCGAGGTGAGCTTCTTTGGGGAGTAGGATTGGGTACCGAGCCTCTTCAGGAAGAGAAGAGTGACGCAATCTTCCGCCCACCTTGAGTAAGCCCGAGGGTTCGAGAAAAGGTTTCAGCGAAGCGATCCGGGATAGAACCTGTCCCTGTTTGGCAAGTTGGCTGATCTCGGTTGCATAAAAGTGGTTTTGAGTGACTCTTATGATCAGTTCAAGAGCGTCTTGCAGCTCCACAGGTTTTAAAGAACCCGTAGGAGGGAGAATCTTGGATCGTTTCGCCAATAAGAGACGGGCAAATCGAACTACATACCCAAAGACCCGTTGTGCTTTGAGAAGTGTGGAAAACTTTCGAAAATTCACCAGGAGAGGATCTACTTTGACCGTTGTGGCCAAAGTGACCATGGAAGGCTTAATGTCTGGTAATTCAGACAATAAATCAGTGAGTGGCACAGAGATAGGCCACAGAGCATGGGGACTCCTGAGAAAAGAAGGACCCGAGAGGTACAACGGGTATTCCATGAGCTGAGAAGGCAGTATTTCACGAGAAGCGCAGTCAGCGGGATTTTCTTCGGAATCCACGTGTGCCCAATTGGTAGGAGTGGAGTTGTCGAGTATCTCCACTACCCGGTTGGCGACGAATGTCTTTAGTCGATGTGGAGGGGTGGCAAGCCACGCGAGCACAATAGTCGAATCAGTGTAGAGGGTTACTGACTCCACGACAAGAGTGCTGAGTGAGGGAAGAGTATCTTTCAGCACACGCGTTAGAAGCAAAGCAGCAGAGTTCAAGCTTAGGGATGGTCAAGGGTTTGACCGGGGATACTTTACTCCTTGCTCGTAACAAACTAATATGCGAAGTTGCATGATTCGTTGTGTGAAGGTAAAGTATCGCAGCGTAGGCCTTCTCGGAGGCATCACAAAAGCCTACAAGTCGATGTATGCCTTGTGAAGCAGGAAATGCGCGTGGAACTCGGAAGTTCGAGAGAAGACAGATCTCGGCTACCGCGTCCAACCACCTTTGAGCAAGAAGCGGTGGTAAAACGTCGTCCCACTGCACCCGCGATAACCAAAGTTGCTGAAGA
Source organism: Brachyptera risi (assembly GCA_964007535.1). Taxonomy (NCBI): domain Eukaryota; kingdom Metazoa; phylum Arthropoda; class Insecta; order Plecoptera; family Taeniopterygidae; genus Brachyptera; species Brachyptera risi. Next base: position 15,344,877 of record OZ023329.1, read on the forward strand.
AAAATCTTCATCCAGCATACGAGCGGGGTGAGGAATCCCAAAGGATCAAAAATGCGCGCAATGTACGACAAGACCGTGCGCTTCGTTACCACGCCTTCGAATGGTAAGGTGTGGAATGAGAAATCATCCGATCGGGGATCCCAGAACAGACCAAGGATCTTGATGCCCTGATCGTCATCCGAAAACACGACTGGAGTCTCCAGATGATCCTCCGGAAGTGCACTCAATGCTTCTGGGAGGTTACTGGCCCACTTTCGGAGTTCGAAACCTCCACTAGCTAGAATAGCCTGTAATTCCGATTGAAGAATGCGAGCTTGAGCGACGTCTGCTGCGCCAGACACGATGTCATCCACGTAGATGTGAGATATCAAAGCACGCGAAGCATTAGGGAAAGGAGCCCCTTCGTCGTGCACGAGCTGCTTCAGCACTCGTTGAGCAAGAAAAGCTGACGGTACGAGCCCATATGTGACCGTGTTGAGCTCATATTCTTTTACTGGAGAGTCTGCATTGGGTCGCCAAAATATGTGCTGATATTTGCGGTCAGATGGTTGGACCAGAATCTGACGATACATCTGACGAATGTCAGCACAAATTGCGATGGGATGAGAACGAAATCGGGTTAAAACGCCCGGGAGTTCGCTCTGAAGCTTGGGACCACTGAGTAACAGCTGATTCAAAGAGGCGCCTCTCTCATCTGGAGAAGAGGCGTTAAATACCACTCTCAGCTTCGTGCTGGAGCTGGTAATCTTGTGCACACAATGATGCGGAATCACGTAGTTCGAAGAGGTGCTTGCAAGTTGCATGTGGTTCGATTGAATATAGTCTTGCATGAATGCTTGATACGCAGCGTCATGCTCAGGATTGCGTTTCAGTCGCCGCTCCATACTCAAATAATTCTGGAGGGCGGCCTCACGATTATATCCGAGAGGAGAGGATGTGTTCTTGAAAGGGAGTGCTACCGAATAGCGTCCGGAAGGGTTCCGTGAGTGCGTAGAAAGAAAATGCTCCTCACAAAGTTCATCGTCCGGATCAACTTGAAGAGGACGTGAAACTTCTTCCGATTCCCAAAACAATCGAAGAGTACGATCCAATGGAGAACCAGTGCAAGCAAGCAGAGAGAGTGGAGGCTGGAACTCGGCATCCAAACACCGAATAGGACCCAAAACCACCCAGCCGAAGACCGTGTTTATGGCAGATGGACTGCCACTCATCACAATATCACCTGACTTTTCAAGAATATCAGGGTATAAATCGGCGCCGATCAAAAAGTCGATCTGATCGGGCACATGAAAGCGGTCGTCGGCAAGAGAGACAGCGATAACGTTCAAACACCTCAAGCGGAACGGTGGTGGTTGGAAGTTGACTCGCTATCGCAGGCATAACGTAGGCTTGTACGCTGAGAGAGGTTGCAGGGGTGAACCGGGAAGCGATGCTGCATTGAACAGTCCCGATTACCCGAGCACTAACTTGACCAATACCAGAGAGTTCGGAATGACAAGGATTGATTTTCAATCCTAGCTTCTGAAGGAACGAGTGAGTGAGAACAGAGATTTGTGAACCACAGTCGATAACCGCACGGATAGGTTGCAGTTGACCGTGAGAGTCTCGGATCAAGGCGCGAACAGTGCCCAACAGAGCTGTGGGTAGCACTGGCTTGCTTGTCTTGACTTGACAAGCGAGAGTTTGAGGATGAGGCGAGGTGGTCTCCGGAGGAGAAGAGACTTCGGTTGCTATTGTGTCACGAGTCAAGGGGTTGATTCGTGCAGTGTGTAACAGCGAATGATGTCTGTTACTTTGACAAGTACCGCAAACACTCTTAGAGGTGCATTGCGGTCTGAGGTGAGCGCCCATGCAGTTGAAGCAGCGTTGTAGGCGACGTAACGTGTTGTATTTGTCGTCAACGGACTGTTGGCGAAATACGGAACACGAGTATAGAGTATGCTCCCCTTTGCAGACTGGACACGAAGATTGTTTCGTGGTCGAGCTTGCTGATTTGCTCTGCTCGCGAGATTTAAAGCTGACGGGCGGAGGATTCGCAACTAACAACGAATTGATTCGCTTTGTGGAAGGAGGAATAGTTTTTGAAGAGCTAGCTGCTTGTTTGTCGAGACCACACAATTCCATCGTCCTGGACTGCTCTTCAATGAATTTGATTAACGACGCGTAGCTAGGAGTGCTGTGCGAAGAATGTTTCTGTTCGAAAGCCTTGCGCGTTGATGTGTCGAGATTTGTCAGTGCTAACGAGAAAAGCAGAAAATCTGACAAATCTTCGATATTCAGAGCTTTCAACGCTTCGATCGAAGTTTTGTGAACTTTCAGAAATGATTGCAGCCCAGAATGTGAATTGGTTTTGAGAGGCGTAAATTCTAAAACCTGTTGAACATACGTGGTGGCTAACAACCGAGGGTTATGATACCGACTGACAAGAGCATCCAATGCCACAGAATAATTGGCTTCCGTAATCGGAAACCCGGAGACGACAGACAAGGCGTTGTCTTTGAGGGTGGTCCTCAAATAGTAGAATTTCTGAACTTGATTCAGGTCGTTGTTCTCGTCGACGAGAGATTTAAATAGCGAATAGTACTCCGTCCATCGAGTAATATCACCAGAGAATGCCGGCAACGCGATTGTCGGCAATGAGATGGCTCGAAAACCATTTTGATTTGGCGGCGGAGGCGTAGTAGGCGTCGTCGTGGCAACGGCGGCGAGATACAGATCATGAGTCGCATACAGCATTTCCTCGAAGCTGGCTTCAATAGCGTCGACCGGCAAAGCATCGACGCCTTCGTCAAGCTGAGCGTTCGAAGCTATTACTTCGTTTTGAATGGCCTCAAAGTTGTCTTTCAAAACGGCAAGTTGGTCATAGCGAGGCTTGCACAACAAAGCTTTGGCACTATCAAGCGTTTTAAATGCGTCGTAAGAGCGTTGTAATGAAGCGAATATCCGCTCTCGCTTTGCCGTGAGCACTGCCTGTTGCTTTGCGATTTTAGACGCCATTGTAGCGAATGAATAAATTGCAAATGCAAAAACACGAAACTAGAACAAGGACCAACAACTAATGATATGAATTATCACGGAGAAATACGGCCGAAATGCACAGAAAAAGAACAATGCAAAATAATTCAAGAACTGAATGTCTATCAAACAAGTTAAAACAATTGTTGATAATAACTCGCAAACAAACAGAATAAATTATTGCGCCGTGGAAACCCAATTATGTGGAAGCCGATTCAGTGCGGAGGACAAAGAAGTCACCCATGCGATGCCTGATCGCGGGTGCTGCCACGAATGACTGTGGAATCCGGAGGTGGACTCCGCGTGGTGCAAAGAAAGGAATCCACAAATGGATTCCAACAAGTAAAAGCAATTGGAATCCGGAGATGGACTCCGCGTGGTGAAAAGAATGGAATTCACAAATGGATTCCAACAAGAGAACGAAATAAGAATCCGGAGATGGATTCCGCCTCACGAATGACGAGAAATTGGAACCAAAAATAATCTCCGGCTCACAGGGACCGAAATGTTACCGCCGATCTTAGAGATGGCGATGAAAGACCAGTGGACTGTATTCGGATGCCGACTTGGCATTAATAATCAGGCGAGCATAATCCAAACTCGGATTATGCCTCACCCCAAAACGATACGTATTTGGTCTACGTCGACTTGACGTTGTTATTAACCAAATCAAAGAATAAATAACGAGAAGCGAAACAAAATAAATCAAAACCTGAGTGGTGTCCCCGCACACCATTCGAATAAACAAGAAACAAAAGCTTGAGAGAAAACAAAACACCCAAATTCGTAAATGATAAAGACCAAAACAAATGTGAAGAATTAGAAACAAGAAAGTATGAAAAGAGGTCCTATTAACGACTCAAGAAGAACGAAAAATAGAAAAGAAACAACTGCGTACATGCGAAATGATGTACAGTACGTCCGAACTCTAACAAAGTAGAGAACGACGGGAGATGCTCACACAACAAGAGCTGGTCGAGAAATGACCGAATTCACCCACTTGACGAGCGACTACAAAGTACGTCCGGTCTGAACCGAGTATAGAAAAGAACTGAGCTGCGAGGCCTAGCTTGGTCAGGCAACGCGAGAATGGCGAGCTGTGATTGGACGCACACATCGCGTGACAACCCACCAGCCAACCAGCAATGAGAAAGGAAGGTCGACTAGAAACACGGTTTGCAATGTATACAACATTCCATGACGCAATCGAATGATTTCATGTTCAATTGACAAACTAGGGAAAACGAGCTAGCTGGTCTCAAAAGACCGGCGTTAACAACCGCCACTGACTTATTTCTTCATTTGGATCAGGTAGGCCCTATGCAACGCAAAGTTGCGCATCTTGCATGCAAATGCTACCTACCCGGGCAGCACCAATGACGCTTTATATGGTAAACTTCCAACCTCAGACAGTCTCCAGCTGGCACATGATATGTAACAATGTTAGAACTTGGCTTATTGGTAGATAAAATGAAACATCTAAAACCAGATATTTAAATGGATTTCTTTGGAAAATATAAGATGAAAGGAGATCAAACAAAATTGGTCGTACCATCATTGACAACTGTGACGAATAAATTCAGTGAACTTTATGGACCGTTCATATGCATGGATTAACGAGCATGTGGGCCTACAATATATAATTAACCTAGATCTATAGTTGGGTAGCTGGGAAGTGTTTTGTTTACATTCCGCATACTTCATGTTACGACTTTCAGGGGACAGCGGCCATCCAATGGAACCATGGCTTATACGCCTATAGCCAACCCAGCAAAGCAAGAGGCTGTTGAATACAACCGACAACAAATGCAAGCTCGGAGCACAGTCGAACGCTGTAATGGATTGTTGAAGATGCTGTGGCGGTGCTTGTTGAAAGATTTCAACCGGGCTCTACATTGCATGCCTCTTGAAGCATCGCAAATAATAACAGCATGCAGAGGCTAAAATCCAATTTTGGTAAATAGACGGAGGCTACGACAGCTTTCAATTTGTAGACACTTTCACCAGCAGGAGTAAAGCTGCTGAAAGAAACCAAATAGGCCCAATTAGACATGTATCAAACAAAGATTTTAGATTGATTAATTGATTGATTATTGTCTGCTTAACGACTCCACCAACAGCTAGGTTATAAGGGGGTACGAATGAGCAGATGATAATGCAATTATGAAGTGATGGTAAGTGAAAGGACGTTTACAAAAACCCGTGCCTTAAGCGGGATTCGAACCCACGCCCAACGGTGACTTCAGTTTCTGAAGCGGTGTCTCAGCTGACCGAGCTACCAAGGGGGGCTAAAGATCTTAGTTGCAGTCACATAATTGAATACATACTAAACATACTACAGTCTAGTTGTAAATTCCACTGCTAGAGTGCCAGTTACCGATAAATTACATGATATATAAGCTCCGTTCCGCCTGCCGGCGGTATACGCGAGGTTTAGACACTCGCCTTACCCAATAACCCAACCTACTGTCCGCAACCTGGCTTTGTCCACATAATTGACCATGTTCTTTTATATATACACACTGGAGGAACCAATTTGAAAAAAATAAGTCAAAGGCGGGATTCAATCAGCGTTCCCTGGCATGGGAGTCAGATGTGCTAACCCATCTGCTACAGTAGTCACATTGTTGGAGAGCATTATTTTGGCTATTTATGGTCATCGACCGAAACATCGCGGTCATGACGTCACTGACCGTATGATCTATTTTCACTCAATCAAACGGTTGACCGTACGAATATACACTCCGTTTTATATAGGGGGCCTATCATTATTATCAAAGGATCAAGTTAGAATGCATCCTGAAGAATACACACTGAGATTTCATGCACTCAAACTAGAAGACAACTGAAGACAATATGTAGTTGGGTTCCAGAATTGGGCACTCAGCTAGCGCGAGATTAGCAAATGTTGTCGAAACGGCATTCCAACTTCTAGCGGCTAATTCCGCTAGAATCTAGCAAATCGTTCCAGAATCTAGTCTGCTAAGTCTGCTGACTCAGCTCATCTAGCGATAAAAAAGATTGCTAACTTGCTAGTTAAGCCATAATTCTGAGCACCAATTCAAAGATCATGACGTTGCCCGGTACGGTCGAGCTGCAGATTGAGTATGAGTGTGAAATGATATCAATAACTGTGGACTAAAGTACTGCAGAACAATTAAATAATGGTGATCCTCGGGTAAGGCGGAAATGGCTTCGGAAATCCGCCATTGAATACTGGGGTAATAATAATCCATAACCTTAGGACGATTTTTTTACACCCTTTCTAAATATTCTATTCTAGCAGCAATAAGAGTGAAAACTACGTCATCCTCTTCTGATCCACTGAAGGAGGAATCGAAAGAAACGCCTGCATCACAGCCTTCTTTATTCAGATCATTCTTCTCTGATACTGCCCTTTCACTCGGGGTATGCTTCCCATGTTAACCGATGTCCAATTATTTTAGTTCACAAAATCGCCGATGGTGCCGTTGTTTCCAGACCATGACGTCACTTTCCAAAGATGTTCAAGTAAATCGGTTTGTTTGAAGTGTCATATCTGCGAAGATACCAATAACTTTGGGAATTTCCGTAGGATAATTTAAATTACGCACGCATTCTATTAGGCCGTGACTTCGCGAGTTCACCAACTAGTAACTTTGTTCATGATAATAAATGATATGAAAGATTTTATTCAATGATATAATGAATCCGGAATATCACCGGGACAAGTTCTTGAATGATGTTCATTGCTTGGGTCAACATAAATATCGTTCACGTCTAAATCTGGGTAAGCCTATAGGCCCTCGCCAAAATGTAGATATGACATAACCTCAATAACGTTGCAAGAGATTGACAGAATATTGTGACAAGAATGACAGTTGAAAAGAATGACAATTGTTCGAAGTTGGAACTTTAGATACCAGGGTGCAGTACATACCAGACCATGACGTCATTTTTGCCTGCGCGAGCAAATATGCGCGAACCCGTCCAAATAGCCCGAGTGAAAGGGCAGTATAAGAAATGAATGATTTGAATAAAGAAGGCTGTGGCCTGCATACAATACAACTGCTGCAGGTCCCAATACCATTTGATCTTCCACCATGGCTTTTACAGCCGGTTGCAAAAGATGCTCGTGGTCGTTCCAGAGTTGCAAGCTAGCTGAGCTAGCCATGACGTAGGCGTATGCTGGGCCAACTTAGCGCTAGCAAAGCGCTTGATTCTGGCACGCCACTAATATGCATACGCACTCCACGCATAGGCCTAGAATAGACCTATTATGAAAAAATTAGTGATTAGGCCTAAATGTGCTCCAGTTAGGGCCTATGTTTAGTTTTCATATAGGCCTAGTTGCAGTATATTTAGTTTTTCACACTGAACACTCGATGGTAGAGCCATTGAGTAAATAAATATCCATGGTAGACCTTGGGAAACTAAATATCCTTACGGGGTATGGCCTCTGCCTAGGCATTAAGAATAGACCTCTATACTTAATGGCCTAGGGTCTTTTAGGTTGGGCCTAGGCCTATGCCCTAGACCATTGATTTCAAAAATCAATGCCTAGGCCATTGCCTCAGGCCTATGAGAACTAGGCCTATAACCTCCAAAATACTGGAAAACTCTACGATATAGGCCTAGTACTGATAAATATGCTATTAATAATATAAATGTAATAACTGTCTAGATTAGGTCGCAGCTAATAAACTTTGAAAAATATTCTTACCTTGACCATTGCCTTGACGTTATTACTTATTCCACCTTCTTCATCTTCTTCTTCTGTAATTTTTTTATTGGCCTTGGATTATGAGAGTATCTTTATTGGCTAAGGCCCGGTATTACGATCGAGGATTAAACAAGAGTTATCTAGTTTGTTTCGGGGTTATCTGTTTCGCCGTATTACGATCGAGATTAACTTAGAATTCTTGAGATCAAGTTAATATTACTGTGGCAACCATAACTACTGCTTTTGATGCGAATTAAAGATAACTCAGAAGTAACTCACCAATTTCACAGAATTTTTTTTCGGTATAGTGAAATTGAGTCTTCGCTTCGCTCATCTAATTAAAACAAAAATAAAAATGTATATATACATACCTACCTACCTTCATTTTTTTGGTACCGACATTGTTAGTGATACAATATAATAATCTAGATCACGGTAGGGTAGGTTCAACATGCAACATATAAAACTAGTGTAATATGTATTTATTTTACAGTATAATATGTACATATTATACACCTTGATTGTAGGCCTACATGTTATATTTTTTACAAATAAATAAGATTTCTTTGTAGCCCTAGTTTATTCTGAACAATCAGGAAGCATTTCAATATATCTGTTATTTGATAATTATGTGATATTATTTGAAATTAAAAATACCTTTCGAAAAGGAATACATCACTTTTTGTGTTAACACAAGCTCAATATAGAATTGTAACAAATTAATAATACAAATTAATAATAATAATAATGACACTATCAATATAATCCTATGGAACAAACAGCACCACATCATTTGTATTAGTGAAATTGAGTTTTGTGTTCGTAATAATAAATCCTATAGTTGAATAATTTGTTGATAATGATATCAATACTGTAGCAAAAAAGTACCCAAAAAGTGATAACCATCAAAATTATCACACCAACTGTATACTTTCTGGAATTAGGTTATATTTAATAACTAGGAAAACACGTTATGTGTTTTCGCGTTGATGGAATAGCTAGAACATATCAACATATCTTTGGATTGGTTATATATATTTATATATTTTTATATATATATATATATATATATATATATATATATATATATATATATATATATATATATATATATAAATATATATATATATATATATATATATATATATATATATATATATATAAATTTATATTTACCGTGAGATCCTAACAATTCCGTCACTGCCCTCCTACTTCTTGAATAATTTCTATAATGCCCATTCACGACACACTTCTTACTGCTAAGTTTCGATAAAGCAGTTCATTGGAGAATGTTCTAACATAGTAGGGCCTACTGACTCAAAATATATATATATATATATATATATATATATATATATATATATATATTTATATAAATATATATGTATGTATGTATTGTTGAATGCTTTCTTTCTGATATGTTTATACTGTGACACTGATGCTTCTCATATCATATGATTAATCAAGAATAAATGAATATCATCATTATCATTATGCATAATTATAATAATTACGGTCATGAAGTTTCTAAAGGTTATAGGTGGAAGAACGATCATGTGATCGAACCCAGTGTTGGGGAGTGAACTTAAAAAATGAACGCGTTCACGGGAACGCGTTCATTTTTTGATGAACTTTTATATGAACGCGTTTGTTTTTCACATAATGAACGTGAACTTGGTAAAAGTTCCTTTTCGGTCACGAACTTTTTCAAAAGTTCGAAAGTTCGCCGGTGAGACGTTTTTTTCAAACGAGTAGTACATTTTTCCATGACGTTGTACTTGAGTGAGAGAGATGGAGATAGACGCGGTTTTCTGACCAGTAAGCCCTACCAATATTAGCCATATAATACTGTCGGTGGTCCAAATTGACGTTAAAAGTAAAAAAAAAAAACGCGAAATGAACTTTCACGTGAACTTATGTACTTTTCACACGAACTTGAACTTTTCAGAATAAAATATAGAAAATGAACTTGAACTTTTGAAAAGTTCATTCTCACAGTAATGAACTGAACTTTTGTAAAGTTCTTTTTAAAAAGGAACTTCCCCAACACTGATCAAACCTCGCCCTTTTCGATTGTTATGACGGAATTGTTATGTACATGAAAAATAAAGACTATTCTATCTCTATTCTATTCTAAGTAGGAATATGAAAAAAGCGAAAGGTAACAGACTTGGAAATCAATTTAATTTCTCCTGTTGGTCGATATCTGTCATCAGCAGCAGCTCACAGGCTGTATGTGTGTGATACCCGCTAATCAACACATCCACGCTAGGAGCCCTTAATACGAGCTAATGAACATTTTTATTATTAACCCACGCTCACATTTCAGACTTCGTCATGATAAAAACAAGACTCGTCTTATCTCGTATCCACCGTGCTCTGTTATGACGTCGAACATAGAAAGAAATAATAAAGAAATATTAGAAAGCAGTTTCATTTACAGGAGGTAGAACTGCTTTATCGACTCTGGTTAAGCTTATGGTTGGATTGCAGAGATGAGTTCCAACCCTGGCCTACCTCAGACGCCGTCCAAGTAAGAAATTGCATTGAGAGAGCAATGCAATTTCTTACTTAGGCGGTAGGCTGGGGTTTAAACTCCGTTTCTGCAATCCAACCAATGAGATTGCGACTCTTCATTTCGAAATCGACGTCATCAAAGATCGATAGTGCTGAAATTCACAGATTTTTTGTTTGTTGACACTTGACAGTCCAACATAACCTAAGAACTAAGAAGTTTATTGCCGAATATATGATTGCTGTAATAGAATGGATAGAACTACCGTGGATTTGTTATTGCTTCGGCTTATAAAGATGACAATAACTATTGGTCAATAATGTCATCAATCTTACAATCTATCTTCAGAAAATGGCGGATGATTCGAAATCTAGGCCTATGTACCCTATATGTAGACACATGTAAAAATAGCAATTGCTATAAAAGCAATGAAATCTAAAAGTGCTTTTTATTAGTTTTCCTGATATTTCTTCATGTTTCTATAGGGCCTACATTTGATGTTGTTTGAGCATGTTTTTGAAAAGGCAACAAAGTGCTACAAACATCTGAATCCGCTACGTTTCAATGTACTTGCGATATAGATGCTATATTCAGAATAGAAGCATTATAGATGCTATTTTTCCCAAAATTATTTCAATTGATTTGTAAATGGGGAAAGTTGGTTGAGGAATTTGAAAAAAGTGCAGTTGCAAATGCAGGCGGCAGATGAGTTGTACATTTAACCCGCTTGTGGACACTACTTTTCTAAAAACAATTGGGATGTTTCTCTTGTAGGTTCATTGTACGTTATCCAGTAATTTTACCAGTACCGTACTGTTGTGATGCTACAGAACACTGTTGCGCTACAAAACACGATGTTTCAAAGTAATAGATGCACCAAAGCATGACCAAAGTGTTACTTTTCAAATTCGAAATGATATGGTGAGAAAAAAGAAGAGCTATGTTTACATGTCTCTACCTGTACGTAATAGGTGTGGAGCAGCGCTGATTGATCAAATTTCCTACTTTTGACGTAAACTTAAGAAACTAGGTTTGGAGTTTGCAAACTTCTACGTTTAATACTGTTGATACGTTAATATGTTGAAATCTTCTGCTAAGTTTAATGTTGTCGTGAACAATAACAAGAAATACGTATAAAAAACAATTTGTAAGTTCCTAAGTTTACTGTTAATGTCTAATTTTGAATGTGCCAGTATTAATAATAAAGAAGGCCTTGTTTTCTTCGTTTCCAATTAGCCTAATTGGTGACACTTGTTGCTTGGATTTAAATGGTATCTTAATAGATTTGAGTGATTTGAAAATATTATATTAGGCCTATATATATTTTTTTTATGAAAACAGTTGATCCCATCTGAGTGAAAGTTGGAAATAATGTGTATCATCACCATATTAAATTTCCCTGAGAATATGAATTCTCCCGTGATGAATATTTTTCATGTTTTTTTTCCTCTGGGTTATTCTTATGGGATTTTTGAAAACTTTGAAATGAGCTTTCTCAGAACTGGCTCAATCCGATTGCGCCTACCAGTGGAATGCGAACAAAAAACAAACGAAAAAGTGCTTTTCTTTCGAGTAGCCTATGGTGAAATTGAGTCTTTGTTTTGCGCATCCAGTGAATGCAAAATGAATAATTGTTCAATTCCACAGTGAACCTGTAATACATTCTTTGTGGAGATTTACGTGAACTGTATGTACATGTCTAAAAGTGAAAAATAAAGAAATATAAACATAGTGGAATTTATGAATTCAAACCATTTAAAATTTCAACAACAAATCAGAACAACAGATAAAATAGGTCTATATGTGAAATATGTCAACGTTACTTGCTAATTTTAATATTCAGGCGAACAATATCGTTGATTTTTACAACCCTCAGCTATTGCAGCAATCTTAGCTATCCACAACAACCAAGCTTTTAATGCAGGTTGAATGAAAATAAATGTGTTTCATACTTACACAACAATAGCAAATAAACAATAGAAGTAAGATATGTTTTTCTGATGTGATAACTTCAATCTCTTCATTATATAGGAAACAATATTTACAAGTAAACCTTCTGGAATTTCTATAGGCCAATTATAGATTATTTATATATTAAAATTGGCAAAAACATGACCGCTCTCTTTCATATAGGCTTTATTTTGATTGTTCAAGAGCTATCAAAAGCAACCAAACAGATTGTTTACTCTCGATGGCGAAACGAATGTTGGAAAAAACGTATTCGAGCTAACACGCCGTTATTACACATCTTTAGTATTAACGGGTTGTTAGCTAATGTTAGATTTAATGAAATATTGAAAAATTGGTAATTAACTTCATTTAAAGGGGCAGTGAGTTGCAAACCTTAATTCTCACCATTGGTCCGTCTCATTATGTTATGACAGAAAACGCCCTTTAAAAATAAATAACTATTCTAAATATTCCCAATTTTTTTTTGGAAAACAGGCTGTGTCAGAACGCCCAATATTTGCGGAATATGATTTCGTTCTGTTCAGTATTGTACAAACGTCTGTTGTTCCAAACTAGACCGCAAGCAATTAAGCTAGAGACCTAGCGGTCAGCGCATGTCAAAGATATATGTCAAATATAAATCAAAATGTCTTGACAGTCCTAGGTTATTGCTGGGCACTGTACAATCAAAACTGCAACTGAAAAGCCACACGCCAATAAGGCATTGTGGCGTGTGGCAGCTGTGGCTGTATGCTATTGTTGCAATTTGTTGCAGTAAATTATATGGCAGAAATAAGTAGCTATGTTATACACATCAAACAAAAGATGACATTCAAGCGCAGATATTTTGTAGTCCTGAACACTCGGTGATATAACAAATAGCGTTGTCTCGTCCCCTCATGATGGAACTATAGGCCTAGGCATATTGATGAATCATGAAATATATCAGTTCTGAAAAAAACATTAGTTGGATAATTATGTGGATCCAAGAAGGTGTGAGAAAAAAAAATCCTGGAAATCATTCCAACTGGCCAGCCTAAAGAATAATTCACTCCACTATGATACGTGCGCTAGCATCGCTCTGTCGCCGCTTAGAAGGCTTAGTTTTACGTCTTCTAACGAAGTTAGATACTAAAGTCTTTGCCCTAATATTCATACATTTTCCCTTGACCCAGGTTGTAGTAGTATAGTAATAGTAGGCCTATTCATTTGACGGAGCATTTGTCACTAACAATTGGATCTCTGGTTTCATTGTAACGTATATAGCAGTTATTTTTAGCTGAATGCTGATTCATAAAATTAATGTATACATTACATTAAATTTCAGTGATGAATTTGTTACAATTCTATATTGAATTTGTGTGAACTACTTCTCAAAATGTCATGCATTCCTTTTGAAATGTATTTTCAATTTCAAATAAAATTGTATCATATTTAGTATAACAGATATATCAAAATGTTTCCTAATCGCTTGGAAAAAAATAGGCCTACAAAGAAATCTTATTTTACTTAGGCCCGGTATTACCAAGTCCAGTTAGCTTTTATCTGACAGTTCAAACTTGTTATCACCATGGTTACCCATGTTATTTGTTTTCACCAACTCTCAGATAAATACTAACTGGCCGTGGTAATACTGGGCCTTAGTGAAAAATATAACATAAAATCAAGGCATATCATAGTATAGGGCCTACTGTGACGCCTTTAGACAACAAAAATGGAATGTTCACGAGGAAATCCCATGTGTAGCAGAGGATGGTTCCAACAAACGAGTCGATATCATTGCTATACGACCTGATGAGAAGAAAGTTATCATTATGGACCCCACTATCAGATATGAGACTGAATATGAACAACCATCTCATATAAACACTGAAAAGAGAAAACACTACATTCCATGCATCAAAGATCTGTCAACGAAATACCAAATTGATGCAAAGTACTGGGATGTAGTGGGATTGATGGTGGGAGCTCGCGGCAACATTCCTGAATTTTTATGCACTTTTCTCGATAATTACAAAATCCCAGAGAAGGTATTATTAAGAAATATTGTAAACTCAGTTTTGATAGATTCGGTAGGTCTTTTACAACACCATTTATATTCTTTCAAATAATTTCAATCTTTTTGATAATATTAATAATACCTTCTTTTTCTATTACCTTCTTCCATTTTCATATTTTTTTTCATACTTTTGTTATCTACCCTCAATTAAATTAGTTTTATAATATTTCAGGATTTTTCTGTAATCAATTTTGTATCACTTTTGTAAATAACCATTGTACTATGTATTGACTATATTACGCTGTACCATCTTGGTATCCCGCTATGCGGACAGCCGTCAATTAAATTGTCATTCTCTCGCTAAATACTTATTACACCAGTTTCATATGTTACCTATTAAACCTACCCTTCTGTGATCCAGATTATTATCCTGTTTCACCGACAGCGTCAGTACCAAAAAATAGAGGTAGGTAATGTATATATATATATATATATATATATATATATATATATATATATATATATATATATATATATATATATATATATATATATATATATATATATATATATATATATATATATATATATATATATATATATATATATATATATATATATATATATTAAATTTATATATATATATATATATATATATATATATATATATATATATATATATGTATATATATATATATATATATATATATATATATATATATATATATATATATATATATATATATATATATATATATATATATATATATATATATATATATATATATATATATATATATATATATATATATATATATATATATATATATATATATATATATATATATTTATATATATATATATATATATATATATATATATATATATATATATATATATATATATTTATATATATGTATAGTATAGTGTCTTTATGGGTAAATTTGCCTCTTTCGAGAAAGATTTGGGGTCCAGCAAACATTTACACGTCGCAATGTTTCTGTCATGTTTTAGTAACCATCTTCAAGTGTTCTATCTCCTGGGGGTGTATTCCTGTACAATTAGTTTTATCTAGATAATCCTAGTCTGAGTTAATACCGTGTTAATACAGGTTTTAGAGAGGTTCAACTTCGTATTCATGTACGAGTTTTATAGTAGGTTTAAGGGAAGCGTAGGTTAGTACGTCGGTAAAACAGTTTTTTGACAAATGTTGTTACAAATCAGCTAAAATGTACCTAAATCTCATCCAATTTCAATGAAACTTGAACCAAATCAAATCTCAGCCTAATGAACTATTTACAATGAAATTAAATAAAGAACAAAAAGTTGACTTAAGTTCGATCGATCCACGCCCTCCTAGCCCTGAAAGCAGCCGCGCTAACAATGCAACCGAACTGCCACTGTGAAATTTGCTCTCAGAACAACATAAGTATACAAGCTTTGAAAAGAATTCTGGCAAATGGACTATTAATAATAAAACTGATAGGAAAATTATTTCAATACATTCATATTCTGTTGCCTTCAGTTCTTATTCTAGAAACCGCATTCTCGTAACGATATTCACTACATTAGATATTTAAATTAATATTTGAAATCTTGAAGTGCATCTTAAAACACCCTTAACCCGCTCTTTGGCAGGTTCAAGTTGATCCTACTTTTCTGGTATTATTTCCGGGTCTATCTTTTTAGGAATATCAAGTTAATACCACCATCACTAAAACCGGATTAAATCGTACAGGAATGCACCCCCTGGTGAGTCAGCAATGAAATGACTTCGTCAATCACTTCGGTTGCTGACTCGTCAGACGAACTTCACGGATAATGTCTATTGCACCGCAAATCTTTCACGAAGGAAGCAAATTTATCGTTAAAAACATGATACCACATGAACGATACCTTGAAAATCGACAATATCATTATATATATATATATATATATATATATATATATATATATATATATATATATATATATATATATATATATATATATATATATATATATATATATGTATATATAGATATAGATATATATAGATATAGATATATATAGATATGGATATAGATATATATATATATATATATATATATATATATATATATATATATATATATATATATATATATATATATATATATATATATATATGTACCGATATCATAATTAAGGTTGATTCTTCGATCCCTTATTAATTTTATTATACTTTGAAATGAAATTATGGAAATATATGTATATATAAGCATTGCAGTCGGTCAGGGTGAGCTAGGTAAGCTGAAATTACCCTAGAGAACACGTCATTATAATGAGAATAAAAACCTAAATCAACTTTTAAAAATTGAATTGTAGTAACAATGAAAATATACAATGTATTTTATTATAAGTATAAGAAAAACATCGAATTTTCAGTATAAATCCATGTCGTACTTTCAATTAATTTTTAATCCACACAATTGTTACTGGTTGCTATTACAGTAGAGCTTTTATTATGAAGCCCCATAGCACAACTCTGTATCGCACTCTGTGTTTCCGCTTCACCTCAACACACACGCCTCCCTCATGCGTCAGGGTCTCTGGCTTGATGTACGTTTGCAGCTCTGACTGCTTCGGCTAATAATAAGAGTGAGTGGCATTGTGTTTAGGCAAACACTCGATGCCACGGCATCATTACGTCAGATATAAACTCAATGTTCAACTGCAACAAATTTCCCATGCCCCCAGTCGCGAGTTGTCCGTGATCTTGTCTGCTCACACGGATGGGAGTTAGCCACAAATAACCCCATTTCTCAGACAAACATAATCCCAATTCTGCCACGGGTTGTCTCTGGCCTGGCGCCGCCGCACACACAGGCGGGCATAAGACACACATAACCCAACTTTTTAGACAGATAACCCCACTTATAGAACAGACTTAACCCCACATCTAGGACAGACATAACCTCACTTCTTAGACAGACATAACCCCACTTATGGGACAGACATGACCCCATTTCATAAACAGACATAACCACACTTCTTATTCAGACACGGTCTTCCAGCCCCAGATCCATCCACGGGTTGTCCGTGGCTTGGCGCCATCGCTCCATGATCTGGACACAAAACTGTCTCAGATTCAAACTGCGTCAAATTTCAACTGCGTCAGATTTCAATTGCGTCAGATCTCAACTGCGTCAGATTTCAACTGCGTCAGATTTCAACTGCGTCAGATCTCAACTGCGTCAGATCTCAACTGCGTCAGATCTCAACTGCGTCAGATTTCAACTGCGTCAGATCTCAACTGCGTCAGATCTCAACTGCGTCAGATTTCAACTGCGTCAGAACTCAACTGTGTCAGATCTCAACTGCGTCAGATTCCAACTGCGTCAGTTTGCAACTGCATCAGATCTCAACTGCGTCAGATTTAAACTGCGTCAGTTTCAAACTGCGTCAGATTTTTACTTGAGATGTTTTTGCTATGAATAGTACTACATACAAAACTGGAGGGGAAATACCCCCACCATGGACAGGTACAGTCTTAGCAGCAAATCAAAGCTGACGCAGTTGAATACTGACGCAGTTGAAATCTGACGCAGTTGAAAACTGACGCAGTCGAAAACTGACGGAGTCGAAAACTGACGCAGTCGAAAACTGACGCAGTCGAAAACTGACACAGTTGATAGCATGCCGTTTTTACTACATAAACTACATAGGATGGGAGTTAGAGGTATAGCTAACAGTCTTATTACATCTTATTTGAAAAATCGGAAGCAAATTGTAGAAATTGATCATTTCAGTGAGGATGGTAGAGAGCAACGCTTCAGATCTAAGTTGGGTAATATTTGGTGTGGGGTACCACAAGGATCTGTCTTGGGACCTCTTTTATTTATACTTTATATGAATGATTTGAACATTTGTATTCCTCATACTAAAACTACCATGTTCGCAGATGATACCACCATTGTAGTGACAGGTGAGGATGTTGTAAGTGCCACTCATAATATGAATTTGGCAATTGAACAAGTTAACACTTGGTTCAAAATTAATAGACTGGTTTTAAATAACACCAAGACTAACTTAATGGTTTTTAATAATATTCATAATAATTTCAGAAATCACAACACCCCACCAGTGATGAATGGAAACATAAATATAGCAAAAGTAAATGTCACAGCGTTCCTGGGAGTACAAATTGATAATCATTTAAATTGGAATACACATGTGAATGTTCTGTCGGTAAAATTGAATAAGGCATGCTATGCGATGCGCATCCTAGGACATCAACTCCAATTACCATTTCTAAAAGTGATATACCACGGATATTTTGAGTCTCTTTTACAATATGGTATCATCTTTTGGGGAGGTGTTACAAATAGTGATAAAATATTCAGAATACAAAAAACTGTTATCAGAATTGTATTTAAAAAATGGAAAGGTTATTCCTGTCGGAAGCTCTTTAAATTACTTGGCGTCCTGACATTACCATGTTTATATATATATCAACTGATTATCAACATACAAATTAATGTATCATCATTCAAAACAAACTCAGATGTTCACTGTCACAACACCAGACACAAAAATGAAGTACGTGGAATTTCTCATAGGACTAATCTTTTCAAGCAAGATACTCAGTGCTTTGGTATATTACTTTACAATGCGTTACCACAGTGTATAAAATCTATCAACGCCAAAAATAAATTTAAAATATCCCTTAAACAATTTTTAGTTGAACAATCATTCTACTCGATTGAAGACTATTTTGAAGTGTGCAAATTCTATCAGTAAGACCAAGACCAATATCATTGTTCTTTATGTGTATATACAATATTATATATTTATATGTGATATGATTTGTTTTTCATCCATACCGATATGAAGTTCTATTAATGTAGGCCTATGTAATGTGTTGTATATTTATTTGATTATGTGCGTTTGTTTTAATTATCATGACGTTCCATATGATGCACGTTTTAACCACTGTTTATACTACATGGACATGTGTGTCCAATTTGGACAAATATTTAATAAATAAATAAATAAATAAATATATTAAGTTATACATTTATGAATTCAATTAGTTAATTAATTGATAAGTTGAATATGGACATGATATATGTGTAGCGGTACCGGTACCATACATCCAATATATTAGTAAACACATTTTTTCAGAATTTCAAATTTTTAAATTCAAAAATCATTTTATTCTATACATAATAAATTGATGTACAGTTTCCATTTTTACATTGTTCATCACACATCACCCCAATACTTCACATTAATTATTGAAAAAATGGAACGTTTCATATAACTGACTCATCTTATGAGAAAACCATAATTCCTCCATAGTAAATTCATTACATGTCTGATTAACATCATCATCATCATCATTATTATCATTTTTATTTAATCAATTCTCGGTTTCCCGGTGGAAGGTTCAGTGGAGCGGGTACACATGCGTAACAAACTGCCACTGAACTTATATTCAATTACAATTATAAATACAATGAATTACTTCAATGGATATTGTTATTATAATTGGATATCATTATTATTGTTATTATCATTATTATTATTATATTTTTTATTAAAATTATTATATTTTTGACTATGATTATTATCGACATTGGATATTATTATTGCTAATCATTCATGTGAATAATTTATCATTTTGTCCAACTATGATCTTCCCGTTATTAATTTACTGATAGTATAGGCATATTCATCTAAATACATTTCTCACATATAGGAAACTATACATATATGTAGTTGTTTATTATCATCGTCTACTCAATAGATAATTCTATCTTTGATCGACTTTTATTAATAGTGTTGATCGAACTGTTCTCACACCTCAACCTGTTATATCGATTTTTTTTACAGCATCGATTTTCATCTTTCATTTTTGGTAGGTTGAATCATTTCTCACAATACTGTTGCCGACTGTTTTGAAAAGAACTTGAAAGCTCGCTAGCTGTTACAAGAGTGAGAATGAATAGATAAAACGAGTATTTTCTAGTTTAGGTGTGAATAATACATAATAGTCCTACCACACATGATACCATCAAATATCAAACATAATATCAAACATGATATACGACATCAAACATCTGCCATTTGAATTCAGTTGTTAGCTAAGTCTTACAGTTTCAAATTTTCGCCAGGCTCATTCCAATTTGGTTTCTGGCATCTATAGGAACAATGAAGTGACAACAAATCATGCCTGCAGTTTATTGATGAGTATGAATATATACTAATTATGAACTTTCATTTTCACATAGACTTGGGAAGATCATCTAACTCAAAAGATGATAGATGCTGGTAAAGAAGAGAGAGAGATCGCCATTTCAAAGAATCAGATTGAAGAGGGAATTCCTTACATTGCTGTCATTTCGGATGGCGCTTGGAGCAAGCGAACCTTTGGCCACTCATTTGACGCTTCCTCTGGAGTTGTAAGTGTTTCTTCATGTAATGTTACACTATTCACTATTGATATCAATACACTCTTCGCGCGAATAGATGAGACATCGGAGAATGACAAGAACTGTTTTTTCTTACCCTTCTATTCTTCAAAATATCTTCAGATATTTGATTATCTGATTGATTTCAGTGAAAAATGAAGAAATGAAGTCAAAAACTTCGCAGTTCTATTATGAGTAGGTCAGAGTCTTGCTATATACACTTTCAAGCCTATTATTAAATTCGTCTGACCTGTGAGGCGCGCATGAATTGAATAAACAGGAGACCACTCAGGTGGAGTACTTGTATACTCTCGTTCAATTATTTATAAACATCACTTCAGGAAGCACCAATTATTGTCTGACTCATATAAAATAAAAAAAAAAATTAATAATTTCATTTGGGATTCAGTCAGTGTTGAATTCAGGCGTACCTGTGGGAGGACGAAGCCTCCCCCCGCAGCTCGTTGTTCCCCCCCCCCCCCCCCCGAAACACAAAAGCTCCCCCGCAACGAAATCTCTTAATTCAACACTGGATGTAGTGATGATGAAAACAGGACACTTACACTCGCGGTCATGAAGAAAAGTTACTGCCACACACACTAAAACCGACAGAAATTATAGGTGCAAAAACGCACTCCCGAGTATGCCTACAGTCTATGAAATAATCTGTGGTGAGTAGTGCGTATAGGATTCATTCGAAATTAAATTACGAAAAACAATATCAACTAACGTGACCGCGACTCGCGAGTGTACGTGAATGAGCCGATTGTTTTTAAATTCATTCAAGAGATTCCGTGTAATCAATACACCAATCTGATGACTCACTTTCAGGCATGTGTGGTGGGGGCAGAAACCAAGAAAATACTACACTTGGGTGTTCGTAACAAGTATTGTTACGTGTGCGCCAAAGCAAAGCGAGAGAAGAAAGAACCAGGCGAACATTGCTGTTTTATTAACTACAAAGGATCCTCAACCGGCATGGAAACGGATGTCATTGTAGAAGCTTTTAAACAGAGTGAAGAGGTTCACGGACTCCGATTCAAGTTCTTGATAGGTA
>OZ023329.1:15371548-15451548 GCA_964007535.1 Brachyptera risi
ATCATTATTTCTATCACAATGAAAATAATTATGATAGTTCAACTGATTACTCTTGAAGACTCTTCGAAATGTGAATGTATACTAATTATTTGATACATTGAAATAGTTTTCTCAATTGATTTATATCATTTCAGTCATTCTAACCTAACCTTATTCTGAATATCATTTCCTTCAGTTCATGATTGTTCAGACACTACTAGCATTGATGAAGATACTTCTTCACTCAATACTGTTAGATAATACTTGATTGAATTTTAAATTAGAATATTATGTGTTTCTCGTAAAGGCCCGGGGCGTGCTGGCTTAACTTTCATCTAACTTTCTTTCAGTAGGCCTACATTAATCACTAATAGAGATTGAATAATATACAAGTCATGTCAAGTCTATCCTTGGGGGTTTATTTATCACAATTTATCTCCAATTCTGTTTTATTTCAGGTTTCTGTTATGATATAGGCCCCTACAATTCTAAGGACAATGTTAGGTGGCAGAGTGGTCGTACTCGTGAGACCAAACCTTGCCCTTTGGATTGTACACCATATGATGGCAAATAAAGATCCGACTATAATGTTGTATTTCATAAATTGCAAGATTATATTACAGTCAGAGTAGTCAAGGTTCAGGGTTCAAGCAATGAATGGAACACAATTCACACAAGTCAAATAATGTACAACAAGAATAAATTTATTGATGAGCGTAGCGAAGTCTCCATCCCACTCTTATAGGGCTTTGTCTGTGTGTTTTTTTTTTTTTTTTTTTTTGTAAGCACTCCACAGGTCGCAAGGGTTGACTGATCAACATGAAACTTTTTTTGTACACGCAAACTCATCCAACTTAGAACTGTGTAGTTTTTTGGATGAATTGTTAGGACCGATTTTGAGAATCATCATCTCAAAGTTTCTAAAAACCCCATAAGATTTGGCTGGGCGGAAAATGTTGAAAAATAAAATCTCTCCAAATGGGATGAAATTCTCTCTAAATGTGTATACATGGATTCTACACATTATTACGATTTTTTAAGCAATTCTGATCAGTCGTTTTGAAGAAAAAAAATGAAATGACTGATAATATTCATAAAATATATCATAAAAATTGTGACAGAATTAAGTTGTCAAGATTCACTGCTTTCTAGATTCAAGAGTTGACCAACAATGAAGTATTTTTTATATGCGTCAAGGTGTGTAGAATACCAGAGTCAATGAAGTGGCAAGAGTAGAACTACTTTAACGACTCTGATAGCTTATTCAGATATCAAGGTGTGTAGAATACCAGAGTCGATAAAGTAGCAAGGGTAGAACTCCTTCAAGGACTCTTATACCTTATTCAGATATCTCGCTCATCTTACAACGCATATTTCGCGTTTGACTAGTTAACATAATTCACATTTTCATCATGATATTAATAGAATATTAACATAATTTCCAGAGATGCAGGTAGTTCATGTCGATGTTATCCCCCCAAAAAATACACATTCCACAAGCCTTATTGACCAAAAAGCATTATTATGCACTCAATTTCAATCAACAGAGTAGCCTGCCAGAAGTTTCAAACCACGGACGACGAGCGCTCAATATTACAGTATTTCTATTCTCGCTTGCCGGAGATGTTGATACTGAAGTCCTGGGCCTGATCGGAGATGTCTCAGTTCACATTTTCGAGCTACCATGTCCTTTAAAGAGTGGAAAAATATATTAAATTAGGGAGGTGCAGTAGAAATATAATAATCACTATAATGTATGTAGGCTATCATATTTTCTATCACAGAGACGACACATATCATATATTAATTGTGTTAATTAAACTTACCATGTATAGGTTATGGGAGGCCTGAGAGGCCTGGGCCTACTCAATCTCGTTCTTCTTTCTTGCCTTCTTTTTCATCCCTAGTATTTTAAAGCTGTTTGATCCATTTATTCTCAATCATTAGACACTGTTCACGAATTGAAGCTGATTCATTTTCACAATTTAAATTGTCAACATTCTAGTTCGTCATATTCTATAACCTAATCTGTCAAATTGGAAAACGATACAATCACCGTCACGTGATGCTAATACGCGTTCCTATTGGCTGTCGACAGTCAGTTGACAGTGTTGTCAAGTGTATTATCAACAAAGCCTCGGCTGTGACTTGGCCGAGATAAACCTCATCTGAAGTTCGAAGTGGCTATGTACCCCCCATGTCTATATATATATCGATATATCGAATGTGGCAATGTGTGGCAACCGTGAAGGCTCAATGCCGGAGACCACCACCTTGTTGACTGCCTTAGCCTCACGCGCCAATCACGTCCTCCCAATAATAACCGCTATTACTTTCGAATTGAAAAATTGAAATAGGCGTAATGCCTACAAAGGTGGACAGTAGGTTGGGTTAGGGTTGGGTCAGTGTACAAACCTCGCGTATACCGCCGGCAGGCGGAACGGAGCTTATATGCGCCTGTGCCTGCGTATAGGGATACCAAGATGGGGCTGGCCTTGCTTTTGCTACGCTATGCGGGAACGTAGACACGGGCATCTACTCGTTCTGTACGTACAGCGATGCCAAATATTGTCCTCAATCCAGGTCGCGGCACACTTCGAGTTGGGGGTACATAGGGTGAATCGCAAAGACGGAGTTTAAACCCCGGCCTACCTTAGACGCCGTCTAAGTCAGAAATTGCATTGCAGAGACGATGTTTAAGCAAGGCCATGGCTCAAACCATGGCCTAATGACGCCATTTTTAGATCGTGATGGGAAGGTAGTTTGAACCGTGGCTTAAGGCTTTTGATGCCATTTATGAATATTGTTTTCAAGCAAATTGAACGTTTTGGCGGGTTTTGCATTATTATTCCTATTACAATGAAAATAATTATGATAGTTCAACTGATTACTCTTGAAGACTTTTCGAAATGGGAATGTATACTGATTATTTGATACAATATCAGAATGTTTTTCTCAATTGATTTATATCATTTCAGTCATTCTAACCTAACCTTATTTTGAATATCATTTTCTTCAGTTCATGATTGTTTAGACACTACTAGCATTGATGAAGATACTTCTTCACTCAATACTATTAGATAATACTTGATTGAATTTTAAATTAGAATGTTATGTGTTTCTCGTGAAGGCCCGGGGCGTACTGGTTTAACTTCCATCTTACTCTCTTCTAGTAGGCCTACATTATACACTGATAGAGATTGAATAATATACAAGTCATGTCAAGTCTATCCTTGGGTTTTTAATTATTACAATTTATCTCCAATTCTGTTTTATTTCATGTTTCTGTTATGATATAGGCCCCTACATTTCTAAGGACAATGTTAGGTGGCAGAGTGGTCGTACTCGTAAGACTGAACCTCGCCCTTTGGATTGTGCACCATACGATGGCAAATAAAGATCCATCTCATGTTGTATTTCACAAATTGCAAGATTATATTACACAGTCAGAGTAGTCAAGAATCTGGGTTCAAGCAATGAATGGAACACAATTCACACAAGTCAAATAATGTTCAACAAGAGTAAATTTGTCAACCTAATTCACATTATTATCATGATATTGATAGAATATTAACATCATTTCCAGAGATGCAGGTAGTTCATGTCAATGTTATCCCCCAAAAAAATACCCATTCCACAAGTCTTATTTACCAATAAGCATTATTATGCACTCAATTTCAATCAAGAAAGTAGCCGGCCAGAAGTTTCAAACCACTGACGACGAGCGCTCAATATTACAGACCATCACACTATACTGCTCGACCATTCAGACGTGTTGATTAGGTGTCAAGTGTAGGCCCTACTACCAATTTTGCTGTTCGTATCGAAGTATTTCTATTCTCGCTTGCCGGAGATGTTGATACTGAAGTCCTGGGCCTGATCGAAATGTCCCAGTTCACATTTTCGAGCTACCATGTTCTTTGAGGTCTAACCTCCATTACCTCATGGTCATGAAAAATTATGATTTTTTGTCAGTCAATTCGTTTTGATGTGCTCGATAATAATATCCGAACAGATGATAGGCTAACCGGGATAAATTTTGAGTCATATCACTTCAAATACTGGATGTTTCCCTATCATTTAACACGCAACCTTCAAATTTCATGCGTTTTTATTATTCAACAGATCATTAAAATATACTTAAAGGAATGACATCCAATCAAAAAACTTGTTTTATTGTAGATGAAGATGTTATGAATAGAATCATGCAAAAATAAATATAGGTATCCGTTCTCATTTATGAATTACACCCATTTTGAGAGAAAAAATAGTCGATTTTTCACCAAAATGAAGTCAAAATAGCAACTCAATATTCCATTAAAGCTCTGTAACTTCGGCCAAAAAAATATGACAGTGTTTCTGATGTAATTTCAATTCAAGAATACACATGTTCAATAAAGCTTCACTCAAATTTCCCCAATGTAGAATTAATTTCAAAATTACTTTTTGACTTTGCTGACCAAACGGCTGTTAGACTTTAAAGAGAGGAAAAATATATTAGATTAGGGAGGTGCAGTAGAAATATAATAATTACTATAATGTATGCAGGCTATTAAATTTTCTATCACAGAGACGACACATATATCATTTAATAATTGTGTTAATTAAACTTACCATGTATAGGTTGTAGGAAGGCCTGAGTGGCCTACTCATTCTCGTTTTTCTTTCTTGCCTTCTTTTTCATCCCTAGTATTTTAAGGCTGTTTGATCCATTTATTCTCAATCATTAGTCACTGTTCACGAATTGAAGCTGATTCATTTTCACAATTTAATTTGTCAACATTCTAGTTCGCCATATTCTATAACCTAATCTGTCAAATTGGAAAACGATACGATCACCGTCACGTGACGCAAATACGCGTTCCTATTGGCTGTCGACAGTCAGTTGACAGTGTTGTCAAGTGTATTATCAACAAAGCCTCGGCTGTGACTCGGCCGAGATAAACCTCGTTTGAACTTCGTCTCTGCACGAGAAAGCTAGGCGGCGACTAAACAGCGTCTAGCTATAGACGCCGTCTAAACCACGACCACGGTTCATGTCTTTGCAATCCACCCATAGTCTCTGCCTCTGAACCTCGTTTCTGCACGAGAAAGCTGGGCGGCGGCTAAACAGCGTCTAGCTAGACGCCGTCTAAACCACGACCACGGCTCATGTCTTTGCAATCAACCCATAAACCCAGGGCTGAGCTACTGCCTAGTAAAGAATGGCAACAGAGTGTATTGTAATTTGTAATCTACATAATGTCTCTAGCTGGCCTTCCATTAACGCGGTATTCGCTTAGCATATTCGCTAGGCGGTTTTTTGAGCCACCATGATGATAAAACGACCAATCAGTGACGAGAGTTACGCGATTTCTGATTGTTGAGCTCGCCTCAATTCCACCGCCTTGCGAAAGCGAAACGCAAATCGCGTTCATGGAAGGCCAGCTTATGACCATCAATAATGTAACGGGATAAGCAAAATGGCGTAAGTCCTATCCTTTCAACATTAGGCCGTTTTCACCATGATGGAATCAGCGCGCTTTCGTGTACATTTGTGAGATTCGCAATTTCAAATCAAATCGTACGTATTGGAATAGTATTTCAATGTATAGTACATAGTTGAATAATTGTATTGTTCCTGATCTTTCTCTTAGATGATGAGTAATTATCCAGTTATCAAATGGTAAATATAGCAGTAGGGCTCTCGACTAGGGGACTTAATGCTTTTACAGACGTATTTTAAATTTAGATTGGCCAATTCAAATGGAATTTATTCCGATATTGCTTAATGCTGTTGGAAAGAGCTGGATCCACAGATTGTATTACATCTATCACTTGTATAGATCAACATACAATAATACCAGCAAATCATCAAAACATTTGTGAGGCGGCACCCTTTGATATACGCATGGTGCGAGAGGAAAGCGCCATGTTGCTTATCCCGTTACGTTATGATAGTCATAGATAATGTGTAGGGTGGATTGCAAAGACGGAGTTTAAACCCCGGCCTACCTTAGACGCCGTCCGAATCAGGAATTGCATTGCAGAGACAATGGGTGGATTGCAAAGACATGAGCCATGGTCGTGGTTTAGACGGCGTCTAGCTAGACGCTGTTTAGGCGAGCCTAGCTTTCTCGTGCAGAGACGAAGTTCAGACGAGGTTTATCACGGCCGAGTCACAGCCGAGGCTTTGTTGACAATACACTTGACAACACTGTCAACTGACTGTCGACAGCCAATAGGAACGCGTATTTGCGTCACGTGACGGTGATCGTATCGTTTTCCAATTTGACAGATTAGGTTATAGAATATGGCGAACTAGAATGTTGACAATTTAAATTGTGAAAATGAATCAGCTTCAATTCGTGAACAGTGTCTAATGATTGAGAATAAATGAATCAAACAGATTTAGAATACTAGGGATGAAAAAGGAGCCAAGAAAGAAAAACGAGATTGAGTAGGCCACTCAGGCCTTGCATAACCTATACATGGTAAGTTTAATTAACACAATTAATAAATGATATGTGATATGTGATATGATGATGTGTGTGTGATATGTGATGGGTGTACTGCACCTCCCTAATTAAATATATTTTTCCACTCTTCAAAGGACATGGTAGCTCGAAAATGTGAACTGGGACATCTCCGATCAGGCCCAGGACTTCAGTGTCAACATCTCCGGCAAGCGAGAATAGAAATACTTCGATACGAACAGCAAAATTGGTGGTAGGGCCTACACTTGACACCTAATCAACACGTCTGAATGGTCGAGCAGTATAGTGTGATGGTCTGTGATATTGAGCGCTCGTCGTACGTGGTTTGAAACTTCTGGCCGGCTACTTGGTTGATTGAAATTGATTTCTGGTCAATAAGGCTTGTGGAATGGGTATTTTTGGGGGGATAACATTGACATGAACTACCTGGATCTCAGTAAATGATGGTGATATTCATTCAATATTATGATAATAATGTGAATTATGTTGATAAATTTACTCTTGTTGTACATTATCTGACTTGTGTGAATTGTGTTCCATTCATTGCTTGAACCCTGATTCTTGACTACTCTGACTGTGTAATATAATCTTGCAATTTGTGAAATACAACATTAGATGGATGGGCGAGGTTCGGTCTTACGAGTACGACCACTCTGCCACCTAACATTTTTCTTAGAATTGTAGGGGCCTATATCATAACAGAAACATGAAATAAAACACAATTGGAGATAAATTGTATTAATTAAAAACCCAAGGATAGACTTGATATGACTTGTATATTATTCAATCTCTATTAGTGATTAATGTAGGCCTACTAGAAGAAAGTAAGATGAAATTTAAACCAGTACGCCCCGGGCCTCTACGAGAAACACATAATATTCTTATTTAAAATTCAATCAAGTATTATCTAGAATTATTGAGTAGAGAAGTATCTTCATCAATGCTAGTAGCCTAGTGTCTAAACAATCATGAACTGGAGGAAATGATATTCAAAATAAGGGTTGGTGAAATGTTATAAATCAATTGAGGAAACAATTTTAATGTATCAAATAATCAGTATACATTCCCATTTCGAAAAGTCTTCAAGAGTAATCAGTTGAACTATCATAATCATTTTCAGTGTAATAGAAATAATAATGCAAGACCCGCCAAAACGTTCAATTTGCTTGAAAACAATATTCATAAATGGCATCAAAAGCCTTAAGCCACGGTTTAAACTACCTTTCCATCACGATCCAAAAATGGCGTCATTAGGCCATGGTTTATGCCATGGCCTTGCTTGAACATCGTCTCTGCAATGCAATTTCTGACTTAGACGGCGTCTAAGGTAGGCCGGGGTTTAAACTCCGTCTTTGCAATCCACCCAATGTTTAAGCAAGGCCATGGCCTAAACCATGGCCTAATGACGCCATTTTTAGATCGTAATGGGAAGGTTATCTAAACCGTGGCTTAAGGCTTTTGATGCCATTCATGAATATTGTTTTCAAGCAAATTGAACGTTTAGGCGGGTTCTGCATTATTATTTCCATTAAAATCAAAATGATTATGATTATACAACTGATTACTCTTGAAGACTTTTCGAAATGGGATTGTATACTAATTATTTGATACACTAGTCAAACGCGAAATATGCGTTGTAAGAAGAGCGAGATATCTGAATAGGGTATAAAAGTACTTGAAGTAGTTCTACCCTTGCTACTTTATCGACTCTGGTATTCTACACACCTTGATATCTGAATAAGCTAAAGAAGTCGTTAAAGTAGTTCTAATCTCCTTTTCTTCATTGACTCTGGTATTCTACACACCTTGACGCAAATAAAAAATACTTCATTGTTGGTCAACTCTTGAATCTAGAAAGCAGTGAATCTCGACAACTTGATTCTGTCACAATTTGTATGATTTATTTTATGAATATTATCAGTCATTTTATTTTTTTTTCTTCAAAACGGCTGATTGGAATTACATACAAGATCGTGAAAATGTGTAAAATCTATGTTCACACATTTAGAAAAAGTTTCATCTCATTTGGAGAGATTTTATTTTCCAACATTTTCCGCCCAGCCAAATCTTATGGGGTTTTTAGAAACTTTGAGATGATTTTTCTCAAAATTGGTACGACCGATTCATTCCAAAAACAATACAGTTCTGAGTTGGATGAGTTTGCGTGTACAAAAAAAGTTTCATGTTGATCAGTCAACCCTTGCGACCTGTGGAGTGCTTACAAAAAAAAAAAAAAAAAAAAACACAGACAAAGCCCTATAAGAGTGGGATGGAGACTTCGCTACGCTCATCAATTAAAATGGTTTTCTCAATTGATTTATATCATTTCAGTCATTCTAACCTAACCTTATTGATGAGCGTAGCGAAGTCTCCATCCCACTCTTATAGGGCTTTGTCTGTGTGTTTTTTTTTTTTTTTTTTTTTTTTTGTAAGCACTCCACAGGTCGCAAGGGTTGACTGATCAACATGAAACTTTTTTTGGACACGCAAACTCATCCAACTTGGAACTGTATAGTTTTTGGGATGAATCGGTCGGACCGATTTTGAGATACATCATCTCAAAGTTTCTAAAAACCCCATATGATTTGGCTGGGCGGAAAATGTTGAAAAATAAAATCTCTCCAAATGGGATGAAATTCTCTCTAAATGTGTATACATGGATTTTGCACATTATTACGATTTTTTAAGTAATTCTGATCAGTCGTTTTGAAGAAAAAAAATAAAATGACTGTTAATATTCATAAAATAAATCATAAAAATTGTGACAGAATTAAGTTGTCGAGATTCACTGCTTTCTAGATTCAAGAGTTGACCAACAATGAAGTATTTTGTATATGCGTCAAGGTGTGTAGAATACCAGAGTCAATGAAGTGGCAAGAGTAGAACTACTTTAACGACTTTAATAGCTTATTCAGATATCAAGGTGTGTAAAATACCTGAGTCGATAAAGTAGCAAGGGTAGAACTATTTCAAGGACTTTTATACCCTATTCAGATATCTCGCTCATCTTACAACGCATATTTCGCGTTTGACTAGTTTTGAATATCATTTCATTCAGTTCATGATTCTTTAGACACTACTAGCATTGATGAAGATACTTCTTTACTCAATACTTTTAGATTATACTTGATTGAATTTTAAATCAGAATATTATGTGTTTCTCGTGATGGCCCGGGGCGTACTGGTTTAACTTTCATCTTACTTTCTTCTAGTAGGCCTACATTTATCACTTATAGAGATTGAATAATATACAAGTCGTGTCAAGTCTATCCTTGGGTTTTTAATTATTACAATTTATCTCCAATTCTGTTTTATTTCATGTTTCTGTTATGATATAGGCCCCTATAATTCTGAGGACTTTGTTAGTTGGCAGAGTGGTCGTAAGACCAAACCTCGCCCTCTGGATTGTACACCATACGATGGCAAATGAAGATCCATCTAATATGGTATTTCACAAATTGCAAGATTATATTACACAGTCAGAGTAGTCAAGAATCTGGGTTCAAGCAATGAATGGAAAACAATTCACACAAGTCAGATAATGTACAAGAGTAAATTCATTAACATAAACCGTACTGAAATCACACGGCCGAAACAGGGCCGAAACAGGGACGAAACAGGGGCGATTCACGGACGTTTGACGGCCACACATAGAAAGGCAAACAGATAGCAGAAGGGTGCGGTTGCATAGCGCCCAAACAGGGCCGAATCACGGCCGAAAGAGGGCCGCAAACTGAATGAGATCGAGAGGCCGAAACAGGGACGAAACAGGGACGAAACAGGGCCGATCGACGGCCGTTTCACAAACAATATAGGGACCACATTTCTGTTCTCCCAGGGACAAAACACGGACAATTCAGCGACTTTTTGCGGACTTTTCAGGGCCGAAACACGGCCGATCCAAGGACTTTTCAGAGACTTTGTTTTCTGTTTCTTGGAATCGATTAGAGTCGACCGTTATTGTATCAGAAGTACAAATCGCCTCGGGCACAAAGAATCCCAATGAACACTAATCAGTCCCAGGGAGTGAACGATCCACTCCCAAGTTACTGTACAAACACGTGCCAGGGATTTAATATTTTGATGCCAACGTCCCGGCAGGCATGGATCTGTTCCATCCCACGTTACTGATCTGATCCTTCCTTGCCACCTCACAACCTATACCTATCCCAGTTTGTGATGGATCATTCAGAACTTACCGTTCTGAAGAAACTTACCGTTTCTTACCGTAACTTACCGTTATCATCCCACTCGGAATGGAACCGTCACCTCTAGGCAATGTAACGTGCCGTTATCATCCCACTCGGGATGGATCTGTCACCTTTAGGCAATGTAACGTGCCGTTATCATCCCACTCGAGATGGAACCGTCACCTCTAGGCAATCTAACGTGCCGTTATCATCCCACTCGGGATGGAACCGTCACCTTTAGGCAATGTGACGTGCCGTTATCATCCCACTCGTGATGGATCTGTCACCTTTAGGCAATGTAACGTGCTGTTATGCTGTTATGTGTTTCTATGCGTTATGTGTGTGTGTGTGAATAAAATACATATCAAATTGAAATTGAATTGTTATCATCCCACTCGTGATGGATCTGTCACCTTTAGGCAATGTAACGTGCCGTTATCATCCCACTCGGGATGGAACCGTCACCTTCAGGCAATGTAACGTGCCGTTATCATCCCACTCGGGATGGAACTGTCACCTTTCGGCAATGTAACGTGCCGTTATCATCCCACTCGTGATGGAACCGTCAACTTTAGGCAATGCAAAGCGCCGTTTTTATCCTATTCATGATGGATCTGTCACCTAGCGGCAATGTAATGTGCTGTTAGGTGGTTACCTCCTCTCCATGCATTGTAAGCGACAAAAAAGAGGAGACAGAAAGAAACAAAATTTGAAAAGAGAAGGAAGGAAATAAATATCGTATTAAGGTACGTTCATAGAGCCACGGCAACACGAATTTGCCGTGCTGTCAAAATGAATGAGCCAATCACAGACTTGCCGGGCTTGTCGTTCACTGTGAGCTTGAAAGTTGGTTCAAGTTGGACATTTTGCCGGACGACAGACTTGCCGTGATGACGTAGACGATATCACGTCCACTTTTATACTCAAACTGTTTGTTTTTCTTATGGACTATCGACTGTCAAGCTCGATCACTGTCCACGTTGCCATGATTATCGCATCGATTCGATATATAATTGCCTTGAGTTCACGATATAAGCGATCGTTTTGCCGTGGTAGTATGAATGGTAGAAATCATTTGGCGTCCTACGGCATCCGACAAGATTGTCGGCCGGCAAAAATGACGTGGCTCTATATGAACGTACCTTAAGATGCTACTAGTCGGTCGCGATTTCAGCATAAAATGGATGTATTTTCATTCAACTCTCATGAGCCAACGACACGTTCGATGACTTTCAAATTTCGAATGTAATTCAGTCACAGGTCAATCTGATTTATCGAGGTACTTTTGTATCTCAAATATTTTTTTGTTCATATATAAACTTCAATCAAACTAAGGCGAAATTCAGTGATTTTTCTGATTTCATGTCATGTAATAGCGCCTCGGTGATCGCGCACACATGACATTTAATTTACGTTACAGTCAAGATACATCCTTTAACTATACACCCCAAAAATTTGACAACAATCGCTCGATTGGTTTCTTCACAGTTACTGTTTACAATAAGCGTGTTTTTCTAGTGTGACCACATACACATTTTTTAATATATCTAAAGAAACTCAAACGCCTGAGGGGTATACGCCTTCTTATACATATTTGTACATTGGGTAGTCTATCGATGTCACCCGATAACACGTCGTACACAATCATTCACCGCCGAGTCAAAAGAGATTATTTATTAGCAAAAATATGTCAAGATAAGAACGCAAAGGACAGATGATATTTGCCGCTACCTCATTTGGCGTATCGACACACCAAGCCGTTTGTGCTAATTGATAGTGGAGACGCTCGATCGGTTCTGTCACATTCAGACTAGAAGTCATTTTGTCAAAACGTATCAACTAGAAGTTGGCTAAAAGTAGAGATTGCTAAAGCAATCATTTGGACACGTGGACTGTGAGTATGTTTTCGCAGAAAAAAATGTTTCATTCATCGGTACAAAATGACCTAGAAGTCTCAAACCAAAACATTACTTTACATTCATTACTATACCAAAAATGTGATGCTATCGATTAGGTAATCGTATTGAATTATGAAACCAATTAAAAAATTGGTAATTACTAAACATACTTGTTTTATGTCTAGGTTGGTTAGTTGTCACCTCACGGTCATAGAACATTGTTATTGATTATTGACTCGTATTAGTTTTTTCACGCTTTTTTCACACACAGCCCTCTCCATCTTTGCACAACCATTTACGAATTCATGTTTTAACAAGTTTTATAGGATCTATATGATTCTTGCCATTTATTTCTACATTTAAACTACCTGCCCATATAACTAGCCTCACCAAACTTCCATCTATCAAATACAACCCGAAATTTTTCCTACTCCAGAACCCTATGTCCTCAATGAATTCCTTACTTCGAAGTCACACTATAGAGTTAGGCAATCATTGCATCATGGCATAGTCCTATATAATATCATTCTGTCTTCTTCAATCATATCTCTCTGTCTCCTCATTTTCATATCTAGTTGTAAGTTTTTATATTTCCTATATTTGTACCATGTGCGAATCTTTGGACTAAATAAAATGAAAAATAAAAAATAGTCATGTTATTGTTATTATTGAAAATGATCATTATATACGGCGCCGCGCGGCAGTCGATATCTTCTATTTATATTGGGTTTAACGACGGATTGTACTGATGATCAGCCTGATCTATTGGCTTCGGTGAATGATATTTAAGATACTGGGATAATGAGAAGAAAAGTTATGTTATTATGCTTTTTGGGGATAGTGGGAAGGAGTCGTCCTTGGCCTGTTCCATGTATCAACCTGAACGACAGAGGGCAAGCACGATGCACCTCTGACCTCAGTCAGGATAGTCGACCAGGACGGAAATCGAATCCCAGTCTTCTGAATTATGGTTCAGTGCGCTAGCCACTCGACCACCAGTGTCAGTTGCACAGTAAATATCCAAGACGAAGCTGAAGGCCTTCCGAAATATAGGTCACTAATGCCAGGAGCCACGACCTTTCGTCATTTCACTCATCCTTATTCCTTTAATTCGTATAACGATTCATTCATCACGTAAGGAGAACGAGAATTCTTATTTCTTATGATCCATTCACATAATCATGGATGAGCGAAAGCGAAGAATCAATTTGGCCGTTAACATTAAAAAATAAAAATGTCACAATAAATATGTTGATGAAACGTAATAATACTTATAAAATTTTTTTTTGTGTCCTTCTCCCCCCTTGGGATTACCGAACAAGACATCATAGAGAGAGACCATTCTGTGTGGTTCTTATCCTCGGTCAAGACTCACGTCATAGTCCTGTGTTGACGCTGGGAGTGTGCATGTCGGGACTCACAATTCCTTATGCGCCTCACAAAATGATTACGGAAAACTACAACAAAAATAAAGATTCAGACCACCAAAAAATCGATAATGATTTCGATTGATATTCCATTTATCATTTCGATTCGATCGAATGGAATTCCTAATATTTCAATATTCTCGATCGATTTTCGATAAAGTACTAATCGGTATAGCTCACAAATTCTCGCTCGAACGGCAACCCTACAAATAATGTATGCATTCAAAAAATTATATTTATGGACAGTTTCTTCAGTATTCTGTTCTACAAACGAAATCAGATAACATGAAGTTATTTCATCTCGTGAATGAAATATACAAAATTGGGTTATTTAAATCGTGATAATGTGTAGGCCTACTTGATCCACCCTACGAGCAGAGGTCTCACCCTCTTCAGGGTTCAAGTATTTGCTGATTGCTGTCATACCAGAATAGACCTCAACTGGTTTTGAGTAAAATCGGGTATTTTGGCAAATTCCCATAAGAGAATAACAACGGGTTATTTTTGTCAATTTTATTCAAACGCCGAGATGAAATTTCAACAGAATGGTAATATGATCTCAATAGGCCCTTACCTACATGTTTTTACGAAGTTACAATTAATTTGGTTCGGTCGTTTTCGAAAAAATTATATATTATATTGAAAAAATGAAACAATTGCAATTTCCTGAAAATAATTGAGTCGATTTTTGATTTAACACTTTTTAATTGAATTTTTCGAGACGTAAAATAGTCCGCAGGATCCGAATGTGGACACGAAATCTCGCTAAAAAATTCCAATCGACCGCAACGTCGCATGAAGGTGCCGGTTATTTCGATGCCGGGCGGCGGCGTCGTCGTCGATCCGAGTGCGGTAGCGCGATGCGGTCTTCAGATTCAGGCGGCAATTAATCTTGCCTCTGGAGCCGATGAAAATTTAACCATCGGCAAAAAACGTTGCCAAAGTTGTGACCGGAAAATACGTCCGAAACGGCCGAAGAACGGCCACCGGCTGCTATACGGACCCTCCTGCAAAGTCCGTTTACACGAAAAATGACCCAAAATGGCCACCATCGGGACGAGAAAGGCAGTCAGAAGAAATTAATTTCTGGGTTTCAAACTGGCCAATCAGGTCGGGGTAGGATTTGCGATTCCCACCTGTACCTTGATCTCGAATACGGAACAGATTCTTTTCGAAAGTGAAATGCTCGCCATTTCCACATCGGTGACCCGATTCAGCCAGTTTTCCAGCACGTGAATTCGGATAAGATAATGTACGAATTTATCGAAAAAAAATCGCATACAATTCGATTGACGATTTTTTTTTGAAATGTGTCGGCCGCCGTGGTCACAAAGAGAAACATGCCGTGGCGGGTGAACGGGTGGGCCAAATCGATCGGGGTTAAAACCACACGATAGGTGACGACGTTTTCCCGAACTGTTTTCGGAAAATCCATTTTCCGAGCAATGGTGTCGGCGGCCGAAGAGTGCTCACCTTCCCGGTGATATTGCAGGTTACCAGACAAACGCACGAACTCGAGATGAACAGATTCGGAAAGGTCTAGTCGAGTCCTTTCATAAAAGTGCCGGTCGAATAAGATGGGACTCCTGGTTCGACCGGGTACGTGTCGGCGCGGTCCCGCGGACTTTCGACGCCGCCGCCGTCGACGGAAGTGCGAAAGGGGAATGCAGTTTCTAGATTCTGGCGGGAATCGATCACCTCTATCACCGCGGAAAATTTCGTAGTCGTCGGACATTTGCGGAAGATATTTGTGAAAAACTCGTTTTTCCGGCAATGAAAAAGACAAGTCCGCAGGACTCGAACCCCGAACCCCCGCGACGGTTTTCGGCAAGAGGTGGTGAATTATCGTACTTTTTGGGTGTACGACATTCACCGAAGACGAGAAAAACTTTCCCCGGGGGTGTTCGGGGTTCGATTCCCGCGAACTCGCAATTTGTCTTTGGCGAGAATGTTGTGATTGGGCTTCGGAAGTTGGCGGAATAGAAAGTCCGCCTCTGAGAAAAATCTTATCGGGAGTAGAACACTTTTGTGGCTGGCAAGTTTCGGTAGAGGCGGACTTTTATCACGACTTTTATATCTTCGAAAACTTGAAAGAAACGTGATTTAGACACCAAAAAATCGATAATTTCGATCGATATTCAATAGGCCTATCATCATTTCGATTCGTTCGAATGGAATTCCTGATTTTCTGATATGTTTGATATAGCACTATTCGGTATCGCTTACAATTTCTTGATTGAACGGCAACACTACAAATAATGTATTCATTCAAAAAATGATATTAAAATGATATTACATTAATTATTCTATAGACAGTCCTATATGGAAAGTTTCTTCAGTTCTCTGTTTTACAGATAAAATTAGATAACATATAAAGTTATTCCATCTCATAAATGAAATATACAACATTGGGTTATTTAAATCGTGATAATGTGTAGGCCTACTTAATCGACCCTACGACTTACGAGCAATGGTATCATCCTCTTCAGGCCTCAAGTATTTACATATGAGCCTATAAATTAGTGAAAATCATTAAAATGTTCATGATAAATTAAAAGGTAAATATTTTTTAGAAAACAAGTAGATTCTTTATTTTGAATTGAGAAAGCGATTATTTTTATATCCACTGCAGATTTGGACCCTAAAGATTAGGCGACCATTGGTTGTAGGAATCAACTTTTTTCGATTGAATATACATTAAAAAAATAGAAATATATCAATATGAGATAGATGAAGAGTAAAAATAAATATATACATAAAAATGAAATGAATGAATAAATATACAAATATTAGAATATAAAAAACTTGTTGACAAATTCATCATTCGTGTAAACTACACGTTCAGCAAAGGATTGCGAGTTCATGATTGTTTTTCCCTCGCATCCAGTGAATCGTCCATAATAAATATCACCTCAGAGCAGCTGATAACGCTGTAACCTGATCTATTCTTGAGCTCGATCACTTTTAATATCTTCATTCCACTGTATTGAGGGTCTCAATTGACCGTCTATCATGTCAATTATCACTAACGGTTGGAAGCTTCAATCCTGCAAAACGTTCGGCGGCATATTTTGCTTTGACAGTAATAAATCAAACTACCAATTTGTCAGCTGACGGGTCAAACCCTGTAACCTATCTGGGCAACTCAAATTTCGTCCCTGTATAAAGGGCTTGCCTATCTTGCCCGAAATAGTTTTGAGAGTGACTAGTGGAGCATTAAGATGCTACTAGTCGGTCGCGATTTCAGCATAAAATGGATGTATTTTCATTCAACTCTCATGAGCCAACGACGCGTTCGATGACTTTCAAATTTTGAAAGTACTTCAGTCACAGGTCAATCTGATTTATCGAGGTACTTTTGTATCTCAAATATTTTTTTGTTCATATATAAACTTCAATCAAACTAAGGCGAAATTCAGTGATTTTTCTGATTTCATGTCATGTAATAGCGCCTCGGTGATCGCGCACACATGACATTTAATTTACGTTACAGTCAAGATACATCCTTTAACTATACACCCCAAAAATTTGACAACAATCGCTCGATTGGTTTCTTCACAGTTACTGTTCACAATTAGCGTGTTTTTCTAGTGTGACCACATTACACATTTTTTAATATATCTAAAGAAACTCAAACGCCTGAGGGGTATACGCCTTCTTATACATATTTGTACATTGGGTAGTCTATCGATGTCACCCGATAACACGTCGTACACAATCATTCGCCGCCGAGTCAAAAGAGATTATTTATTAGCAAAAATATGTCAAGATAAGAACGCAAAGGACAGATGATATTTGCCGCTACCTCATTTGGCGTATCGACACACCAAGCCGTTTGTGCTAATTGGTAGTGGAGACGCTCGATCGGTTCTGTCACATTCAGACTAGAAGTCATTTTGTCAAAACGTATCAACTAGAAGTCGGCTAAAAGTAGAGATTGCTAAAGCAATCATTCGACCATGTGGAGTGTGTGTATGTTTTCGCAGAAAAAAATGTTTCATTTACCGGTACAAAATGACCTAGAAGTCTCAAACCAAAACATTACTTTACATTCATTACTATACCAAAAATGTGATGCTATCGATTAGGTAATCGTATTGAATTAAGAAACCAATTAAAAAATTAGTAATTACTAAACATACTTGTGTTATGCCTAGGTTGGTTAGTTGTCACCTCACGGTCATAGAACATTGTTATTGATTATTGACTGTTATTAGTTTTTTCACGCTTTTTTCACACACAGCCCTCTCCATCTTTGCACAACTCTTTGCACAACCATTTACGAATTCATGTTTTAAGAAGTTTTATAGGATCTATATAATTCTTGCCATTTATTTCTACATCTAAACTACCTGCCCATATAACTAGCCTCACCAAACTTCCATCTATCAAATACAACCCGAAATTTTTCCTACTCCAGAACCCTATGTCCTCAATGAATTCCTTACTTCGAAGTCACACTAGAGTTAGACAATCATTGCATCATGGCATAGTCCTATATAATATCATTCTGTCTTCTTCAATCATATCTCTCTGTCTCCTCATTTTCATATCTAGTTGTAAGTTTTTATATTTCCTATATTTGTACCATGTGCGAATCTTTGGACTAAAGAAAATGAAAAATAAAAAATAGTCATATTATTGTTATTATTGAAAATGATCATTATATACGGCGCCGCGCGGCAGTCGATATCTTCTATTTATATTGGGTTTAACGACGGATTGTACTGATGATCAGCCTGATCTATTGGCTTCGGTGAATGATATTTAAGATACTGGGATAATGAGAAGAAAAGTTATGTTATTATGCTTTTTGGGGATAGTGGGAAGGAGTCGTCCTTGGCCTGTTCCATGTATCAACCTGAACGACAGAGGGCAAGCACGATGCACCTCTGACCTCAGTCAGGATAGTCGACCAGGACGGAAATCGAATCCCAGTCTTCTGAATTATGGTTCAGTGCGCTAGCCACTCGACCACCAGTGTCAGTTGCACAGTAAATATCCAAGACGAAGCTGAAGGCCTTCCGAAATATAGGTCACTAATGCCAGGAGCCACGACCTTTCGTCATTTCACTCATCCTTATTCCTTTAATTCGTATAACGATTCATTCATCACGTAAGGAGAACGAGAATTCTTATTTCTTATGATCCATTCACATAATCATGGATGAGCGAAAGCGAAGAATCAATTTGGCCGTTAACATTAAAAAATAAAAATGTCACAATAAATATGTTGATGAAACGTAATAATACTTATAAAAATTTTTTTTGTGTCCTTCTCCCCCCTTGGGATTACCGAACAAGACATCATAGAGAGAGACCATTCTGTGTGGTTCTTATCCTCGGTCAAGACTCACGTCATAGTCCTGTGTTGACGCTGGGAGTGTGCATGTCGGGACTCACAATTCCTTATGCGCCTCACAAAATAATTACGGAAAACTACAACAAAAATAAAGATTCAGACCACCAAAAAATCGATAATGATTTCGATCGATATTCCATTTATCATTTCGATTCGATCGAATGGAATTCCTAATATTTCAATATTCTCGATCGATTTTCGATGAAGTACTATTCGGTATAGCTCACAAATTCTCGCTCGAACGGCAACCCTACAAATAATGTATGCATTCAAAAAATTATATTTATGGACAGTTTCTTCAGTATTCTGTTCTACAAACGAAATCAGATAATATATGAAGTTATTTCATCTCGTGAATGAAATATACAAAATTGGGTTATTTAAATCGTGATAATGTGTAGGCCTACTTGATCCACCCTACGAGCGAAGGTCTCATCCTCTTCAGGGTTCAAGTATTTGCTGATTGCTGTCATACCAGAATAGACCTCAACTGGTTTTGAGTAAAATCGGGTATTTTGGCAAATTCCCATAAGAGAATAACAACGGGTTATTTTTGTCAATTTTATTCAAACGCCGAGATGAAATTTCAACAGAATGGTAATATGATCTCAATAAGCCCTTACCTACATGTTTTTACGAAGTTACAATTATTTTGGTTCGGTCGTTTTCGAAAAAATGATATATTATATTGAAAAAATGAAACAATTGCAATTTCCTGAAAATAATTGAGTAGATTTTTGATTTAACACTTTTTAATTGAATTTTTCGAGACGTAAAATAGTCCGCAGGATCCGAATGTGGACACGAAATCTCGCTAAAAAATTCCAATCGACCGCAACGTCGCATGAAGGTGCCGGTTATTTCGATGCCGGGCGGCGGCGTCGTCGTCGATGAGTGCGGTAGCGCGATGCGGTCTTCAGATTCAGGCGTGATTCAAGGCGTGTCTTCAGATTCAATCTTGCCTCTGGAGCCGATGAAAATTTAACCGTCGGCAAAAAACGTTGCCAAAGTTGTGACCGGAAAATACGTCTGAAACGGCCGAAGAACGGCCGCCGGCTGCTATACGGACCCTCCTGCAAAGTCCGTTTACACGAAAAATGACCAAAAATGGCCACCATCGGGACGAGAAAGGCAGTCAGAAGAAATTAATTTCTGGGTTTCAAACTGGCCAATCAGGTCGGGGTAGGATTTGCGATTCCCACCTGTACCTTGATCTCGAATACGGAACAGATTCTTTTCGAAAGTGAAATGCTCGCCATTTCCACATCGGTGACCCGATTCAGCGAGTTTTCCAGCACGTGAATTCGGATAAGATGATGTACGAATTTATCGAAAAAAAATCGCATACAATTCGATTGACGATTTTTTTTTGAAATGTGTCGGCCGCCGTGGTCACAAAGAGAAACATGCCGTGGCGGGTGAACGGGTGGGCCAAATCGATCGGGGTTAAAACCACAGGATAGGAGACGACGTTTTCCCGAACTGTTTTCGGAAAATCCATTTTCCGAGTAATGGTGTCGGCGGCCGAAGAGTGCTCACCTTCCCGGTGATATTGCGGGTTACCAGACAAACGCACGAACTCGAGATGAACAGATTCGGAAAGGTCTAGTCGAGTCCTTTCATAAAAGTGCCGGTCGAATAAGATGGGACTCCTGGTTCGACCGGGTACGTGTCGGCGCGGTCCCGCGGACTTTCGACGCCGCCGCCGTCGACGGAAGTGCGAAAGGGGAATGCAGTTTCTAGATTCTGGCGGGGATCGATAACCTCTATCACCGCGGAAAATTTCGTAGTCGTCGGACATTTGCGGAAGATATTTGTGAAAAACTCGTTTTTCCGGCAATGAAAAAGACAAGTCCGCAGGACTCGAACCCCGAACCCCCGCGACGGTTTTCGGCAAGAGGTGGTGAATTATCGTACTTCTTTGGTGTACGACATTCACCGAAGACGAGAAAAACTTTCCCGGGGGTGTTCGGGGTTCGATTCCCGCGAACTCGCAATTTGTCTTTGGCGAGAATGTTGTGATTGGGCTTCGGAAGTTGGCGGAATAGAAAGTCCGCCTCTGAGAAAAATCTTATCGGGAGTAGAACACTTTTGTGGCTGGCAAGTTTCGGTACAGGCGGACTTTTATCACGACTTTTATATCTTCGAAAACTTGATAAAAACGTGATTTAGACACCAAAAAATCGATAATTTCGATCGATATTCAATAGGCCTATCATCATTTCGATTCGTTCGAATGGAATTCCTGATTTTCTGATATGTTTGATATAGCACTATTCGGTATCGCTTACAATTTCTTGATTGAACGGCAACACTACAAATAATGTATTCATTCAAAAAATGATATTAAAATGATATTACATTAATTATTCTATAGACATTCCTATATGGAAAGTTTCTTCAGTTCTCTGTTTCACAGATGAAATCAGATAACATATAAAGTTATTCCATTTCATAAATGAAATATACAACATTGGGTTATTTAAATCGTGATAATGTGTAGGCCAACTTAATCGACCCTACGACTTACGAGCAATGGTATCATCCTCTTCAGGGCTCAAGTATTTACATATGAGCCTATAAATTAGTGAAAATCATTAAAATGTTCATGATAAATTAAAAGGTAAATATTTTTTAGAAAACAAGTAGATTCTTTATTTTGAATTGAGAAAGCGATTATTTTTATATCCACTGCAGATTTGGACCCTAAAGATTAGGCGACCATTGGTTGTAGAAATCAACTTTTTTCGATTGAATATACATTAAAAAAATAGAAATATATCAATATGAGATAGATGAAGAGTAAAAATAAATATATACATAAAAATGAAATGAATGAATAAATATACAAATATTAGAATATAAAAAACTTGACAAATTCATCATTCTTGTAAACTACACGTTCAACAAAGGATTGCGAGTTCATGATTGTTTTTCCCTCGCATCCAGTGAATCGTCCATAATAAATATCACCTCAGAGCAGCTGATAACGCTGTAACCTGATCTATTCTTGAGCTCGATCACTTTTAATATCTTCATTCCACTGTATTGAGGGTCTCAATTGACCGTCTATCATGACAATTATCACTAACGGTAGGAAGCTTCAATCCTGCAAAACGTTCGGCGGCATATTTTGCTTTGACAGTAATAAATCAAACAACCAATTTGTC
This sequence comes from Brachyptera risi, assembly GCA_964007535.1. Taxonomy (NCBI): domain Eukaryota; kingdom Metazoa; phylum Arthropoda; class Insecta; order Plecoptera; family Taeniopterygidae; genus Brachyptera; species Brachyptera risi. The sequence goes on from OZ023329.1 coordinate 15,394,051, forward strand.
AGCTGACGGGTCAAACCCTGTAACCTATCTAGGCAACTTAAATTTCGTCCCTGTATAAAGGGCTTGCCTATCTTGCCCGAAATAGTTTTGAGAGTGACTAGTGGAGCCTTAAGGCTCCACTAGTCACTCTCAAAACTATTTCGGGCAAGATAGGCAAGCCCTTTATACAGGGACGAAATTTGAGTTGCCTAGATAGGTTACAGGGTTTGACCCGTCAGCTGACAAATTGGTAGTTTGATTTATTACTGTCAAAGCAAAATATGCCGCCTAACGTTTTGCAGGATCGAAGCTTCCAACCGTTAGTGATAATTGACATGATAGACGGTCAATTGAGACCCTCAATACAGTGGAATGAAGATATTGAAAGTGATCGAGCTCAGGAATAGATCAGGTTACAGCGTTATCAGCTGCTCTGACGTGACATTTATTATGGACGATTCACTGGACGCAAGGGAAAAACAATCATGAACTCGCAATCCTTTGCTGAGCGTGTAGTTTACACGAATGATGAATTTGTCAACAAGTTTTTTATATTCTAATATCTGTATGTTTACAGATAGGCATTTCATTTTTATGTATATATTTATTTTTACTCTTCATTTATCTCATAGTGATATATTTCTATTTTTTTAAATGTATATTCAATCGAAAAAAGTTGATTTCTACAACCAATGGTCGCCTAATCTTTAGGGTCCAAATCTGCAGTGGATATAAAAATAATCGCTTTCTCAATTCAAAATCAAAAATCTACTTGTTTTCTAAAAAATATTTACCTTTCAATTTATCATGAACACTTTAATGATTTTCACTAATTCATAGGCTCATATATAAATACTTGAGCCCTGAAGAGAATGATACCATTGCTCGTAAGTCGTAGGGTCGATTAAGTAGGCCTACACATTGTCACGATTTAAATAACCCAATGTTCTATATTTCATTTATGAGATGGAATAACTTCATATGTTATCTGATTTCATCTGTAAAACAGAGAACTGAAGAAACTGTCTATATAGGACTGTCTATAAAATAATTAATGTAACATCATTTTAATATCATTTTTTGAATGAATACATTATTTGTAGTGTTGCCGTTCAATCAAGAAATTGTAAGCGATACCGAATAGTGCTATATCAAACATATCAGAAAATCAGTAATTCCATTCGAACGAATCGAAATGATGATAGGCCTATTGAATATCGATCGAAATTATCGATTTTTTGGTGTCTAAATCACGTTTTTTTAAAGTTTTCGAAAATATAAAAGTCGTGTTAAAAGTCCGCCTCTACCGAAACTTGCCAGCCACAGAATTGTTCTACTCCCGATAAGATTTTTCTCAGAGGCGGACTTTCTATTCCTCCAACTTCCGAAGCCCAATCACAACATTCTCGCCAAAGACAAATTGCGAGTTCGCGGGAATCGAACCCCGAACACCCCCGGGAAAGTTTTTCTCGTTTTCGGTGAATGTCGTACACCAAAATAGTACGATAATTCTCCACCTCTTGCCGAAAACCGTCGCGGGGGTTCGGGGTTCGAGTCCTGCGGACTTGTCTTTCATTGCCGGAAAAACGAGTTTTTCACAAATATCTTCCGCAAATGTCCGACGACTACGAAATTTTCCCCGGTGATAGAGGTGATCGATCCCCGCCAGAATCTAGAAACTGCATTCCCCTTTCGCACTTCCGTCGACGGCGGCGGCGTCGAAAGTCCGCGGGACCGCGCCGACACGTACCCGGTCGAACCAGGAGTCCCATCTTATTCGACCGGCACTTTTATGAAAGGACTCGACTAGACCTTTCCGAATCTGTTCATCTCGAGTTCGTGCGTTTGTCTGGTAACTCGCAATATCACCGGGAAGGTGAGCACTCTTCGGCCGCCGACACCATTGCTCGGAAAATGGATTTTCCGAAAACAGTTCGGGAAAACGTCGTCTACTATCCTGTGGTTTTAACCCCGATCGATTTGGCCCACCCGTTCACCCGCCACGGCATGTTTCTCTTTGTGACCACGGCGGCCGACACATTTCAAAAAAAAATCGTCAATCGAATTGTATGCGATTTTTTTTCGATAAATTCGTACATTATCTTATCCGAATTCACGTGCTGGAAAACTGGCTGAATCGGGTCACCGATGTGGAAATGGCGAGCATTTCACTTTCGAAAAGAATCTGTTCCGTATCCGAGATCAAGGTATAGGTGGGTATTGCAAATCCTACCCCGACCTGATTGGCCAGTTTGAAACCCAGAAATTAATTTCTTCTTATCGCCTTTCTCGTTCCGATGGTGGCCATTTTGGGTCATTTTTCGTGTAAACGGACTTTGCAGGAGGGTCCGTAAAGCAGCCGGCGGCCGTCCTTCGACCGTTTCGGACGTATTTTCCGGTCACAACTTTGGCAACGTTTTTTGCCGACGGTGAAATTTTCATCGGCTCCAGAGGCAAGATTGCCGCCTGAATCTGAAGACCGCATCGCGCTACCGCACTCGGATCGACGACGACGCCGCCGCCCGGCATCGAAATAGCCGGCACCTTCGGGCGACGTTGCGGTCGATTGGAATTTTTTAGCGAGATTTCGTGTCCAGATTCGGATCCATCGGACTGTTTTACGTCTCGGAAAAATTCAATTAAAAAGTGAAAAATCAAAAAACCACTCAATTATTTTCAGGGAATTGCAATTGTTTCATTTTTTCAATATAATATATCATTTTTTTGAAAACGACCGAACCAAATTAATTGTAACTTCGTAAAAACATGTAGGTAAGGGCCTATCGAGATCACATTACCATTTTGTTGAAATTTCATCTCGGCGTTTGAATAAAATTGACAAAAATAACCCGTTGTTATTCTCTTATGGGAATTTGCCAAAATACCCGATTTTACTCAAAACCAGTAGAGGTCTATTCTGGTATGACAGCATTCAGCAATTACTTGAACCCTGAGGAGGATGAGACCAGTTACTATTATATGTCCATGATGAGACCTTTGCTCGTAGGGCCGATTAAGTACACATTATCACGATTTAAATAACCCAATTTTGTATATTTCATTTACGAGATGTAAAACTTCATATATTATCTGATTTCGTTTGTAGAACAGAATACTGAAGAGACTGTCTATAAATATAATTTTTTGAATGCATACATTATTTGTAGGGAGCGAGAATTTGTGAGCGATACCGAACAGTACTTTATCGAAAATCGATCGAGAATATTGAAATATTAGGAATTCCATTCGATCGAATCGAAATGATAAATGGAATATCGATTGAAATCATTATCGATTTTTTGGTGGTCTGAATCTTCATTTTTGTTGTAGTTTTCCGTAATTATTTTGTGACGCGCATAAGGAATTGTCAGTCCCGACATGCACACTCCCAGCGTCAACACAGGACTATGACGTGAGTCCTGACCAAGGATAAGAACCACACAGAATGGTCTCTCTCTATGATGTCTTGTTCGGTAATGCCAAGGGGGAAGAAGGACACCAAAAATTTTTTTACAAGTATTATTACGTTTCATCAACATATTTATTGTGACATTTTTATTTTTTAATGTTAACGGCCGAATTGATTCTTCGCTTACGCTCATCCATGATTATGTGAATGGATCATTCATAAGAAATAAGAATTCTCGTTCTCCTTACGTGATGAATGAATCGTTATACGAATTAAAGGAATAAGGATGAGTGAAATGACGAAAGGTCGTGGCTCCTGGCATCAGTGACCTATATTTCGGAAGGCCTTCAGCTTCGTCTTGGATATTTACTGTGCAACTGACACTGGTGGTCGATTGGCTAGCGCACTGAACCATAATTCAGGAGACCGGGATTCGATTTCCGTCCTGGTCGACTATCCTGACTGAGGTCAGAGGTGCATCGTGCTTGCCCTCTGTCGTTCAGGTTGATACATGGAACAGGCCAAGGACGACTCCTTCCCACTATCCCCAAAAAGCATAATAACATAACGTTTCTTCTCATTATCCCAGTATCTCATATATCATTCACCGAAGCCAATAAATCAGGCTGATCATCAGTACAATCCGTCGTTAAACCCAATATAAATAGAAGATATCGACTGCCGCGCGGCGCCGTATATAATGATCATTTTCAATAATAACAATAACATGACTATTTTTTATTTTTCATTTTATTTAGTCCAAAGATTCGCACATGGTACAAATATAGGAAATATAAAAACTTACAACCAGATATAAAAATGAGGTGACAGAGAGATATGATTGAAGAAGACAGAATGATATTATATAGGACTATGCTATGATGCAATGATTGTCTAACTCTAGTGTGACTTCGAAGTAAGGAATTCATTGAGGTCATAGAAGGGGTTCTGGAGTAGGAAAGATTTCAGGTTGTATTTGATAGATGGAAGTTTGGTGAGGCTAGTTATATGGGCAGGTAGTTTAGATGTAGAAATAAATGGCAAGAATCATATAGATCCTATAAAACTTCTTAAAACATGAATTCGTAAATGGTTGTGCAAAGAGTTGTGCAAAGATGGAGAGGGCTGTGTGTGAAAAAAGCGTGAAAAAACTAATAACAGTCAATAATCAATAACAATGTTCTATGACCGTGAGGTGACAACTAACCAACCTAGGCATAACACAAGTATGTTTAGTAATTACTAATTTTTTAATTGGTTTCATAATTCAATACGATTACCTAATCGATAGCATCACATTTTTGGTATAGTAATGAATGTAAAGTAATGTTTTGGTTTGAGACTTCTAGGTCATTTTGTACCGGTAAATGAAACATTTTTTTCTGCGAAAACATACACACAGTCCACATGGTCAAATGATTGCTTTAGCAATCTCTACTTTTAGCCGACTTCTAGTTGATACGTTTTGACAGAATGACTTCTAGTCTGAATGTGACAGAACCGATCGAGCGTCTCCACTATCAATTAGCACAAACGGCTTGGTGTGTCGATACGCCAAATGAGGTAGCGGCAAATATCATCTGTCCTTTGCGTTCTTATCTTGACATATTTTTGCTAATAAATAATCTCTTTTGACTCGGCGGTGAATGATTGTGTACGACGTGTTATCGGGTGACATCGATAGACTACCCAATGTACAAATATGTATAAGAAGGCGTATACCCCTCAGGCGTTTGAGTTTCTTCAGATATATTAAAAAATGTGTAATGTGGTCACACTAGAAAAACACGCTAATTGTAAACAGTAACTGTGAAGAAACTAATCGAGCGATTGTTGTCAAATTTTTGGGGTGTATAGTTAAAGGATGTATCTTGACTGTAACGTAAATTAAATGTCATGTGTGCGCGATCACCGAGGCGCTATTACATGACATGAAATCAGAAAAATCACTGAATTTCGCCTTAGTTTGATTGAAGTTTATATATGAACAAAAAAATATTTGAGATACAAAAGTACCTCGATAAATCAGATTGACCTGTGACTGAATTACATTCGAAATTTGAAAGTCATCGAACGTGTCGTTGGCTCATGAGAGTTGAATGAAAATACATCCATTTTATGCTGAAATCGCGACCGACTAGTAGCATCTTAAACTGTGCGACTTATGCAGTGGGTACAAACCAACGAACAAAAACCACACAGATAAAGCTCCATTAGTATGGGATGGAAGTCTTTGCTATCCCTCATCCAATTACAGTAAACAAACATTTATCACAATACAATAATATGTTCCAGTAATTACCTTAACTCAAAATGTGCTACCTACCTGTGTGGTGTTTGGACATGTATTGATAAAATTTCAAATTGATCATAATAGTTGATTAATTAATAACGTTTCATTGATTTACTGGTTGATGCAGATGAATTACCGGTAGCATTGAGTATATAAATACACTATATAGGCCTACTCAATGCCGGTAGTGATCCAATTTCTGATAGTCGATTATTGCCTTCAATTAAGTAGGTATTCATCTGTGAAGTAGGTATTGAGGTGGGCCTATAATATCCTAATAAGTTATTGAGTAGACACAATAGTAAATTCAGTCTTTTTATTGTTTTCTTCTTTCAAAGCAATGTAAAATTATATAAATATAAAATCATATAATGCATTCTTAATGAATGGATATTGTCGGGATAATAACAGCCCTAACAACTAAATGCATTGGTTCAAAATACGTAGTTGCAATTTTTCAATTTTTTCTAGATTACCTAATCATAGTCCCTAAAGGTCACAACTGTTGGCAGGAATATTTTTGGCTTCAAGCACCTGAATAACTGTCTACTGTATTGGAACGACATATATATGGAACGACATATATTCTGCAAGTAGGCCTACGGTTGCAGTCACATAATGTGGTCGATCAAACTTCATTAAATCCATCTTGAAGAGAAATTGTACTGATAATACACACATTCAAAGTAGAAAACAATGTGCATACACACTCCACGCATAGTCTGTGAGAAAATTGAGAGTTATATGCCTAAATGCATGTAGGTTCTATTTAAATTAAAATTTTGGAATGAAACATTTTGTGACCGCAAGTGTAAGGCCTACCTGTATTATTAGTGTGACATCACACGGTTATTCTGCCTCCAAGCACTTGAAACACTATTTGCAGAAAGGAATTAATCTAGGAAAAAAGCATATAGGCCCACGGCAACATATCGGTGGTAGATTCTCAATATCGCATTTCATTTCGGCTCAGTGAGCACAGACCTACTCATTTGAATAACTATGAAAATGCCAAAGTTTTGTCAAGTTTTTGTATTGTATTGTATTGTGGTTACTACATGATTATCAAGTTGAAAATTAGGAAGTCTAGATAAGAACGTTGAGAACACAGCCTTTTTTGTTCGGATCATTCTTCCCTGATACAGTGATACTGGCCTTTCACTCGGGGTATACTTCCCATGTTAACCGATGTCCAATTACCTGTATTTTAAAAGTTTTCAAAATAGCCGATGGTGCCGTTGTTTCCAGACCATGACGTCACTTTCCACAGACATTCAAGTATATCAGTCTGTTTGACATTCCATATCTGCAAAGATACAAACAACTTCTGGAATTTCCGTACGAGAGTTTAAACTACACGCGCATTCTATTGGGCCGTGACTGCGAGTTTAGTAACTTTGTTTATGACAATAATATGAATGATTTTATTCAATGATATTACGGAATATCACTGGGAGAATTTCTTGAATGATGCATTGCTTGACTTAACATATTTATCATTCAAGTTTAAGCCTGGGTAAGCCTATAGGCCCTAGCCAAATTTTAAAAATGACATGACCTCAATTACGTAGCAGGAGATTGAAAATTTTTGACAGAATGTCGGTTGTTCGAAGTTGAAACTTTAGATATCAGAGTGCAGTATAGGCCTATATAGTATATGTTTTAAAATCAAGAAAAGGGCATAATTGTGCATTTTGTGACTAAAGCATGGAACTTCCAGGACTTGTTCTTGACATAAAAAAACATGATTTTGGATATGGACGTCGGCTGGGTTCTGCCCCCGGGGGGCGGTACGCCGCCCCCAATTGTCACCACGCGCGCGCTTGGTTTTTATTTATTATCCTATGAACTTTATATGTTACAGAAAAATGTTTGATATGAAACGAAAGGAGAAAAGTGTTCCTTCATAAAAATATTCAATTCGTGAGGATTAGGCCAATTATGTTGGAGAAAAAAATGTTTAACAAAATTACTGCATCTCAGATTTTCAGTTTTTGCTCAAGAAAAGTTGAAACAATAAGAACTCATCATTTAAAAAAATACTATTCAGATCTCTCATTATTTTTGCATCATATTGTATATGATAAGTTACATTGACGCAATTAGTTGTTACACAAATAATTATTTAACATGTTGAAGTGCGGCCGTGAGCGCGTCCGCCGCCGCTCGTCCCTTCCCGTCTATCGTCTGACCCGTGCTATACGTGTTCTCGCTGTCTCACTCAGCCAGTCATATTATCCTAGTAATTGAATTTTTCACCTTCATGTTTTAATACTATCTTTTACAGAAATGTGTCACTTGTTGAGTCTTCATTAGATTTATGTTCCTCAATTAGGGCTGATAATTTGATCTTAGAAAGCGATGTAAGTTCTACAGTCAATAACCAATTACCCTCTAAAAGTAGATTTAGCAGTGAATTAAAAGTATATCAACATAGTTGGTATTGACATCACTAACATATACGGAAGGTAATGAATAATTGTTTATATATTAGCGTTCTATCTTAGATAGTCGAAACTGTGCTGATTTTGCGGTCATTCACAATGTTTTTAATATGATAAGAAATGTAGAGAAATGTAAACAACATCAGTTTTAACTGAGAATATATTGTTCTGCTTTGCTTATTACAGCCTCCCTCTCCCCCGACCTTCTTCGTAAATAAGCATAACACAACTGAGACGAGTGACCGAGGCCCGAGTGGTTAACACACTGAACCGTCATTCGGGAGACCGGGGTCCGATTCTCGCCATGGTCGACCATCCTGACAGGGTTTTTTCGTAGCTTCCCTAGCTCTGTCGTTCAGGTCAATACTGGGATGGTTCCTTATCGACAGACCACGACCGACTCCTTCTTACCATCCAAAAACACCTAATGAAATAACCTCTCATTTCATCATCCTACCATCTCATAATCATTCAACGACGCCAATAGATCGTAGTCATCAGTAGAGTGCGTCGATGAACCAAATTATGAATTAAGTATAAATAAAACATAAGCATAACATACGATTTGTTTCGAGCATTTTTTTGAAATGATAGGCCCGAATACAATCGACGTGCAGTACAATACAAGCAAACTAACCAATTTAGTCCTTCATTTCACGTTCTCCTGAGCACTTGCAGAGAGCCGTATACCAAGTTGGACTTAAGACACTTCAATTAATCGAGCAGTTACATTTAATTAGTTCCCTCAATGAATGTCGGGCGTCTTGCAAAGTTGACCAGAACGGCACCCAACTATTGTCTTATTTATTCCATCACCAGTCTTCAGGACTCGGATAACTTGGTATTTTGGAAAATAGCTGTCCAGTGTCCCCACACGTGACCCCTTGGTATGGAGCCCACATGATATGTTGATGTATGCAGCACTCGAGGGGGATTATTTTCAAGAGTTCTAAGATTCTTGGTAAACATTTCCAGTCTCGCTTCGTTTTGATTCTCATTTGAAATTTGCTCGATTTAATATCCAATCAAGAGATTCAGTAAGGTCTGGAAGGGTGCTTCCTTTTTGCCGACACCGAAGAATGATGAAACAGCGTCGCAACCAGATAATGAATGAAACATTGGCAAAGTTGTCGACCGATGTGGTCCAATAGGCCTATATAGAGCTAGCAATGAGATGTGCACCAATGTACCTATAATTCCTTCCACTTCCAAAATCAATCCACAGCTCAACTGAACGAAGTTTAGCAACTGCTGATACAGCTAAAACCACGACGTCTGTATCTACAATTATTCTAATAATTTATTTTGAAAATCCTTTCTGAATTGCATTCTGGATACGAAGAAAGATGCTCGTATTGGCTTCTTCATGGAAATAAGGTGATATGTTATGAAGGCCCTCTGGTTTATCACTCAGAACATAATCTTCGACGGTACCACATAACAATTTTGTGGCTATAGCAGATTGTACCTATAGCAGATTGTGCAATTGTGGAATTGTTATTATAGTATCTGCTATAGGTATCTCCTGCTATCTCCTGATATGCTATCTCCTGAGCACTCTGCAAGTGCTCAGGAGAATGTGAAATGAAGGACTAACTTGGTTAGTTTGCTTGTATTGTACTGCACGTCGATTGTATTCGGGCCTATCATTCCAAAAAAATGCTCAAAACAAATCGTATGTTATGCTTATGTTTTATTTATACTTAATTCATAATTGGGTTCATCGACGCACTCTACTGACGACTACGATCTATTGGCGTCGTTGAATTATTATGAGATGGTAAGATGATAAAATGAGAGGTTATTTCATTAGGTGTTTTTGGATGGTAGGAAGGAGTCGGTCGTGGTCTCTCGATAAGGAACCATCCCAGTATTGACCTGAACGACAGAGCTAGGGAAGTCACGAAAAAACCCTGTCAGGATGGTCGACCATGGCGAGAATCGAACCCCGGTCTCCCGAATGACGGTTCAGTGTATTAACCACTCGGGCCTCGGCCACTCGTCTCAGTTGTGTTATGCTTATTTACGAAGAAGGTTGGGTGGAGAGGGGGGCTGTGATAAGCAAAGCAGAACAATATATTCTCAGTTAAAACTGATGTTGTTTACATTTCTCTACATTTATTATCATATTAAAAACATTGTGAATGACTGCAAAATCAGCACTGTTTCGACTATCTAAGATAGAACGCTAATATATAAACAATTATTCATTACCTTCCGTATATGTTAGTGATGTCAATACCAAATATGTTGATATACTTTTAATTCACTGCTAAATCTACTTTTAGAGGGTAATTGGTTATTGACTGTAGAACTTACATCGCTTTCTAAGATCAAATTATTAGCTCTAATTGAGGAACATAAATCTAATGAAGACTCAACAAGTGACACATATCTGTAAAAGATAGTATTAAAACATGGAAGTGAAAAATTCAATGTTATAAATACAATTACTATAGGGTAATGACTGGCTGAGCGAGACAGCGAGAACACGTATAGCACGGGTTAGACGATAGACGGCAAGGGACGAGCGGCGGCGGCTGAGCTCACGGCCGCACTTCAACATGTTCAATAATTATTTGTGTAACAAATAATTGCGTCCATGTAACATATCATATATATTATCATGCAAAAATAATGAGGGATCTGAATAATATTTTTTTTAAATGATGAGTTCTTATTGTTTCAACTTTTCTTGAGCAAAAACTGAAAATCTGAGATGCAGTAATTTTGTTAAACATTTTTTTTCTCCAACATAATTGGCCTAATCCTCACGAATTTAATATTTTTATGAAGAAACACTTTTCTTCTTTCGTTTCATATCAAACATTTTTCTGTAACATATATAGTTGATGAGATAATAAATAAAAACCAAGCGCGCGCGTGGTGACAATTGGGGGCGGCGTACCGCCCCCCCGGGGGCAGAACCCAGCCGACGTCCATATGCAAAATCATGTTTTATTATGTCAAGAACAAGTCCTGAAAGTTTCATGCTTTAGTCACAGAATGCACAATAAAAGCTTTATTACATATAGACCCTACTATACCAGAACATCACGACATTTTCGCCTGCGCCACAGTCAAATTCCCTTTCAAATCAACCGAACTATTTCCATGTACCTCTTGGATTTTTATGAAATTTGCTATAGTTGTTAAAAAGCCAAGAAAATAAGAAACGTTTTTTTTTTGTTCGGCTCTAGATCTAATAGTTTTCGAGATGCGGCAAGTTGCGTTTCACCAAAATCTCAAATTTGGGTACGCGTTCCTTTGACCACATTTGTTCAACTTTTCACCCATTTGACCTAGAAGGCTATTTTTTTAAAATAATGCTGTGTTTCTAGTATGTATAATTATGTGCAAAAAATCATTTTTTTTTACAAAGAACATGAGGTACATCTTAATTTTGACTTTAGCAAACCATTACCCAAAATGGGGTATTTTTAAAAATCACCGAAAAAATATTATTTTTCTCAGTTTGTTGGCTGTGTAATAAACTAAAATGTAAACGGTGGTCACCTTTGGTTCGAGAATTGAAAAATAATATGTGGGTTCATGCGTAGGAAATGGCTAGAATTTTTGTTTTTGTTCTCATAGTATATAGGTACTGCACAGGCCTGAGGCACCTTTATTGAGTTCATTCTAGCCATTTCCTATGCATGAAACCACATATAATTTTATATTCCCAAACCAAAGGTGACCACAGTCTACATTTTAGTTTATTACACAGCCAACAAACTGAGGAAAATAATTTTTTTGGGGGGGGGGGGTTAAAAATACCCCATTTTGGGTAATGTTTTGTTGAAGTCAAAATCAAGATATATCTTATGTACTTTGTGAAAAAAAAGTTTTTTTTTTCACATAATCATACTACTAGAAACACAGCATTATTTTTAAAAAAATAATAGCCTTCCAGGTCAAACAGGTAAAAAGTTGAAAAATTTTGGTCGAAGGAACGCGTACCCAAATTTGAGTTTTTTGGTGAAACGCAACTTGCCACATTTCAAAAACTATTGGAGCTATAGAGCTGAACAAAAAAAAACGTATGTTATTTTCTTGGCTTTTTAACAACTATAGCAAATTTTATCAAAATCCAAGAGGTAAAAGTTTTTTCTCCAATATTTTGGTTGATTTCATGTGGAATGACCTGCCAGCAAATATGCGCAAACCCGTCAAAAGAGCCCGAGTGAAAGGACAGTAGGCCTATAAGAAAGAAATTATCTGAATAAAGAAGGCTGTGGTTGAGAGATGATTGCGGTAAAAGAGAAGCTAAATATTGTTTGTTTGAAAAAAATGTGTTCCAATAACTGTTTGAAAACATATTTATGAAATATTTGTGTAACGTCACAACATTATTTCTGGCAATTGATCCCATTAGGCCTAGGCCTAATGGTGCCGGGAAAACAAAAAAATATTTCTGCTAATTAATAGCATTTCAGACCACCTACCAGGAGGCAGAAATATTTCAAGCCAATAGGTTTTTCGGTGCTTGGAATCAGAAATGTTTCTGGCAATAGACACTTTGCAAAAAATGACTTAATTATTATAGTAACCAGTTGTAAGGTATAATACGAATTCAACGAGGGCCTTTGCTGAACCGAAGTTTTACGGTTTTGGATTCAGGTTAATTGTTCATTAGCTGTCGGACTCGAGCTTCTTTTCTTCCCGTGAATTTTGTTTGAGACCCACGATTTCAAAGTCGGTTCCATATCCAGGGCATCGACTGCAGCATACCGCTTCAAACTGACAGCAGCTAAAGACAAGAAATGGACGTGTTATGCAATAATTTGGTCCTGGGCAGTATGGGCATGTTAACTGCAGTGTAGAAATTGAAATTGAATAAGTGAAAATTGTAATAGCTCAGCTGGGCCTAGTGTATGCTGGGAAGAACAGCATATTCATATATTTACAGAACGATTGCTCGATTTAACCTTTAATGGGTAACCAATAACAGACGCAGTTTTCTATCAGTTGATTTGAAGCTTTAATGCTTCATACATGTCTAGGTCATTAGATGCCCTCGGTAGCTCGGTCAGCCGAGGCACCACTTCAGATACTGTAGGCTAGGCCTAGTCAGTGTTGGACGTGGGTTTGGGTCCCGCACAAGGCATGAGTTTTTGTGAAGGCTGTGGATAATCGTACGGTCAGCCGTATGAATACGCGTAAATAGATCGTATGGTCAGCGTTGTCATTGGTTGTTCATGTTAGTGACGTAGTATTCGTTCGGGAGGATAGTCTAGTTGTAATTTTCAGTGCTAGAGGGCACCAGACACCAGTTACCGATAAATGAACATGATATATAAGCACCGTGATATATGCGCGAGGTTTATACACTAACCTAACCCAATTACCTAATCTTCTGTTCGCATTCTGGCTTTGTCCACATAATTGACCATTCACCTTTTCATATAAACTCCATAGAGTCACCAAATGAACATGACATAATATATCATGTTCATAAGCTCCGTTCCGCCTGCCAGCCGTATACGCGACGTTTATACACCAACCTGACCTACCTAACCTAAACAACTTGATGCCTAAACCACTGTCCGCAACCTACCTTTGTCCACATAATTGACCATGTTCCTAGAGGAACCAATTTGATAAAATAAAAAAATTAGTCACATGCGGGATTCGTCCATAGATCCCTAGCATGGGAGTCAGCTGTGCTCACCCATGTCATTGAATTTGTAGTGGGGAACCTTACAAAATCAATGCCCATGTGCTACAGTCGTCACATTGGTCAAGAGCGTTATTTTGGTGATTTATGGTCATCAGCTGAAACATCACGGCATGATCACGGTCATGACGTTACTGACCGTATGATCTATTTTCACTCAATCATACGGTTGACCGTACGAATATATACTCCGTTTTGTAAAAGTCCTTTCATTTACCATCACTTCATAGTTTCATAATCACCTGATCATTCGTACCTTCGTATAACCTAGCTGTTGGTGGGGTCGTAAAGCAAACAATAGGGCCTAATCATCATCATCCCTAGGTCATTGATTTTGTAATGCCTAGATCCAACACCCAACATACAATAGGGTCTAGGCCCTAGCCCAAAAAAGATCAGCACGGCTTACAGCATTGATTGATATTAAATCGAAACAACAAAGCATTGGGGCTGGCCTGGCCTAGGCCTACATCAACCACTGTCAAGTGAACAACATGGGCCTAGGCCTAGGCCTTTGGGATCGGGGCAATACGTGTGTAGTGTATAGGCCTACAAACTCAATGCTTAGGCCTATGCCTAGGCCATTAAGTATAGAGGTTAAACCTCTATACTTAATGGCCTAGGCATAGGCCTGAGCATTGAGATTTGTAGGCCTACACTACGCACGTAATGCCCCGATCCCAAAGTCATTGAGTTCATCTATAGGCCTAGGCAACTCAATGCTAGGACTAGAGGTGTAAAGTATGAACTCATATGCCATTGAATTTGCAGCCTAGGGAATGCCTAGGCCTATAGGCATTGAATTTGTAGTGTAGGCCTAGTAATCAATGGTCTAGGCCAAGATTCGACAATGCAGCAAGTTTGCGAATTCGAGTCCACAGAAAGCATTCTTGCTTTTATGGGCAAATATTTCAGATGTGTTCAAATATCTGAGCCTATACTCACCACATAATTGTCCAACACAAGCAGACCTATAATTAAGAAACTAATAGGAAAAACTTGGGAAAAATAGAAATAGTATACAAACGAATAAACAATATGGCGTCACCGAAAAAAGTCTATGAAGGAGTAGTTGTAAATTGTAATACTCACATGAAACATAGATGGTGCCGCGTATGCGTTCCCACGTGCGTCCCCGTTGCGACCTCGCGGCGACGTAACTTCAACGGCGCTTTTTTCGATGTAAAAAAAACGATCACTTGTTCGGTGATGGATCGTTAACCGTTCCGAAAAATAATTCAACATAAAAAATCTTCATATTCACTGATCTGCGTGACGTAATGGTTCCGTATCTGGGACGTCAAATTTGTTATCATGAATTTAGAGACTGAGGATACATTGCAGAGAAGGTTCTGTTAGCGAACAGGTTGTTAGGGAACAATCTGGGATTTTGTGAGGAAAATGAACCGTCCCTGGGACATCCAGTGTTTACTGGGATGTAGCCTACCATATAACACGAAGCAAGGGGTTGAATTGGGGTGAATGGGCCTAACCAGTTTTTACCTGTCACACCACATTCCATTGCTGCATTTAGTGTCCAGTCTATCACTTGTACTTGTTGAGTTAACATTGATATGAGGAGTGCAATGAAGACTCCACAACGAATTTGCGAAAACTGTTCGACAATTTATTAGGGGGTGGATTGAGTGATTAATCAAATGACATAGTCCTCACTGTCGTAAGACTCGAGAGAATTATTTGCTAATTAAATTGCTGCCAAAAAGACGAGCTATGACATAACAGATACGGGCTCAGAAAACTACTTTGCCGTATTTAAAAGTATCTTGTTTCGAACGTTATTTGTCCCTACTTGGGCTGTGTTTTGCCCCTACTCTACAGGTTGATTGACCTTTCATAACTCTAATTATATGTAGCCCAATGCATCATTGAATTAACCGTTGAATTACGCCACGTTCATGAGACGTATGCGGAAAGAGAATGTTTTTATTTTAGGTTTAGATGAGCTGCTAGATTTATTATTTTTTGCATGCGTCTCATGAACACGGCGTGATTCAATAGTTGATTCAATGATGAATTGGGCTACATATAATTAAGAGTTATGAAAGGTCAATCAACCCGTAGAGTAGGGGCAATACACGGCCCAAGTAGGGACAAATAACGGCCGAAACAGAGACTTTTTAAGGCAGAAACAGAGACTTTTCACGGGCGAAACAGAGACATTTCAGGGCCGAAACAGTGGTGGTTTTTGTCCCAAACTACCTGTGTTTCGGCTCTGTTTCGGCCGGCCGACACAGAGCCGAAACAGAGACTTTTTGAGACTTTTCACAGACAAAATAGAGACATTTCAGGGACGTAATTTGACGTCTAATTTCAGTATTCACATTATCATCATGATATTGATAGAATATTCCCATCATTTACCGAGATGCAGGTAGTTCATGTCAATGTTATCCCCCCCAAAAATACCCATTCCACAAGCCTTATTGACCAAAAAGCATTATTATGCACTCAATTTCAATCAACAAAGTAGCCTGCCAGAAGTTTCAAACCACGGACGACGAGTGCTCAATATTACAGTATTTCTATTCTCGCTTGCCGGAGATGTTGATACTGAAGTCCTGGGCCTGATCGGAGATGTCCCAGTTCACATTTTTGAGCCAGGCCTACCATGTCCTTTGAAGAGTGGAAAAATATATTAGGTTGGGGAGGTGCAGTAGAAATATAATAATTACTATAATGAATGTGGGCTATCATATTTTCTATCACAGAGACGACACATATCATTTATTAATTGTGTTAATTAAACTTACCATGTATAGGTTATGGAAGGCCTGAGTGGCCTACTCAATCTCGTTTTTCTTTCTTGCCTTCTTTTTCATCCCTCGAATTTTAAAGCTGTTTGATCCATTTATTCTCAATCATTAGACACTGTTCACGAATTGAAGGTGATTCATTTTCACAATTTAAATTGTCAACATTCTAGTTCGCCATATTCTATAACCTAATCTTCAAATTGGAAAACGATACGATCACCGTCACGTGATGCAAATACGCGTTCCTATTGGCTGTCGACAGTCAGTTGACAGTATTGTCAAGTGTGAGATTAACCTCGTCTGAACTTTTAGGGTGGATTGCAAAGACGGAGTTTAAACCCCGGCCTACCTTAGACGCCGTCTAAGTCAGAAATTCCATTGCAGAGACGAGGTTTAAGCAAGGCCGTGGCTTAAACCATGGCCTAAAGACGCCATTTTTAGATCGTGATGGGAAGGTAGTTCAGACCGTGGCTCAAGGCCATTGATGATGGCCTTGATGATGGCTTTGGGCTTGATGCCATTTATGAATACTAGATCCATTCCACACAAATTTAACGTATTTGTACATTATTGTAATTATTACCCAATTGAAGATTGGAAGATTGAAGATTTGTCTAATTGTATACTACTTATTTCATATATAAATTACGATTTCTATTCGAGATTAACTAAATAGATATTAATTCATCATTCATGTTTCAAATTAGCTGTAGGTCTAGGCCCATCTCTTGATTTCATGTTCTATAGCTCATTTATTTATTAGTTCTTTACTTAATACGTCCTATAATGTTGGAACATTTTTTGTATTGGTCATTTGAAGCATACCCTAAGCAATGATTTGATTAGAATTGAAGCCCAGTTCATTGTACAGGAACAGTTATTCCTACATAATAAACTTGGCACGCTCCAACTTTTCACTTCATACCTTTTCATTCATACTGTACTATCCTATTGTACTCAGGTTAATTTCAATTATTATTGTATTGTTTAAGAAGGAATGTAAAAAATTGGCCTCTGAGCTATTGAATAAACATTATTGATTATACTGATAACCCTGGGCAATTGCCAGGTCCTACTTGTCCGATAAGCCTTTTAACTATCCTTGTGAATATTCTGTCGGCCGAAGCTGGCTATGGTTATATAGTTGAATGTTGCTCTCTGCAGTTAGACCCGAGTAGATGCTAGCTGATGGTTTGTAATTCTTTTAAACCATTGTTCAAAATATAACATTAGCATGTATTACTTGGGTAGTATAAGTTACTGACACAAATGAATGGAATTCAAAATTCAGTAAAGGAAGTACAAGTTTCAGCTATCTCAGTGTACTTTTCACATTAAAGATGAATAAACAGTTGAATAATCAAATAAATAATTTGAATGTAACATATTTACAGATCATAAATGGAGTACTTATTAAACATGCAAAACCTTGTACACCTGATTAATGATCACCACGTGGACGAGCCCCAGCAACCTGTGAGAAGAATCATTAGAGATAGGGCCGATCACTTCGTGGAGTTCAATGATCAGCAATTTCGGGCTCGGTACAGGTTCTCCAAGGAAACAGTCCAAGACCTGTTGATCGACATTGGTGCTACCTTGAGGCATGAAGGGAGTAGAGGTAGTCCTCTAACGCCAGCACAACAATTATTTATTGCGCTGCGGTTTTACTCAACCGGGACATTTCACAAAGTGATGGCAGACCTTACCAGAGTTCATGAATCTACTGCGTGCCGAGCTGTAAAGCGGGTAACGCAGGCGATTTGTCGACTCAAAGGAAATGCCATTCATTTCCCTACACATAATGAATTGGGTGCAGTAAAGCACAAGTTTGCCATAATTTCAAAGTAAGATATTCACTCATTACTGTATTAGCTTACATAGACCAGTTAACACATTTTTTTTCAAACTATAAGGGCATTTAATTATTCTTTCCAGAGATAATTTTCCTGGGATCGTGGGAGCTATCGACTGCACCCACTTTCGAATATCCTGCCCCAACCGAGATCAAGCCGGCACGTACATCAACAGGAAGGGGTGGTATTCCATAAATGTACAGGTAGGGTGATTTATGATAATGATGAATTTTGCTAGCATATACAATATGCACATATGCTTTGTTAATGCCATTTTTTACTTTCAATTTATTTATGTTAATTATTATACGGGCATCTGTCAATAGAAGTCGTTGAAAAATGCATGTTTGCATGGTGGATGCAAGTTTGTTTGTTTGCAATTAGAAGTTGTATCTTTATTTTCTTGTGCTCCAGCTTTGCATTTTGAATCTGGATGTTTTTTAGTTCAATTTCCTTTTCATGAACGGTTTTGGCATAAGCTAAAAGCTGGTCATGTTCAGTGCTTGATGGAGTGGTGCTGGAGTTGTTAGCTCTATCATGGAAAAGGAAGGTAACATGAGGAATTACGGAATTACCGAATTAGGAATGAGTAGTAGCCTAGTGGTAGTGTAGTATGTCTTACAGGAAAATGATGGAATACAATTTGAATAATGGAAAGTTACTGATTATTTGGCTTGGATAACAATTTTGGTGAGAGCAGGAGAAATTTGAATAGTGGAGGAAATTTTCATCTGACAAAACATCAGGAATAATCTAGATGTATGACATATAATTACCTTACTCACTTAGCTTTCTTCCTAACTGAACCATCAGTTGAGCAAGAAGGTTGCCGTTTTGTTGCCTGCCTGTTTTGCGGCCAATTCCTTGGTATCTCCGCCCGTGTTGCTGTAGATCTGTAAGGTGAAATTGCATATGAATAAAAGGAATTATTCTATTCTATATATTGATTTGATTCAACATGAAAACAATGTTTTCATAATCACTATAATTCTTCATATTGAATGATTAGCGTAGACCAAAACAGTAGCAGGCCTTACACATACATTAGACAAAAAAATATTAGTGACCATCATTGTGGTTGGTTTGGTTAAACAAATGTAATTAGATGAATACTCATTCAAGGGTGAAATGGAAGTTGAATGAGTATTTATCTAATTATATTTGTTCAACCATTTACCAACCACAATAATGGTAACTAATATTTTTGGGAGCCGGATGAATGACTCTTTAAATTAATCGATGATGAGATGTAGGTTTTTCAAGTGATCAAAAAGATGGAGTCACGACCTTTATTGTAGAAACCAGCCCTGCAATAGCTCAAGCTGGTGGCAGTAATCAAACCCATAGGCCTGATTTACCCTTGCCTCCCGGTAATATGGAGCAAGTGCATAATGACTGATCTCTAGAGCTGGTTGAATGAGTATTATCTCGCAGGGTATCTTATATTCTATTCATAAGTTTGGTAAATATAGCCCTACTCAATTTGGACGTAGACGACAAGTCTCATCTACTATGAAGTTTTCATGAGTTTCATAGGTTTCAATGAAATATTACTGGCCTTTTCTTTGATGAAATGACTACTGATATGAGTCTTCATCTTACATGGCACTAGTCGATGGTGGTGGTGGATCATCGCAATCGTTGCCACTCTGTTAGCCGGAGACGAACGAAAACTCCTCTCCTTCATCAGAGATGTCAAAGTTCAGAATTGGAACCATCACGTTCTGCAAAAATTGAAAAAATGAATTAGGCCTACATTGGGGAGTTCACTATGAATAAAATGTCCTAGTATGTTATATGGCATATGGAGTTATATTGTAGTGGTTGCTCATAAAATGAACATACCATTGAATATACTTGGGGTTAAGTGAAATCTTGTAATGAGCATCATTATTTGGTTATCGTCATTTAAATATTGTAGGCGTGTGAAATCTGGGTTGATTCTCGATTTTGTGTGTATTTACTGTAATTAATGTATACCGGTACTCGATTTAAAAAGGTCTATCCACACATTATGACTATGACAAATGTACCAACTTTTACCTATGACGTGTACTTACATACATAAAACACAATGCTATATACTATGGGTGAATTGTCTATAATATATATCATCAATTTCATCACATAATTATATTATGTACAATATTATATACAATATACATATTTATAAATAAAGTTCTTACAAAATGGAATATCTTGAATGTTATGTTAATTAGTACATCTTACTGCCAATACCTTATGATCATCATCAAACTCGTTGACGAGTGGTGTGGCTGAATCTCCGATGAGGATTAGCATGATCTGGTCCGTCTCCGTTAGGTTATCTGGGGGCGGACCACCACCAGTCCCCTTACGAGTTACGATGCTTATTTGCACTATCCATAGCCACCTTTGCCGCTCCTTTCATTCGCTTATAAAGTCCTAATTTTAACAGAAAAAATAATTCCTTGATAAAAGGGTGGATTGCAAAGACTCAAGTCAAAGTGGGCCTAGAACCTTAAAAAATCAATGGCCTGGCCTACGCATAGTCCCACCGGTGGGCAAATGTACCAGTAGCATTGAATAAATAAGTATCCTTAAGCCTACAGGACTACTTCATCTTTTGTACATTTGTGATACTCGGTACCGGTACCAAACATTTGTTTTCCACCTCCAAACCAATTTAGAACACCATTACCTTGACCACTAATCCCCCAACCGAAACGAAGTTCTGTGCAAAAATACTAATGAAGCACATCAGGAACACATTACACCAAGATCTACAAGAAAACACTACTTTCAGCCACACAAAACTAAATTTAGTACCGACATTGAGTTTACAGTGTTATCACTATAAACTCAGTGGTACCGAGTAACACAAAACTTGCTCCACGCCTCTGTATGCAAAAAGACGTAACCTGTGTAACTGGCCTAAAGTAGAAAGAGGCACTGTGGGCCTGTTAGAGCTTATTACAGTAAAGGTGAGATAGGCCATAATTTCAAAGCAGAGGCACACATGTTACCACACAATATTTATTATTATATAAACTTACCTTGCAGCATCTCCACTGAGCGTGGAGGCAAGCCTGGGTAGTTTGAATTGTACTCCACTGCGATTCTCTCCCATGACCTTTTCTTTTTCTCAATCACGTTCGTGTTATATGACTTATTTTCTAGAATCATATAATCTTTCAAGATTGCAGAAAGCGTTGGCTTATTTTCAGCATTGAAATTGTCAATGCGTTTGTTCGCCATGATTTTCAATTATAACCTGATCTGTCAAAGTACGCCTAGTTATCACGTGACGCAAACGCGCGTTCCTATTGGCTGTCGACAGTCAGTTGACAGTGTTGTCAAGTGCATTATCAACAAAGCCTCGGCTGTGACTCGGCCGAGTTAAACCTCGTCTGAACTTCATCTCTGCACGAGAAAGCTAGGCGGCGGCTAGTCAGCATCTAGCTAGACGCCGTCTAAACCACGACCACGGCTCATGTCTTTGCAATCCACCCCGAGTCTTCGGGTGGATTGCAAAGACGGAGTTTAAACCCCGGCCTACCTTAGACGCCGTCCAAGTCAGAAATTCCATTGCAGAGACGATGTTTAGGCAAGGCCATGGCTTAAACCATGGTCTAAAGACGCCATTCTTAGATCGTGATGGGAAGGTAGTTTAAACCGTGGCTTAAGGCTTTTGATGCTATTTATGAATATTGTTTTCAAGCAAATTGAACGTTTTGGCGGGTTTTGCATTATTATTTCCATTACAATGAAAATCATTTTGATAGTTCAACTGATTACTCTTGAAGACTTTTCGAAATGGGAATGTATACTAATTATTTGATACATTAAAATGGTTTTCACGATTGATTTATATCATTTCAGTCATTCTAACCTAACCTTATTTTGGATATCATTTCCTTCAGTTCGTGATTGTTTAGACACTACTAGCATTGATGAAGATACTTCTTTACTCAATACTTTTAGATAATACTTGATTGAATTTTAAATTAGAATATCATGTGTTTCTCGTGAAGGCCTGGGGATAATAGAGATCACTAATAGAGATTGAATAATATACAAGTCGTGTCAAGTCCATCCTTGGGTTTTTAATTATTACAATTTATCTCCAATTCTGTTTTATTTCATGTTTCTGTTATGATATAGGCCCCTACAATTCTAAGGACAATGTTAGGTGGCAGAGTAGTCGTACTCGTAAGACCGAACCTCGCCCTTTGGATTGTACACCATACGATGTCAAATAAAGATCCATCTAATGTTGTATTTCACAAATTGCAAGATTTTATTACACAGTCAGAGTAGTCAAGAATCTGGGTTCAAGCAATGAATGGAACACAATTCACACAAGTCAGATAATGTACAACAAGAGTAAATTTATTAACATAATTCACATTATTATCATGATATTGATAGAATATTAACATCATTTACCACAGACCGACACATGAGGCAACCCGACGGCGAGCATCAACCAGATATCATAGAAAACAAGAAATTCAATTGTATCTGGGTCGTCGTCGAGGATCCAAAGTCCATTGTCACGTGAGCTACATGAAAAAAAAACGGAAGAAAGGTGATGTGAATATTCGTAGGGTAGACTCGCGACTCGAACGGTTGTTACCATGCTAAACAAATTCGATTTTTTTAAATTGGAGGGAGAACAATTTATCATTCTGACCACTCTTCCATTAATATTAAATACAGCTAAATAATATAGTTATAACAAAAGTGCATAACGATTAAGTTGCAAAGATGGACTCTTATAACTATTCAATTTTCAACAAACGCCTTGGCCACAGTAGTTGCGTCGATTTTATTCAATGCGCAAGCGATTGGGTATCTGGTAAATCCACATATGAACGTTAGAATGTAGCGATTATTTTGTAGGGTAGGTCGTAGGGGTCCTACAATATCGATATGACATCTTTGAAAGGGGCGTTGTAGTTCTTCGAATTTTTGTAGGGGTGCGTGAGTAGGGTGCGGAGAAGGTGGTTTACGTTTTTGGCACGAAATACAAGAATGACAAAAGTTTTTAATATCTTTGTGCATACCATACCAGTAACATCGTTCTGCTATCATGGTAGTTGTGCGGTGTACACCTCCATGTCCAATCTGATGGTAGTTTTCCATTACTTTATTAGTCAGTGTATTCGGAATTACTAATCTATTGTCACGATACAACAGTTTGTCATTATCTAAATTGAACCCTTGTCCATCTTTAACGCCGTTACTTTCTTCAAGTTTTATTATGATGATGTTAAGATTAGGATCTTTGCGTTGTTCACTCCGTATCTGATCTCTGTCTAGTGTGGGAACATATTCTATTTCCGGCTCCACGTGGTCTTCTGTGTCTGGACATCGCTTACTGTTGACATTCACTCTAAGTCGAGACAGGCCGTCTGCATGAGGAATAGAATGCCCAGGTTTATGCGTCACAGTGAAATCGTATTGTGATAACTGTAATACCCAATTCGTCTGCCTACTACTAGGTCGTTGAAGATTCACGAGATATGTTAACGCTGCATTGTCCGTTACGCAATCGAAGCTTCTGCCGAACAAGTATGGTTTGAATGTTTTAATAGCCCATACGAGTGCTAATGTTTCACGCTCATGCGTACCTCGTTTCACATGGTTTCAATTGTCTTGATAGGTAGGCAACCGGGTGATCATGTCCGTCTACGTTTTGTGACAAAATTGCACCGGCGGCGTACTGGCTGCAATCAGTGGTCAATTTGAATCTGAGATGAAAATTAGGATAGGCTAATACTGAGTCACTGCATAACGCATTCCTTAGTCTGATAAAAGATTCCTCTTGTTCCTGAGTCCATTCAAATTTCACATCTTTCTTGAGTAGCGCAGTGAGTGATTTGGCGGTTTTAGCATAGTCCGGAATAAAACGTCTGTAGTACGAAGTTAACCCTAGGAGACCTCGTAGCTCCGTTATGTTCAATGGTCGAGGATAGTTCGTTATGCAATCTATCTTCTGAGGGTCGGGCTTCAAACCTTCGGATGACACTATATGACCTAGATATTTGACTTCTTTCTCGAGGAAGTGACATTTTTCTGGCTTCAGCTTCACTCCTGCATCTTTTAATCGTGATAACACTTCCTTCAATCGTGTGATGTGCTCGCTCACTGTTTTCGAGTATATAATTATGTCATCTAAATAAACAAGACATTGCACTCCAACAAGTCCTGTGAGAACGGTGTCCATATACCTAGTGAAGGTTGAGGGAGCGTTGCACAACCCAAAACTCATCCTCGTGAACTCGTACAGTCGGTTGTTTACCGAAAAAGCCGTCTTCTCCTGATCTTCTTTCCTGATAGGTATATTATAATAGCTCGTCACCAAGTCGAAAGTTGAAAAGTACTTTGACTCCCCTAGAAGGTCCAGCGTCTCAGTGATGTTAGGTATAAGGTATGCGTCTTTTATCGTGACTGCGTTCAGAAACCTATAATCCAGAACCATCCTGTACTCCGTTTTCTCTCCCGTAACATCCTTTTTAGGCACGAGTATCACACTAGCGGACCATGGACTGTATGAGGGTACGACTATGCCCTTCTTTAAAAGCTTAGTCAACTCTTCATTCACCACGGGGCGTAAACTATGCGCTATTCTGTAGGGGGGCCTCTTTATAGGGGACGCACCTTCCTTTAGTAATATTCTGTGTTCTACTTTGCTTGCAAGTCCAAGCTCATCTCCGTCTTCGAAGAGTAGATCTGCATATTCGTAAAGTGCATGTTTAACATCTCTTTTATCTTCTTCACTTAGGTGCTCTAATTTGCACAGCTCGTTTATCTTTCTCTTCTGTTCATCAGTTGGTACCTTCGACTGATTGCTAATACTATTTATTCTCGGATTGTTCTCTTTAACTAATACACCTTCAATTTTCCCCACGTAGCCGACAATGGTTTTAGCAGGAATCCTCACTTCATCATCATTTATATTGATAATCTTCAATTGAACATCCATATCTTCTCTCTCGGTTACGACCGCTCTTGCACAACGTATACCGTGCACACGTATTTCTTCAGGATTAAATATGAGATCCTCATTTCCTTGGTCATTTCCATTACCGTAGAGCAATTCACGCTGCTTGCCCGCACATAGATATTCGCTACGCCTAGGTATAACAATATCATCACGAAGGTGGACCAATGATTCTTTGATACATTGCTGGTCTATTTCTTCTGTGATCGTATGAACCGATGAATGCTTAGTTTCGTCAGAGTTCACACGTGCGTTGTTATCACCCGTCACTTTTTCACTTTGCCTAGGCTCGATATCCCTATTTGTCTTACCTGCCTTTGTGACATCTGAGTAAGACATGATACGGCTTTGCATATCATTTTCTATAGGACCCGGGACGATAGGAGTAACTCGAAGTTTAGCGGCCAAATTAATTGCTTCTTGTCTCTCGTCGATCTTCTCTTTTACCGTTTCACATCGGACTGCGTCTTTCTCTCTATAAGGTCGCTTCGTTTCTTCTTCTGCATGTCTCACATTAACGGTATTCCCATTCAACTTGACAACGTTTCCATTCTGTATAAGTTCGTTCCTCTTCAAATCAACAATTACTTCAGAAAACTTCAGAAAATCCCGACCGAGAATCCCGTCTGTTTCCATGTGCATGTTATCATCACTTACTGAGAAGTTGAACTCATAATCTGCACTGCCAATAGAAACTGTCAACTCTACCTCTCCAATTATAGGCAAGGCATGACCTGTGATACCATAGACCGGACATCTTCTTTCTTGAAAATTAATCAGTCCCCTCTTCAAAACGGATTCGCTAATCAAGCTTATGCTTGCTCCAGTGTCAACCAATAGCGTTGCTTGAGTGCGCGGCTGTGAATGTAACTTGCTTTGAAGTTGTACCTTCACGCTGGTTATGTCTGTAGCGTCATGAGCTGGATATGTAGAATTCACTTTCCGTTTCATTTCCCGTTCATTCGAGGAGTCAATGAACAGATTGTCTAGTCTAAACGAGCGCCGTTATTCTGCGTATTAGCTAGATGGTTCGTTTGACTATGTGACGTTGGTCGGTACTGTTGTTGCCGCGGATGGTTGTAACTTTGATAAGGAGGTTGGACGAAGGCGGGTGGGTAAATTTGAGGGTTGCCGTACCTTTGCTGACCATCGTCCACTCTGTAATTTTGAAAATTGGGATTGTTCCCAAAACGATGTCCACCATAATTTTGGAAGTGATGACCTCCGCTTTGCATCCCATTGTTGTGATAGTTCGGCTGCATTTGTCCTTGATGCGAGTTATCACGATGCTCAGGCCTCTGATGCTGAGGAGGTTCGAACCACCTACCTCGTTGTTGCGTAGCATCGTTTGATAGATAGGGCTGCTGACTGTTAGAAGGTACTTGTCGTTGGGGACAATCTCTTATTAGGTGCCCTGGCTGAAAACACTGGTAACAAACGTACGCTGGTGTTACGTTGTTTGGTTGTACGTTTGTGAGCCTCTCGTAACGATGACGAAACCTCCGTTGTGGGTTTGGGAATTGAGTTGGAATGCTCTCTTGGCGTACAGCGTGTACGGTCTGAGGGTCGCCGAAGTACTCCATGTCGTACTTTTCCTCCCGTGTAGCGATCTCGAGCGCTTCTTCGAAGGTATCAGGAGATTGCGTCATCAGGTGCCGTTTGATCGGTCCCCGCAGTCCGTTCATGAAGTAGGTCAGGAGATTACGCTGAACTACCTCTCGCTCAATTACATTTCGTGGTTCCTCTTCGCCAACTACCAATGTTAGATACCCCGCTTTCTGTAGCCGCGATCCATAATCAGGAACTGTTTCATTTAATCGCTGTTTACAGTTCATGAATTCCTGTAAAAGCTGTATGGTCGGTGAGGACGTTTCGTATCTGTCTGTCAGTGCTTTTCTTATCTGAGCATCTGTCAGAGTAGAATAGTTGGCGAGTCCACGGAGATACTCTTTGGCTGCACCCGTCACATGATACTTTAAAACCTCTAATTTATTCTCGTTGCCCCACCGGCCTAACTTCGCGGCAACGTCTACGGACTCGAAAAATGATACTAGGGAGCCTGTTTTTGTGTTACCATCGAATTTAGTTACCATTGAGATGACACCCTTAAAATTATCATTAGTTTCCGCCATCGTATTCTCTTAGTCTACTAACCGATAATAATCAATACTTTACTCGAATACATCTATATTTAAACTTACGGTACTATGTATATACTTCCGGAACACATCAATGATCAGATAATTACTTAATAACACTTCATGGTACTATCTCGACGAAACAAAACGAAAACGGAGGGCTACACAACTAATCTGATTTTTCATGACACTCAATAATAAAGAAAACGTAGAGAAAAAAAAATTGACGACATGAAAGAAAATAATCATAAACTATAACTAGGTCTATATCTAGAAACGAGAAGAATAAACTAGAGAGTAAACAAAACTAGGCCCATGTTTGAATTGTTGAAGTTAATAATTTTGACATCCTGGAATGATCCCGACCGCTGTCTACCAGTGTTGTGGAGCGGGGTTTGATAGCACTGTCACCAGTTAATTTTGGGGGTAATTAACAACCCATATGGAAGGAAGAAGGCGAGGCATGAGTCCTCTTGCCGTGAGGCAAGAATTCAGAATTCAAAGCATGGCTCTAGTTTATGTTTATTGAAAATAAGATTACATATAAATAATAATAATTAAACTTACCGCATCGTCGAGCGTGATGTGTGACGACGAGTCAGGAGCAAAATGCAAAGTCTCTCGTCTAATAATTAGGGGTGAGTTTAAATACTATACCTAAAGTAGGTTAGTGACCAAGTACAGTAATGATACGGTACTGGTGAAAGGTAGGGACTAAAATTATACTATACTTTATATTAATACTAAAATAATACTATCTTATGTCCGCTTCATCACAATCATCAGCGTATATCATTGTCTTTGCATCTGCCCCTTCCTTCACTGGTTCCACTTTTCTCATCATCTCATCCATCACCAACACAAACAACATGGGTGATAGGACACTGCCCTGCCTAACTCCACTCTTGACATCGAACCACTCCGTCCTGCCTCCATTTGTTTGCACCGAAGCCTTGCATTGCTGATATAAACTCTTCACACGGTCTATCATCCCTTCATCTATCCCCTTTGCCCTGAGACCCTCCCACACCCTTTCTCTGGGAAGATGATCGTATGCTTTTTCTAAATCTAGGAAAGCCATATACACTCTACTTCCCTCCTCCCACCTTCTTTCCAACAGTTGTCTCACCGCAAATATCAGGTCTACTGTAGATCTGCCTGTCCTAAAACCATAGTGCTCTTCCCTTCACATGGGTTCTACTAGCACTCGCATTCTTCTTTCGATGATTCGTTCGTACAGCTTGGCTGCCTGGCTCATCAACGTTACTCCCCTATAATTTTTACTTCTTTTTCTGTCTCCTTTCTTGAATATCACTGTTATTACTCCTTTCACCCAATCTTCCGGCACTCTCTTCTGCTGCCATGCTGCCTCCATCACACGATACACCCAATCCACCCCCCACTGTCCTGCTGCCTTCATCATCTCTACCACTATCTCATCTGCTCCTGCTGATTTACCATTTTTCATCCTTTTTATTGCCTGTGCTACCTCATCTCTTGACACCCTCTCCACACAGTCCTCTCCTCCCTTCGCCGCTTCCTCCACTTCTTCTGCCCGTGTATCTTGTGCATTCAATAGCTCTTCAAAATGTTCTTTCCACATTCTCTTCAGTTCACTAGGTTCTCGAATCAGTTTATTATTCTTATCATAGATGATCTTCTGCTCCTCCTTGTCTCTCCGCTTTTCTTTCATAATTCCATACAACATTTTCTTATTTCCCTGGCTATCTTTCTCCAACTTCTCGGCAAGCTCTACCATTGTCCTCTTCTTCTCCTTCTCAATTATGCTCCTAACCTCTCTCTTCCTCTCTAAGTAATCCAATATATTTCTCGCCGATCTATCTCTCTCCTTCCTGATCCAAGCTTCCTGTTTCTGTTTAACTACCCTCCTCACCTCCTCGCTCCACCATGCCGTCTCCTTTGCCTTCCTCTTCCCACTTGACCTTCCACACACTTCGTTTGTTATCTGTATCATTACTTCTTTAAACTCTCTCCATTCTTCTTCTACGTCCCTTATTTCACCTCCTGGTACTCTCCCCTTGATCAACTTTTGAAATTCCCTTTTAACACTCGCTTCTTGCAGTCTCCATATCTTCAATTTTGCTTGTTTTCTCCCTATTTTTCTTGTGGCGTACTCTTTGTTCCACTCCTGTCCGCCCCTTATTGTGGCCACCATGAGTCTGTGATCTCCATCCAATGCCACTGTTGGATTCACAGCTGTATCACTAACCCATTTTCTTACCTCCCTACTCGCTATAATGTAGTCGATCACCGTTTTCTTTTCTCCATCCCAGCTGACGCGTGTTACCTTTTTATCCGCTCCCTTTTCGAACAGTGTGTTATATATGATCAATTCTTTTCTTACACACATCTCTATCAAATTAATTCCATCTTGATCTCTACTCCCGTATCCAAATTTACTCAACACTCCTTCGTAGCCTTTCCATTCCTTTCCCACTTTTGCATTCAGGTCCCCTATGATTAGCACCCTTTCTGCCGTAATGATGTTTTCCAGTTCCTTCAGAAAATGTTCCTTCTCTACCATCGGTCTTCCCGTTTGAGGTGCATATACTTGGATAATCTCCGTTGTCTTTTTTTCCATCTGCACTGTCATCTTCATTATCCTATCGTTCGTGTTTTCCACGCTAATAACTTCCTCTTTCATCTTCTCATTCACTACAAATCCTACTCCGTTTCTTCCTTCCGTTCCTACTGACCACCACAATTTATATCTTTCTCTCAGCTCCTTCGTCCCTTTCCCCTTCCACTCAGTCTCACTTAGACCTAAAACCTCCAGCTTCTGATCCTTCATAACGTCAATAAGTTCCTCTATTTTTCCATCAAGCGTCATAATATTGAGTGTACCCACTCTAGTCTTCATCTCTCCTAGTGTCTTTCGCTTTTGTCTTCTATATTCTATACCTTCCTCAATTTTGCCTGTAATTGTGACTATGTTACTAGTGACCACCCTTACTTCCTCACTGCCCTTATCCTGACTAGATGGCCTAGATCGTCTCTTTGCCGCCATGTTCTTGCTTCCTTGTGTTGCTAATTCCCCTTTGTCTTCATTCTGCTTTGGCTCTTCTTGCGTTGGCTTAGGAGTTATGTTGTGCTTCCGTACACCCACCGTGTCCGAAAAACCTTTTCTAATAATGATAATAATAATAATAACCCTTATTACCAGAAGACTACGTCATACAGAATGGTAATTGTCATTATTATAGGATAAGACACAATATATTCAGTAATTAGATGGTCAATAATCAGTACATTCTTTGTTCTTAGGTGTTTGCTGCTCTTCGGTTCTTTGCCGAGGAAAGCTATCAACTGGATATCGGGAGGCGTTCCAGTCTTGTTACGGACATAACATTCGAATATTTCACTTGATTTAGTTGATAATAATTTTGCAGAAATAATATAAACTGGGGTAAAATCATGTACGTGTCACGAGCTGAATGAGTGCGGGTATAAAGACGGTGGAATATATGAAATTGTAAACAAAATATCGGTGCGACCAAATTTTTGTAGGCAAAAATATCGTGAAGACCCAATGCTCGCGGACAAAAATACTGCGCAGATTTCTTTTCTTGTTTTTTTCTTCGGTAGGCCTAACCTGATGGAATCAAACAATTTCATAGGCTATTAAGAAACTACGGCCATGTTAGTGTAGCTCGTGAAAACTTGTATTTTTGTGCTTCTAATGCTAAAGCGAGCAGACGAAAGAAACTAAACCAATCGTTTGCGTAGTCTAACGCGCTTCTGGTTCGGTACCGGTATGTGTATTCCATCAAAATTATGTATCAGCATACACTGTAATCCTGTTTTTTCTTCATTTACAATCCAAACAAAAAAAATACAATTTTATATTATGGAAAGTACGGTCAACTCAGAGAGTTCCTGGCGTGAAAGTTTACACGCCTGGCAGACGTCTGCGGTATCTCGGCTTGAAAGTGCACAGATTTACCAAAAAGTAGCTCTAACTCATCTTCTGGAATTATCGTACTGGTTTTACTCATCCTGTTTGATGAGCCAACTAATATGTGAATGTGAAGGCCCATTAATTTACATTTATATTTTCAATTTAACTAATTAAACTGAACATACAACTTGTCACTTCATTTACACATACCTAGTAGGCCTGTGGTAAATAATCAACAAATTGATAATTATGCCTGTTTGAACTTTTTGGTTGGTTGAGAAAACAAATAGGATGTATTGAAATAGGAAATATGATCACAAATAAATTCTAGTGCCAATTGTCCTTTGTATTGTATTAAGGCTCAGTATTACCACGGCCAGTTAGTATTTATCTGAGAGTTGGTGAAAACAAATAGCATAGGTAACCATGGTGATAACAAGTTTGAACTGTCAGATAAAGGCTAACTGGACTTGGTAATACCTAGGATTATAGCTATCTACGATGGATACGCGACTGTGACGTCACTTATGGTAGTTCTAATGCAGAGCGATCTCAGGAACAGTGTAAGAGATATGGTGGCGCCTCGCCGCGGCACTGCAAGGTACTTACATGGAATCAAGATGGAAGACAAATACAGCTGGGATCGAAGTTTTTTTTTAATGTACTTCATAATTCGTTTTCATATTAATCCAAAATCCGAGTTATATTATGAACGAGATTAATGTTTTCTCCCATGTTCACTGGTGAGCACTATCCATGCATGTGAGCTATTTTCTACACTCTATGTACAGTATAAAAGCTGCGTAGTTATAGGGGGCCTATATGCTTCAAACATAAAAAACGGTGTCAGCTACTGTTTATTTTTCGTTTTATACATGGATAGCGTAAGAAGCACTTATGTGATACTCATCGTTGGACAAGTAGTGCAACTTAGAAAAGGACAATGTACTTTTCATGCGTTGATAGAACGTTTTTCTAATTGTTTCTCTCTTTCAAAAGATCGCAATTTTGACAGTGACAGCCATCAGTCAATGCCTATTTTCATCTCTCGTCCAGGCCTATGAGTGCCTGGGCCTAGCTTAGGCAAGTCTAGGCCTAGCTTAGGCAATGCCTAGGCCCTAGGCCTATGTACAGAAATTAAAACCTGAGCTAGAATGCCTAAAATAAAGAGGCGTAAGCGGGTCGGGCAGAAGAAAAAGTATTATGGAAGAAAGGTCAGTACAATTTAAATATTTTTATTCATATTAAGGCCTAGGGCCTAGGCGTAGGCTCTGGAAAAACATGAACATAATATGGCCATATGTTAGTAGGCCTAGGCCCATAGCATTGAATTTGTAGTGTTTACTACAAATTCAATGGCCATAGAGAGGCTTCCTGCCAGATTATTTCAACTTGGCCATTCAACATTATTTCAACATTCAACATTATTCGGATCACTGAGACGCGTGGTCGAGTGCTAGCACACCAAACTGTCATTCTAGAGATCAGGGGTTCGATTCCTGCCATGGTCGACCATCCTGTCGGAGCTATTTCGTGGTTTTGCTAGCTGCTGTTTAGGTTTAGATAAACTGGGATGGTTCCGATCGATCTCTTCCCACAATTCATGAACACCTAATTAAATAACCGTTCATTACACCTTCCCACCATCCCATTCTTCATCCACCGATACCAATGGATCTTAGCATTGAACACTAAGAATTACAATGTCAATGATCTTAGTCATCAGTATGGTCCATTGTTAACCCAATTTAATTGAAGGAACAATAAATTAGACTCATTTATTTATTTATTTTTCAGCCTCCTTTGGAAGAAAGGCTTCTCTATGAATCATTTGAAGAAGCTCCAAGGCCAGAAGAAACTGGTAATAATCAAGAAACAGTAGAAAATATCTTAACTGTTGTGACAGAAACAGAACCACACGACAGCCGTACATATTCTTCCGTGGATCGAAATGTTCTATCAAGTACCATGCCTGTTCAAACACTGCACTCAAGCAGCAGGTCTTATTCTCCACAAATCATACAGGTAGGTCTACTGGATTGTGAAAATGAATTTCCCTTATAAATACCAATAGGCCTACCTACTGTGTTCAATTAGTTTGTAAAGAAATAGGCACCTGTCATGATGTAGGTCTAGGCCCAATCATATGTGGATAGGAAAAAATAAATAAAAGTGAATGGCAGAAATTACATAATTAGAGTCTTGAATTGTGAATTCTTTCAAATGCTACTGGCGTTATAGTAGGCCTATAAGACTGAGACGCGTGGCTGAGTGGTAATACACTGAACCATCATTCAGGAGGAGTCTCACACACGGGAGACCTGCGGGCAAATAGTTTAGTTGTAATTTCCACTGCTAGAGTGCACCCGACACCAGTTATCGATAAATGTACATGTAAACTCCGTTCCGCCTGCCGGCGGTATATGCGAGGTTTGGACACTAACCTAACCCAATAACCTAACAGCAAAACTCAAGCAAAACTCAACCAAAACCAAAATCAACCGTAGCAGCTCATATCCACTCCAGATGAAAGATGGTTAAATCCTCCTAGGATCTAATATATGTATCAGTGTCTACACTGTATCATGAAAGTGATCAGATTAATTTCAATTCTATTGATTAGATGAGCGTAGCGAAGACTTCAATTTCACATACCGAAAAAAATGGGCTTCGTTTTTATGTTCTCAGGGTTGAGGTCCAAGTTGTGAAGTTCAAATACTCTCCTTTAATACCGATACCACTCTTTTCTCTTCCTTAACCAGTCAGAGTTACCTGCCGAGTTGGTCACTTTCAACCAGTCCACCGAGCTTGTATACAAGGAGCAGCCCACAGAGTTACCTGCCGAGTTGGTCACTTTCAACCAGTCCACCGAGCTTGTATACAAGGAGCAGCCCACAGAGTTACCTGCCGAGTTGGTCACTTTCAACCAGTCCACCGAGCTTGTATACAAGGAGCAGCCTACAGAGTTACCTGCCGAGTTGGTCACTTTCAACCAGTCCACCGAGCTTGTATACAAGGAGCAGCCCACAGAGTTACCTGCCGAGTTGGTCACTTTCAACCAGTCCACCGAGCTTGTATACAAGGAGCAGCCCACAGAGTTACCTGCCGAGTTGGTCACTTTCAACCAGTCCACCGAGCTTGTATACAAGGAGCAGCCCACAGAGTTACCTGCCGAGTTGGTCACTTTCAACCAGTCCACCGAGCTTGTATACAAGGAGCAGCCTACAGAGTTACCTGCCGAGTTGGTCACTTTCAACCAGTCCACCGAGCTTGTATACAAGGAGCAGCCCACAGAGTTACCTGTCCAACCAGTGTGCACTGACCAGTTATATGTGTTACTTTCAAGACACATGCAAGATTCAGTTCTATGCTCTCATGACTGGAGTAGGCCTATGTTAAAGGTCAATCAGGGCATCCTCTTCTATAAGTTAACAACAAATCTTAGTAATGTAAAAGTTCAGCGGTCATTATATATTTCTAACATGGGGGATTTTGATATCTTCATTAATAATTTACCTCTGCCCAGAGAACACAATGTATGGTCCAAGTGCCAGGACCTACCTGCATTGTCGTCGGATACTTTAGACGTTTGGAAGGATGTTATTCAAAGTGTTCTGAATTCTTTGTCCGAGAACATTTGTCCGGGAAACTTTGAAATAACATATGCTTATCTGTGGCTTGATAAATGTAGGTATGAGAAGATTGGCTTTATCGAATCAAACTACGACGCACCTTCACCACTCAAGTGTACTTTTCGTGTATGGAATTGTTCTTTGCTCACTAAACGTTCCAAGTGTGATCAATGCCTTGCATTTAAAAATGCACTTCAAGTGCAGCATCATCGTGAGAAAGTGAGAAATTTAACTGAAGCATCTACATCAGCTATACAGCGTCCAAATTGTACTATGAATGAAAATGAATTGAAAAAAAAATTAAGTCATGTCGCTGCTCAAGTTTGTTCACTAAGGAGTAAAGTCAAATATCGGGATGCCAAAATTAGGAAATTGATCCAAACTGAAGGTGTAACATTAGAATCTAATTTATCGAATGATTTCACAGCTCTTATTGAAGGTAATGAAAGTAACTTTTCAGATGTTCAGAAAGTATTTTGGGTACAACAACAAAAATCTGCAAAATTAAAAAACAAAAAAGGTATGAGATGGCACCCACTACTGATCCGCTTGGCTCTGCGAATCAAAATGATTTCAAATTCTGCTTATGAAGCATTAAGAGATTCAGGTTGTATATCGCTACCCTCACAACGCACACTCTACGACTATACTCACCACATGACAGCGACCGAAGGTTGTCAAAAAGTTGTGTTTGACAAACTTCTGGACAATGTACAGAAGAAGGTAGGTGACCCAGAGAAACGTTTTTTTAGTCTCATGTTTGATGAGATGAATATTAAAAACAATTTATGCTACAAAGCATCTACTGGAGAATTTTTGGGGTATTTAAATTTGGATCAGGTAGAAACAGAATTTGCCAAAGTTTCTCAGATTTTGGAAGGAAAAGAAAATGTTGAATCAGATATTGCTAAAAAAGTGCTAGTTTATATGGTTCAAGGGTTGTCGTGTAAGCTTAGGGAAGTAGTAGCAGTTTATAGCACCGTTGACCTTGTAGCGTCGCAGATTTATTCTCGCACATGGGATGTTATCTTTCAGTTAGAATCGATTGGGGTTAAAGTTTTGTGTTTGGTGTGTGATGGAGCGTCACAGAATCGTAAGTTTTACAATATGCATCCCCCTCTCACAACCCCCAGTAAGCATACGTTTGACACTATCAATCTTTCTTCGCCCGATTTGAGGCCAATTTTCTTTCTATCGGATCCACCCCATTTATTGAAAACGCTCAGAAACTGTTTCTCGAATTCATACGGTCACCGCAAAGCTAGAAACTTGTGGAACAATGGCGATATTTCTTGGTTCTTAATAACAAAGTTATTTGAAGATACAAAAAATGATGTGCTGCGCCTTGCTTCAAAACTCACATCAAACCATGTTTATTTGAATGCATTTTCTTGCATGAAAGTGAAGTATGCAGCTCAAGTATTAAGTGAGACAGTGGCATCAGCATTGGAAGTGCATTTCAAGGACTATCCTAACATTGAGATTTCAAAAACTGTAGAATTTATAAGATTGTGTGATCAATTTTTTGATTCCCTCAATGGGTCTCATTCCCTAGAAGGAACGAAAAAAAGGAATCCTTTCTTAAATTCATACACGGCTACTGATGACTGGAGGTTTACGTATCTGAATGATACAGTCTTGAATTATTTTGATAATTGGCAATCTTCA
The DNA here is from genome assembly GCA_964007535.1 of Brachyptera risi. Lineage (NCBI taxonomy): Eukaryota > Metazoa > Arthropoda > Insecta > Plecoptera > Taeniopterygidae > Brachyptera > Brachyptera risi. The sequence goes on from OZ023329.1 coordinate 15,430,828, forward strand.
GTCATGTCACGGCCCGGTGAGTTTAAAAATGCCAAGAGGGAGAAAATGATGATCAGTCGACAAACTGTTGACGGCATGTACATCACTGTTAAAGGTTTTACTGGTGCAGTAAGGTACTTGCTGGATCACGGTGTCAAATTTGTCAACGCTCGCTGTTTCAACCAAGATTTGCTGGAACAATATTTTTCCAAGCATCGACACAGTGGTGGGTCAAATGATAATCCAGATCTTAACCAATTCTTACAAAATACAGTTACACTAAGACTTCAAGGAGACCTTGCTGTGGCAAGTAAGAAAGGTAATACGGAATCCGAGAGGTGCAGGTTTCTCTTGAATAGTGAACCTTTACCTAAGAAGAGAAAGGATTAATTGTCACAGAAGGCCTATGCTCAACTTTTAGGTTCAATTGTCTATGAATTTAGTTAGTATTAATAATAATGATAACATTTATTCACAGTAGGCCTACAGTATACATATTGAAACATGTTAGAGTATAAGTGTATCAAATAGGGTTGCCGATCGATTAGAATATTTCATGACTTGGATTCAATATTGAACTGTAATATTTGAAAATTCATTATCGAATTGAAAATTCGGTATTAGCTGAAATTAGTTGAATCCGTAATGAGTATTTTGCTTTTTTCTAAATTCAATACCGGTATTGATTAAAAATGATTTCGACTTATTTCGATTGATGTTCGATATTGTTTGCCATTTTCATATCGAACGGCAACCCTAATATTAAATAAGTAACTGTACAAGTGATTTATTTTTAATGATTTTGTTTAATAATAGTAGAAGAATTGAAATCTTTCTTCTTGTACCTAATGACTAGTACCATTTTACAAATAAAATCAGTCTCATGAAATCCTAGTTTCTGGTCATTATATTAACATGTGTCTGCAGTACTACTTTTTTAGAGCTGTTCTTATGGCAGCATCACCTCGCGTAACTCCCTTCATCCTATTGTCTCGTTTCGCCGTTGCATGGCCTATCAAGGTGGTGAAGCTCTTCACAACACCGTCCATAAAAACAAGCTGGTGGTTTTCTGATAAGTGAGGAGTTAATTTTGACCATAAACTTAGACTCGCATTGTCTTCATACACTTTATCAAGGACTTCATCAAATTTCAAACGAATGTTCTGCTCAATACTGCGTCCCAAGTGCATGATAATATTATGGATGCGCATGAAGAACTGGGTCGCATTCTCTGACAATACGCACAATCCTCCTCGGTTGATTTTGAGAGTCCACTGTTTGAAGGTTTCTTTTGTAATTTTGATGTCCAAAAAGTTTTCTCGAATGGATTGTAATCTTAATTTAAATATTCTATTTTTGAACTGATATTTTAAGCTTTTCTTCACAAATCCCCTTATAATGTAACCACCAACATAATGAATAATTTTTTCATCTTGACTGGAAAAAGTAGGAATTGAAATGTTGGGTCCCAATGAAGATGTTATTTTTTCTACCTTCAGTTGCATGCATTGTTTGAATAGACAGAGACAAAATTTTGAAAAGAAGATATTGAAATGTCCAGGATGATTTGAGATGTTAATTACATGTGAGAATGACACTCGGCACATTTCACGGTACTCGAGATTGCCCAACAAAAGGGTGAAGGAACGTAGTGAGTTTTCATAGTCGGATACAGGATTTACAGTTAAAGGTGAAAGGTAAACAGTTTTTAACAAATCAGGGGAAAGCACATTGAGAAATTGAAGAAATTTTGAATTTTGATTATCAGAATGTTGTAAGAAACTTGTGATTCTTTCAACTCCTTGAGCCACATCACCACTAGAAGAGATTTCATTGGCTCTTCTCAGATCTTCGAGACTTTTTTGGGCAAGATCAGGCAACACTTTCAGCAATTCGGCCTTGCCAACAATCTTGAGTTTCAAATCTGCAATGAAAAAGATTATCCAAGTTAATACTAAGCTGGAGAAATAACCATAGTCATTCTCAAAATATGTTCAATAATTTATTTAATATCAGGGCCAGGTCTCAGTTGGGCCATAGACCAAGTCAGGCAACCCCAACCCTAGATGAGGCCTAGCCTGGGCCCTACTATAAGTTGAAATATACAAATGACTCACCTGCTAATCGATGAATTCTGCTGTGCCTGCTAAGAGAATTCTTGCATTTGAAAGTTCCACTGCACTTTTGTTCGTGGCAAGAGAATGTGTTTGGCTTAGGCCTGGTTGCCTCTGACCTAGGCCTAGGTTTATTTTTTAAAATACCTTTGGTCTTTGATACCGGCGTTGATGTAATGATATTGGAACTGAAAGAAATATCTGAACCATTCTCCAACTGAATGGTTCATTTATGGAGGAATGCAATAGAATTTCATCTTCTGAACAATTAACAAACTGCTCCCATGAATCTTCCATTTTTGGTCTACCGGAATTCAAACTATCAATTCTAATATTGATAACTTTGAACAATCTACCGCGCGTTTCGATTTCGATTCTGTTGCGATAGGTCGACCATGGTTCGATACGCGGCATTCCTTTCTTACACAGTTCCCGAGTGACCTTGAACAAAGTCGCGTATCCATCGTAGATAGCTATAATCCTAGGTAATACCGGGCCTAATTCCACTATATTTTTATTATTTTATAACCTTCAACTATCCTGATTGAAATTTAATTTGATCTTCGAGTTTGGTAATACTGTTAGGTATTATTTAGGCCTACTCACTATGAATTAAAAATATGATGGATTGAAATCAATGTTGCCTGTCGATGTCAAGAAGTTACAGGTACATCGATTGATCAAAGTTTACCAAAGGTGCAAGCTGTACCTACTACGTTAGTTCCAATGCTCAACTATTCACCGTACAGCACAGCACGAACTTTTCAACATCGTTTCAACACATCGATAAATACCGATAATAAGCCTCTCTGCGTTACTCGGCGAGGGAGCAGAGGACGGACCAGCTATTACTACCAAGAATTCCACGTCCCTTCTCTTAGAACCCCTCTTTTTACTGTATGGCAGTGTAGGAAGGTGATACCTAGCTAAAATAATGATGTTGATGGTTAATATAAATCATTGATCACGCTACGAGGTAAGCTGGTGGAGTTGTAAATTTGTCTCTGAAATGATCAAAATTTAGGCCTACTCTCTCAAATTGCCCTTGTTGCCTCTCCTGATTTGAAATCTCTGGCTCCAACGTTCCATTCTCCTGAACCACATAATGCTGGATGGCTGAGCTGGTTCGTTATCTGACGAGGAGGAGGCACTCTGAGGAGCAGCGACAATTTAATGCATCGAATGAAAATGTTCTTTGAGATCATGACAGTTTTATGATACAAAAAATGAACTACATTCTTGTGTTCAATTTCAGATCTACAATGTAATATCACATTCTAGTTTTCTATAAATTATTCTTTAGGCAGTGATTACTTCTTGTTCAACAAGAAAAAATGTTAGTTTTTGTTGTAACGACAATAACCGTAGGCCTATGCATGAATTCTACCAGGGAGAACGGTAATTTAAACATCACTCCAACCGAAATGAGAAATAAACTATGTCGGTTTGCAACACGACTGTACGCGTTCATGGTGGGTGTATTAATATTGTATCAAAGTGAAGCTGACGCAGTCTATACCTGACAAAGTTGAATACTGACACTCTTGACCACATAAAACTGCATGTATTTAATTTTGGTGTATATATAGAGAGTCAGTGAACATTCTTGATTGTAGCGTATGGACCTATTGTTTGCTTTCCAATAGATTTCAGATTTTTAAATATAGGATACATTAATTTTGTTGTCGAGCATAAAATCAAATGTCCTATCAGATTTGAAGAAGTATGATGAAATGTGATGATGCGTATCCCAAACTCAACAACGTCGGGTTTCCTCTAATCAAGACTTTCCCGATAAGGTGCGCAATGCACACTTCGGTGTCAGTCAGCTGAATGTTCGGTGGAGAACCAATGTCTAAAATGAATTCGGAATTCATAACCAATAATAGGGCCCACATAAGAACTATTAGACTACTCCTACTACCAGTTCATTTTCATTTTTCATATTCTATATTATTATATAATATTCCAATTATTATTATTATATATTTTAATTATCATTTCATATATTGAATTATTCATAATATTTTAATTTGATAACCATTTCATGCCTGCATGATAAAAGTTCCATTTTCACAATTTTCCCCCCAATTTCATATCAATTTACTGATGAGAAGAAAGTAATTTTTCACTTTTTGATTTGTTCGTCCCGTTTGGGAGATACAGGGTGTGACCATATGGTAACGCTAAGCAAATCTGGAGCCAGGTTGTGATCGAAATCAACACGCGTATTATCGAACACGGACACGGAGTTCATTCAGAATATTCATTATGATGAGCGAGATGATGAAATTATTCACAATATGGGTAAAATTAGTTGTTACTCTCAAGAATTTTCAATGTTTAGTTAGATATTTAGCATCAAGGGTTGTGAACTGTGATACTCGGAGAAATAGTTCACACCCGGACCATATCGGCCTCTTTGTTCTTTCGACACTTACTGAATTCACCCAAGCAGCATTCCAATTGTTTGGAATGGCTATGAACAAATGATTGAATATATCATAATGGTCCAATTTTGTCTGAAACTGGTACTCATTTCCCTGGCATCCTGCCTACAGCAACGGCAGATTTTTGGTGATAGGCCTCGGTACTCTCCGACGCCTCCGTGCCCCTCCTCTGTATACGCGTTACCGTCACCTTCGTCTGAGATGACAGTTGCCGCTTCAGGTTTGTTTGGGTCCCACTCTTTATCCCGGCACCCTTAGGGCACTACCTCTTACACCCTAACACATGCCTCTGAGGATGCACTCATAAGGATGCCGGAATCTAGCACTTGGGGTACTTCCCGTCACGTCCGAACGATCCTGCCTGCCGGGTGCCCAGAGGGCGGAGTTTTCATGTTGCCAGCGGTATATGGCGGCTACGCATCAAATCCCCGAAAACCCACATCTCCGAAAACCCAAATCTCCGAAAAATGTAATGTTCGAAGTGTCGGAGATATGGGTTTTCGGAGATGTGGGTTTTCGGGGATATGGGTTTTCGAAGATATGGGTTTTCGGAGATTTGGGTTTTCGGAGATGTGGGTTTTCGGGGATTTGAGCACTCGAGTGAACAAAGTGTCGGACGGATGGGTTTTCGGAGATATGGGTTTTCGGAGATGTGGGTTTTCGGAGATTTGAGCACTCGAGTAAACAAAGTGTCGGAGAAATGGGTTTTCGGAGATGTGGGTTTTCGGAGATTTGGTCATGGGCGTAATAGTCGATTCAGGCACAGTCAACTGCAACCAATCAGTCTTGCGATACGATAATGACGCGCTCATTGTGTACCTGCTATTTTATCCATATAGACCTCGCTCACAATGAAATCGGCGGCAGATTCAAAGATTCGAATGGACTCGGAAATAAACCTGAAATTACCACTCAGGCTCGAAATTTGCTAGACTCGTACGCCTCTAATATATATTTATATATATATATATATATATATATATCATCCCGTTTTTTTCTGCGGTAACTTGTATTAATTAATTAATAGAACTCAGACAAATCATTTTTTCTGTTTCACCGACGTTATGTTCATTTCGAAACATATTTTCAAGGCTGAATCTTTTGACTCTTTTATTTTCATTCATTATTGAATTGTCGATTCTCATTGACTGCTATGGGGAACTGGCTATTGAGAAATCACCATGGTTTTGAAATGACATCTAAACTACTCGCATGTGTATTCACTGTTCAAGTATAGAGACTAATTTTAATATGTAATGTAACAAGATCTTGAAGTAAATTCAAACCGAGACGCGTGGCCGAGTGGTAACACACTGAACCGTCATTCGGGAGACCGGGGTTCGATTCCCGCCATGGTCGACCATCCTGACAGGAGTTTTTCGTGGTTTCCATCTGTCGTTCAAGTTGATACTGGGTTGGTTCCTTAACAAGAGGCCACGACCGACTTCTTCCCACTATCCAAAACACTCAATAAAATAACCTCACCATCCCATCCATCTCATTCATCATCCACCGACGCCAATAGATCGTAGCCATCAGTATAGTGCGTCATTAAAACCCAATATAAAAAAAGAAAGGAAATTCAACATAAAGTTATTAATACATATAAATTGAGAAAGAATGTGCCCTCCATTTTTTATTTATTCCCTCTCTCTATTGATGATCAACCATGCTTTCCATGATGTAATCAATTACCGTCTCAAAGATCCCATTCTAGCCATATCTTGCAGTCTTTTGCTTTTTCTTCTTCTCGAACCAGTGAATCAGTGAATTCCTCGCACACATCCAGTAGACCCAGCAAACAAAATGTTGCGGTCGAATGTGGGCGAGTTAAGGGCCAGTAGTGAATTTAGTGGCGTTTTGTGGGTTGTGGGTAATTTGAAATACGCCCATTCAATGTCCATATGGGCGGCTTGATGGCAAGATAGTTGTTGGTAGGATGGTTATTGCCCTAACGGCAGTTTGAGGGCTCGAACAGGACATATATACCGCTGGCAACATGAAAACTCCGCCCTCTGGGCACCCGGCAGGCAGGATCGTTTGGACGTGACGGGTAGTACCCCAAGTGCTAGATTCCGGCATCCTTATGAGTGCATCCTTAGAGGCATGTGTTAGGGTGTGAGGGGTAGTGCCCTAAGGGTGCCCTAATCACTAGATGTGGGCAACAAATGTTCATCTCACAGAGCTTGGGCGAGATTCATAGTGCCATGAGGGTGCCCCAAAGGCCAGACGTGGGAACATTGTTATATGGACTGAAATGGTCAAATAATTATAATATATTTTGTTTCATGTTTTAATTCATTCAAAAATGGATCTCATACTGTTTTTTACTCGGTTCCAAACATGTTTACGGACTGAAGTCCGACCATGACCATTGTCGATTGAGTACAATATACATTACAGATACATACATTTATATGTATGATTTATACATACATTTTGTACATTATTTACGAACAACAACACCGAGCGATTTTCACAACTTGTTTACTAGGCCTAGACAAATCAATGCCTAGATCATCAGTTTCAGAAAGAAATCAGGCCTAATTTTTTTCAGGAATTGCAATATTCATTGCAATATTGTCTAATTAATACATAATGTTTGCGCCGTGGCAAATCCAACAGGATTTATTTGCGGCACGGGGAGATAATCCTACGACTATTGACGACTGGGGTTGATATAAGTGGACTGTATAGGGTTTGAGAAAAGGGTTTAGAATATAAAGCACGATACCCGAGTTTCTCCTGGGCGGCATGTCTGGAGGCGTCGCAACGATGCACTTGAGGGAATGCACTTTGTGCGAAGACGTGGGATAGGAGAGAGAAATACGTACGTCAGGTTTAGGTTGGGTTACGGTAAAGAACGAAATGAAACGAAAAGGAATAGTACTGCGTGATTCAACTGAATAAAACTTCACTGAATATCAAGTAGAAAACAATGCGACTTGCATATACACGAGAAAAGCCACTGACGAATGGGTGTGCAAAACGGGACGACAAACGACAAACGAGCAACTAAACTTCTAGTTTCGAAAAAAACGAGGCTGCAACTGGGCAGAATCTCTAACTAGCGACTGCACTAGACGGGACAGGAGAAATAACTAACAATGAACACCTGAACGAAAGGAACATATGACGACGGTAATGACAACCGAGAATCGGTACCTGCCGTTGGTCACGTACACCAAAGGGGTTGGGGGATGACAGATGCAATCGCAAACGAGAAAGTCAGAATACGTCACAATGTGACGTAGCGTAACACAACGTGGGAAAACGAGATAACATGCTTCATGACTGAAGGGAACTCGGCGCCAACACATATCAAAAAGTGAGGTAATCCCAAATGTGTTCAACATAATGGTGGTTAACTGCAGAAGTCTCTGCAATAAAATCGATATATTACGAACAATGCTGGAAATGTACCGACCATTGATAGTGGTGGCAGTAGAGACATGGCTGAACGACAGCTATACAGCAAACGAAATATCGGTGGATGACTACGTATTTTATAGAAGGGACAGGGACAAATATGGAGGTGGAATTATGATCGGGCTTGCAGATGGTGTGAAAGGTTTCGGGGAATGGAGAGATGAAGAGGTGGAGATGGTGGGAATGAAGCTCAAGGTGGAGGGTACGGCATTTGACTTTATAGCAGTTTATAGGCCACCAAATGGTGGTATGGAGTTGCTTCACAAATTAGAGGAGAGAGTGGCCGAGATAAATGAACGAAGAAATATTATTGTTGCGGGAGATATCAATTTACCAGGGGTGAATTGGCTCGCTGGTGGGTGTGAGGAAAATCTGAGTACTACGCAGAATTTAGTATCAAGATTAGTTAACAGTGGTCTGGAGCAAGTGGTTGGGGAGGGAACGAGGAAATCGTCCGGGGGGAAAAATAATATATTGGATGTAGTCTTAGTTAACCCAGTTGAACTATGGGTAAAAACAGGATTGTTGAAGGTATCAGTGACCACAATGTACCCATAGTGACACTAGATTTAGTTCACAGGGAGAATACCGTTCCCAAAAGAAAAATATGGATATATAAGAAGGCTCAAGCATTGGAGGTTAGGAGAGAATTTGAAGATAGATTTATGGAATGGAACAGAATGGATGAGGATGATATGGAGAAACTGTGGAAGGGGTTTCGATCAGTTTGTGAGGAAGTTAAACAGAAAACAGTCCCCTCACGTATGGTCGGAGGTAATGCGGACCCCTCGTAAATTTTTCCTTACAACTGGGCATGATCAACATTTCATCACTGACTTTACCCGATGCTGAACTATCAGTTTTAGGCATGTCATCATTAGTTGTAATCGATGTGATTTGATTGGTTCTTCTTTTATCAGGTAGAATACATGTCCTCCAATTGTTTTTGGTAATTATACGTACTGCAGTTTTTTTGTATTAAAAATATTCTCTCACTTCCAGAGGCGTTTCCCCAGAATTCAATACCGATTTCAATAATTGAATGAAAATAAGCATGGTATACGGTTACTAAAGTTTTCAAATCGGTCAGCTTTGACATATTTCTGAGTGCATAGCAAGCTGTTGTGAGTTTAGAGGCAAGAATGTTTGTATGGTATTCCCATTTGAGTTTATTATCAATGTTTAAACCTAAAAATGTTGTACAGTCCGAGAATAGCATGTCGCTGTTTCCGTTGAGTATTTTTATATCAGGTATTTTGTCTGTATCAAAGAAAATTAGCTTCGTTTTTGACTGATTGAGGTACAATTTATTCACAGAGAACCAATTATTGAGCAATGCGATGGTTTGATTTGTCACTATTTCTATATCTTCAACGTTTTTGGATTTCACCACCACATTTGTGTCATCTGCGAAGAGTATTAAGTCTGCTGTGGAAATATTATTTGGCAGGTCATTAATATATATCAGGAAAAGAAGTGGGCCCAAGATGCTCCCTTGTGGGACCCCACATACAATATTTTTTGAATCAGATAAATGAATTTCTTGTTTTCCTGTGAAATAATCGCTGTGTTTGACCTCAATCACTTGGGATCTGTCTTTTAAATAAGTTTGAAACCATTTCGATGCTACACCTCGTATTCCATAATATTCCAACTTTTTTAGTAAAAGCGAATGCTGAACCAAGTCGAAAGCTTTTGACAGGTCACAAAATATTCCAATTACTTTTTCTTTATCATTGATTGCGTCAAGCACTTTTTCAGTCAATGAAAATATTGCTGAAGATGTGCTTTTGTTCTTTCTGAAGCCATGTTGAGCATTCGTCAGCGTTTTATTATATTCAAAAAATGTTTCACTCTATTAAACATTATTCGTTCAAATATTTTAGAGAAGACAGGAAGTGAAGTGAGAAAGACAGTTGAATAGTGGTTCTCAGTGAGCCCTTCTATTCACATTCGTAATGATTCGAATCGCACGTTTTTGGAGGATAAACATTTTATTGGCATGTGCTGAACACCTCCAGAATTCAATGCCATAGCGAAGGTGTGACTCAGAATTTGAGAAATATACCAGTCTTATAGTAAGTGTACCTGTAATTGGTCGTATTGATCTAACCGCAAATATACCAGAGTTAGGTTTTTTGATAATATGATTTACGTGCTTTTTCCAGTTCAAGTTCTCATCTATTATTATTCCTAGAAATTTTGTTTCTTGCACTTTCGATATAATTGAATTATGTGCGTTATTTATTGATGAGGGTACAGCTTCGATGTAATTCGATTTTTTACCAGAACATATACGTTTTATACGTTTATAAATACGTGTATACGTTTTTATATTGTATACGTTCCACATTGCTTTTTCATTGGCTTAAATCATCATTCCTATGATCACAACTACGAAATTAAAACGTCCAGTTTTCAAAATAACGCGCAATGAGCTTGACTAAAGAGAGACAGAGAAATACAAGATGGGCGCGTAAAATTGAGTGACGAGTACATTGGGACGAGCTGATCGAGAACCTCTTGCCTTTATGCATTGGCGTGATGTGTTTCGTGTTGCTCCGTAGGCACCGTGATAGAATTGAGTGTACGCATATGTTATATGTTTAACAAGGGTATTGGGATACATTATTCGCCTTATTGTGAGGAAAAAATCGAAATTATGCCATTCTTTTTTCTCTTGCATATGCTGAATTAGAAGGTCAAATGGCCACCGACCATCACATTTGATCGCACCAACTGTGAAAAAATAGCTGCGTATTGTGTACTTTCATCATCTCAATTCTCAGTCAATCATGTTCTCCTTTCTATCGTGTATTTGAATTCTAATTTTAGTTTTCGAGGAATATTGTTATTTACTCCAATATTTCTGGCTGAAACACGTCCATTTTGGCCATGGATGATTTCTGTTTTTCTCACATGACAAATATTTTATTTCTGTTATGTTCGTACTTGGGTGTGAACAATGACTTCAAAAACGACAAACGTAACGTGCCTTGAATGATTTTTAGCGGAAAATGAAGTGTGAATTTGCGTGTGCGTATTAATTAACGTGTGATAATGATGTAAATAAATCGAAGGTAAGTGATGAATGATGAAGTAAATATAATACAAGTCTTGAACGTGTTTGAATGTAATTCAATTGATATAATTCACATATCTAATTTTATATGTTTTTTAATTTAATTCAATGTGATTCCCATATTTTACTCAAACAGCATGAATTTCATGAGCCAATCCTACATATATGCATTATTTTGTACAGTTCTCAGATGAAAGAATTGCCACGAGATGGCGACATGCGTGGCAAGGGGGGAGGCCCCCTTCTGGCTCCGCAAGGAATTTGTGGAATTTTTACCCTTTTCTGTACAGTTCAACGTGTTTAAGATGAGATTCAGATGCCGAAATTGATTTTCTTATAGAATTGAAGGTGCCCACGTGATATTTGACAATAACAGTTATTGTGACTCAAGTCGTTCTGTGTCATTTAAGCGCCCCGGGCAAGGACTCGATTGTGAGCCCATAAAACGAAGTGTCCATAGTGCAGGTGAGCGCAAGGTTGGGGAAAACTAAGCCCCGCATGGAAAATTTGGTGATTTCCTCTCTTTTAATTCTATTCTACTGGTTTTGGGAACCACACAAAATTTCTGGAATATACCTACATGGATTCCTTAGCGTGGTAAGGAGGCTAATTTTGATAAATGACTGTTACAAGCAAATAAAACGTTGAATTAATCCATCATTAATATGAATGATGAACATATAAATGAGAATATTTGATCCATTCAATAATGTGAATGAAATAGATTATGAATTATAGAATAATGTCACAAATGGGTGTCGTCGATAACGCCCCTCGAATTGGGCTTCCTGGGCAGTCACCCTCTCTGCCCTTCCCTAGAAACGACCCTTATCAGAAGTTACAATTCTATATTTAACTTCATCATCGTTACGATTGTTGTAGACTTGGTAAATTTACAAACTTACTTAGGCCTAATAAATGAAATTATACGACTGTAATTTTGGGTCTGAAAGATCAGGCTCTTTAGATGGTTCCAGAAGGAAAACAAACGATTATACAATAGTAACTTTGCGATAGAAATAACAAAATTGTTTGTAGAATGATAACGATGTTTTTCAAATAATTAAAAATAAAATATATCCACTTTGAAAAAGATTCACAACCACCTTCAATCTACACGACATTTCTGTTCTGAATGAAGAATAGTGTTGTGTCATCTTGCAAGTTTTAAAATGCGCCCATTGGGGCGCTATGATTACAACTGAGGGCGTCGCCGTGCGATAAAAGACAGAGAAAATTCACAATTCCCCGCATTGTTTTTGGAATCGCAAATACAACAAAATAACGCAAAGAACAGCTGCAAATCTGTATCACTATCGGTATGGAGCTCGAGAAAATGCTTGTGCGATTGCGCGATATACCTTTAAAAACATCGGACGATGATTTAGGCCTACAAATATATCAATTTCACCAGTGAAATGTGAATTATCACAATGAATCTTAAAAAGGCGCCAAACACACAATACATGCCCCCCCTCCCACTGGACCCCCTGGCTACGTCACCAATAAGTCGAGTATAGTTCCATGAAAAAGCGACAGTTGCGCTAGAACCAAGTAAACTAAACGAAGGTATTCCCCGGAAAATCTTCACTTTGACGACGCGAGTGGGTTTTACCAATTGTACCTGTGAAATTCAGTGTAATCTCAAAGAGTCAGTGCGATGGACGTTCCACCGGATCCTGATGGCTTGATGAGGCACGATGGGAGTAATTTTATAGATAATTTGTACTTCTTCTATGTAACCAATAAGATCAGAAATGGAAAAAGATATTTGACCTGCGTGAAGAGAACAGGAACCAGGTGTTTAGCTGTAGGAACCGTAACATTGGATAACGTTGGGTTCATTTTGAACCACCCTCACAATCATCCTGCGGATAATGCCAGGGCTGTGACTCTCCAGTTCCTGGCATATATCAAACACGAATGTGAGACCACAACGGCACCAAATAGGTCCATTTATATGGAAGCCTGTAGACGGTGAGTGTTATTTATTTTTCTCACAGTAGGCATATAAATATCACATTCTCTTTCAAAATAAAATCAGTATTATCAATGTACGATTACATTAGATCTACAATATGATCGAATAGGGTAGCGGAAATAGTTTCTGCAAATGGTCAATCAATAGAATAAGCGCCAGCTAGACCTAACATTTGGCAGCAGTTATTCATCGGACAATCGGTGCATGTCATCTCATGTGGGCATAAAGCACGCCTGCTTTGTGCTAGGGCTAGGTGCAACATGCTTCGAGCAACAGGCAACATAAGCTCAGCCTCACGGTATTCATAGTAGTAGTAGGGTATTTGCTGAAACCAATGTAAACCTCCTCCGGGTTCCTACTTCCGACGAGTTGACCCTTCGATTACATATTGTGATCCTCTCCCACTCTGTACTCAGTCTCGTACCTCATCAAATATGTCAATTATTGATTGGGAATACAGTGTAAGTAAGGAACTAAAATTTCAGCTTTTTGCGTAACTTCAACAATTGAATCATTCTCATAATATGTTATATCCTAAACATTTTGTACAGTGTTGTTTGTTGTAGTACGATTTTATCCACATTATTAATCTGAATCAAGATAACAAACTACAACGAATAAAGTGATGAGAAGTTTTTTAATAATCGATTTAAAAAATTCGTTATTTCAACAATTGAATCATTCTCATATACACACATTTTGTTCAGTGTTGTTTATTCCACGATTTTTTAATTTTACCATATTATTTATCTGAAATATGATCTCGAAATAAGATAACAAACTACAAACTGACATGGGCAGTATCTAGATACATATACGAAGTGGCCATTCCCACTACCTCTCTTTCACTCTCTCACTCACTTCTCTCTCTCCTTCTCTCTCTCTCTCTCTCTCTCTCTCTCTCTCTCTCTCTCTTTCACTCACTTCTCTCTCTCTCTCTCTCTCTCTCTCTCTCTCTCTTTCACTCACTTCTCTCTCTCTCTCTCACTCACTTCTCTCTCAGTCTCACTCACTCTCTCTCTCTCTCTCTCTCTTTCCTCTAACCTTACTCCAGGTTTTTTGGGCTCACAGCCGTCTGGGTCGAGCTTTCCCGCCTATGAGATCAGCGCGGTGTTGTCTAGTTTGACAGGGAATTTGGGCCGTGACGAGGGATATTATGGGTCGTGCGGTGGGAATGTCCCCACTACCCACGACCGGGTAGTGGGTGTCACTTTACCAGGATTCACGGGCAAAATGGCAAATTACAATACAAATAAATAAATAACATCTGATATCGTGTTTTCCTCAGTAATAAATGGTAAATTCCTAATACTTTCTAGTTTCTACAAATATTTTTAAGAATCGAAATACATGTTTCTCAAAAAATACTCTATTTAGTGCTTGATGTTTTAATCTCGTCGGAAGGGGGGGGGGGGGGGGGGGGGGGGCGAACGACGAATACCCAAAATTCAAGTATCTGTATCTAGTATTTTAGATACTTCAAGTTGGAGTATTTTGGCCGTGTCTGAATATACAATGAATAAGCTGATGAAAAGTTTATTAACAATTGTATCAAATTTTTCTAATTTTTGGAAATATTTTTCGAAAATTATTTTTCTATCCCGGTACTGGACTATTTTGTATGGAGATATTGAAACATTAGGCCTATATATAGTTTCTGATGATTTCCTACAAAAACCACTGGGATCTATTGATTCTGGTATGACAGAATGACGATTTGTATGTTGCCCACAGAAAAAATCAGATCTCGAAACTATAGAATGATGATGGATAAATGGATACACGAACTAACATAAAAGGCTTCCTGGTTTTCAAAATATGCAGTAAAATGGAAACCGTCGCTCCGATTATCAAACCATAACAATTTTCGAATCATAACAATCATAACAATTTTCGGACGATTGTAACTCTACAGCACCTGTAAATACCAAAATACCACAGAATTGTGATAGGTTAATCAACCGATAAAATGCGTAGATGCGTATAACTAATCTGTTCAGTATAATTGCTATTGTCAACTCTACAGGTACCCACAAGCAGCTGCTCTGAAATCATACGCGTCAGTTAGAAGCAACATGGATAGATTCCGAAAAAGATTTAGACCCCCTGTACCTGCCACACTCGAAGAGTACGGAGAGCTTCTTCTGTCTCCACAGTGGAACGCTCGTTTTGGTCACACAAGGGGTGCTAACCCGGAACCGTTTGTTAGAGCAGTTCTAACAGGGGAGGGAGGCGTGTGCTCCGTGGTTTTTGCTTCCACTACTTTGATGGCCCAAGTTCTCGACATTGCAAGGGAACTCCACGCCGATGGTACCTTCAAAGTGTGTCCTCGAACACCGAGAGGTATCAAACAACTCCTCACGTTGCATGTACTCTACATGAACAAAGTTAGTACAATTCACAGATTCTCTTTCTAACACTTACATGATATCATTATATTCTTTTTTCATCAATTGTACATAATTATGAACATAAAGTTACCAAACTCGGAAATAATCGACAGCAGAGTTTATGTAATTCCCCTCTAATGGGCATTTAATATGCGTCTATTATTTAATTTTTTATGGTTTGAAATACTGTCCTATAATTTTTCAGGCCATTCCTGTCATGTACGTGCTGATGGCAAGAGTGACGCTAGCTGCCTATAGGCAGGTATTCGAGTACTTTAAAACACTGGCAGTGAACTTTCGGCCGACTGTAATCATTACAGATTATGAGGCTGCTTTAATGGGAGCATTGAGGGCCGCCTTTCCCGAATCTCCCATCAAAGGCTGCTGGTTTCACTATTCGCAGGTGAATATAAATAATTGCATATTCTCATGTTTAACCGAAGTTTTACGGTTCTAGATTTAGGTCAATTGATCATCAGCTGTCGTACTTGAGCTTCTTTTCTTTCCGTTAATTTTGTTGCTTGGACGCACGATTTCAAAGTCGGTTCCATATACAAGTCATCGACTGCATGAAAAGTCTTCATATTCACTGATCTGCGTGACATGATGGTTCCGTATCTGGGACTACAAATTTGTAATGATGAATTTTGTGACTGAGAAAACATTCCAGAGAAAGGTTCTGTGAAGGATCAGAAATGCTGGAAACAATTTGGGTTTTTGTGAGGAAAATGACACGTCCCTGAGACATCTAGTGTGTACTGGGTTGTCTACATGGCATGGGAATTTCGAATCAATGATGTTGAATAATATCGATTCATCAATTTGATGTCCAGGAAGAATTTCATAAATTGAACCAACTCGGCCCTCGCTCTTGACTGTGCTTAAACAAAATCACTTGAAATCAATTAGATCAACGGATCTAAATCAAAGCACCTTCAATTATTTTTGTCAGATATTTGACAGTTGTATAATTTCTTCTTCGTCTGAATTGAAATCTCATTTACGCTGTGTTGCACAGGCTGTGCTCCGTAAGTTACGGAGGGAAGGTCAGGTGGGACTCCTGAACCATGAAGGAGGAGGAAAGAGGGCCGTCAAGATGCTGCTCGTGCTACCCTTGTTGCCAGCAGGAGACATGGCACAAGGTCTCGACGAGATCACGGCGTACGCGCAGCAAATTCATTTAATGCCTGCATTAAATGAAATGTTCGCGTACGTTCGTCGTCAGTGGCTGGAGCGCGTTGGCCCCGAAGTCGTGTCGGTGTACCGCCAATCAAGGCGCACCAACAACCACATGGAGGCATTCCATAGGACTTTTCGTGGAATGTTCACGGGAATGCCTCCAGCCAGGTCCGGATTTACGCACAGGCTGGCAAGGCTGAAGCCTAGGGGCGCAAGAGCCCAGGGGGCGCTTGGGCTCTTCAGGGCTTCCATATTTTTGTTTCAAATTAAATTAAATGGTATCAAAAAATGCAGCACGAAGTTATATCATGTATAGTTAAAAATGAAACAAAAAGTATCACAAACTTATTTTCATTGTTATTCCCATTCATATTCTCATTGACAGTGAAACAACATTGGCAAATATCTACAACAGAATGAAATCTAAAAAAAAATGATATTTCAACAAATTCCCTGCAGGGCTATTGGATTAACTGAAATATTGCTGAAATATGCCCTGGTAGTTCTTTCTGGGACTTCACCCCGGGTAAGTCACACCTTGACGTTGACATGCCACGTGGTTTTCACATTGACCGAAATATTTTTTACATTCATTCATTTATTTTTCATTCTCATACACTAGTCTATACACATTTTGAAAATGAGTATAGGGGCGCTAAACTAGGTCCAGCCTTGGGGTGCTAGATTCTTAAATCCGGGCCTGCCTCCAGCCTGCTGGGACTTCACAGGTAAAGTAATGAGATGATATTTGCGGATTGCTGTCTCATATGGAAATTTCTGGGATCGTTGTATGTAGGCCTACGCGATACATAGGTCAGACGTCAGCAATAAATATGATACGTTGTATTCTGAAGATTCGTTCCAAATCAGCTTGACAAAATCTTGTATTCAATATTTTGCCGGATGATTGATGAACCTTTTGATTGGATGAGCTAAGTGAAGACTCAATTTCACTTTACTCGAAAAGAAGTACATGTTTTTTTATGTCGTGCTTCACAGGTCAAACAAGAATTCAAATGCACTTGAAACTTGGCATGCACAATTATTCCAATCCAATTCTGTACTGTATAGTTCTGAGGCGCATTCGGTTGCACCACTTCTGAGAAAACTAATTCTCAAGTTTTCAAAATGAGCATGAGAATGAGCCAGAGGGATAATTTCGTAAAAAAATCCATGTAGCAAGGTCATTATATTGATTATAGTGTCTATATCGACTAGAAGAGATTGATCATTGGCATTTCAACATTTGTCTTCGATATTCGCCTGTAAAAGTTGCAGTACGCCCCTAGCGGAGAATTTGAGAACCCGTGAAAAGTAGTAGCCAGTAAGCACGTGTATTTGATATTACATTGAAATGACTACGTTTTGCCTCAAAAGTGTTGCGATAAGAAAGGGTTTTGTTTACTTGCCACAATGTTTTTAACTGTGGAAATGTTTGTAGGCCTCATGCTTGCATTTTGAGGATTCTCTCGATATGCAGGTTAACTTGAACTGTTTCATGATCGTCACTTATGTTTCAAATATTCTGAATGGAGTGCGGGTCTTCTAACATTACCGATATATACGTATGTAAATAAGGAACTTGGTTGCTCTCCAACAAGCAATGAATAATAATAAATTAATAATGCAATCAATGATAACTTTATTTTCTTTGTATAGGCCTACTAGTCGATAACCCTTTGAGAATTTCGGTTCACCGAATGATAGGAAAAAAATAGAAAATAGGAAAAATGATGAGAACTTGATACAATTTGATGAATGGTAATAAGATAATGATAGGCCTATGGAGATTCACTAGTACGTTATACGATGAAAGTAATAATAGGAATGAGAAAAATCACAATAATAAGATATATGATAATATTTATACATGTTGGATAAACAATTATTATTCTATAAATTATAAGACTACATTTTAAAAATGATTAAAATGTATCAATTTAGCTTATTATTAATATTTTGAATTCAGTACACATTTATCTTTTATAGGCCTATGGTCCTATACGAGGTCAATCGGCTACTTCCATCTTTAACAACAAATTTATTATTTGTAAAGCCAGGCCTATAGCTAACAATAATACCAATGATAATAGTAATGACGATATCAAGTTGAAAATAATTCCAAGCTAATATGACCTTTTGCGTACGACTAATTTTTGAATATTCGTCTATATATTCTTGTAAAGGTGATTTTTTTTTGTTTTTGGAGTGATTTTATAACTATTCTTTTCATTGTACTTTGGAATTTGATCGGATAATCTTATGGTTTTAATTTAGTTTAAAATTTAATTTAAATTTTTAATAAAAAAAAAGTTTTAATTTAGTTCAAGTCACAAAGAATGTTACCGTGGTGTTATCTTTGGCCCCAACTGTCCGTGCAGTGTGACGTCTTTTTTTCGACTGTCAACCAATGTGAGCGAAGAGCGAGATGTCAATTTGTTAGTAATAACGTGATATAAACATCAATTACTTGTTTCCCACAGCTAGATGATATTTAAAATCGAAATGAATGCATAAAATGCTGTATATACTTTCACGATTGTTGTTGATCGTCAAGAATGCTCTGCATTTTCCCCCGCTTATTCTGTCAGCTGTGAGACAAGATTCCAAAATCCAAGGTTAAGATTGAGTATCAAATATGATAAAATGTAAATGTAATGTACAATTCCTGCTAAAAAATATGCTATGTAAATATAATATTGTTCAATGTTAAGAGGACTTGAAAAAACTGGCGGAGGTGTACCAGAACTTGTGTACCAGGCTACTAAACGGCACCGAGCCGGTCACAGTCAGGAGAGCCGAGTGGATACACCAGGACAACCGAATTAACAATGCGATGAATGAGTACGATCGAAGACTCGTAGGCATTCGCGATCTTCTTTTCCGGTTGTCCCACACAGCGGACAATCTTGCGATGGCGTTCCTCCAGAATGGAGACAACGAAGAGGACCGTGAAGAACCTCCGCTCGCGGTTCCGATCGCGGTTGCACCTTTGCCAGTGGAGGCCAATGGTAAGCATATTATTATAGGCATATGGGCCTATATAGTTTCTCCATTTCAATAAATAGGTAATTCGATCACAACTCTTGTTTTTTTACGCAATCAATGAAAATCAGAGTCACTAATCAATTGTCTTGATTTTCTGTGAAGCTGTAGTCACGTGCTTCTTCAATTATGTAGTTTTGACAAATTTTGGTTCATAAAAATGTGATGAAATCTCTATTGATCTATACGAATCAGCTTGATTGGAGACATAGTAGGCCTAAATTGGGTAATTGAATATGATAACGAACAGCGAAGGTCATGTCCCACAGAATCATGATCATGATGATCATGATCATGATGAGATAATTGATATTTTCAAAATTCCACACACCGGTAATAAACAACTGAGACGAGTGGCTAGCACACTGAACCGTACGTCATTCAGAAGACCGGGGTTCGATTCATGCCATGGTCGACCATCCTTAGGGGTTTTTCGTGGTTTCCCTCTTTCATTCAGGTAATTACTGGGATGATTCCTTAACAACGGGCTATGATAGATTTCTTCCCACTATCCAAAAATCACATAATCAAATAACCTTTCTTCTCACCATCCCATCATCTCATATATATCATTCACCGACTACAATCGATCGCAGTCATCAGTACAGTGCATCGTTGAACCCAATATAAATATGAATGAATAAACATAATAAACAGCCCACTTGTTCGCGTATAATGTTTTTTTTTTTTAAGTGGACGAGCTAATAGATCTAATAGTCTAATAGCTAATAGTCGAGAATAGATCTTTCTGCACTCATCTCTCAACGCGAAACACAAACAGTGTTTTTCTAGTACTGAGGTTAATCTGAAATATTGCAGGCATCGACGAGGATCCTGACGATCCGCCGGTCGCACAAGATCGTGATGAGCAAGGGATAGCCGTTCCAGGCTATGCTGTAATTGAGCCTATTGCTCATGCTCATCAAGTACTGGAAGGTAATTTTTTCAAATTATTTCTCTGACTTCAGCAATCCTGTCAATCTGTTTACTCTCGAAGGATTCACTTAAATGTTATTAGTATGCAGTGTTTTTCCAGTACTGAGGTTAATCTGAAATATTGCAGGCATCGACG
>OZ023329.1:15454048-15492890 GCA_964007535.1 Brachyptera risi
TATATATATATATATATATATATATATATATATATATATATATATATATATATATATGAATTGATCTTGATTCTGTTCTACAGAAAAAAAGTCGGTTTTCTTACGCTGTTGGCGAATTGAAAACTATCTCTGAAGATGATTGAGAGTTGGTGCTGCAGCAATGTTCCCGTTTAGAATATTGTCCCATCTTATCGTGCTCTAGCTTCTTATGCGTACTAGCCAATAATTTTAATATTTCCGGAAATGTTTTCAGAAATGCCGCTGGAGCAATTGTGTAAGGTTTGCTTTGACGAACCTCTATCACGAGTGATAAGGCCATGCTATCACTACTGTTTGGGAGCAGTTTGTTCCGAAAGATTCCCAAGAGGCAGCAGATGTCCAATCTGCCGAGGACTAGTGACCTCAATCCATGAGGTGTTTACCTAGGCTCCAGTTGATTCCTATAAACTCAAAATAAGACTAAAAATATACCTATGCTGTTTTTTCGCAATTTTTCATTTCTGGACCCCTATTCCTGAAACTTCTCACTTTTTCTCACTTGTCACTTGGTGATATGAATCACTTTCCTTCTCATCTCACTTCTCACTGTTTTGCTATTCCCAAAATCAAAATGGAATCTTGAAAAGTGAGTCACGGCCTTGTCACTTTTTGTGGAAACTACCTAAGCAGTTTCATGGGTAAACCTGTTGCGAGGCTACATGAATCTGACCAATGACGTTTGATGTTTGATGTCGAAATTGTCGCTGCTCCTAGAGTGCCTCCACCTCGTCGGATAACGAACCAGATCAGCCATCCAGCATTATGTGGTTCTGGAGAATGGAACGTTGGAGCCAGAGATGCCAAATCAGGAGAGGCAACAAGGGCAATTTGAGAGAGTAGGCCTAAATTTGGATTATTTCAGAGACAAATTTACAACTCCACCAGCTTACCTCGTAGCGTGATCAATGATTTATATTAACCATCAACATCATTATATTAGCTAGGTTTCACCTTCCTTACTGCCATACAGTAAAAAGAGGGGTTCTAAGAGAAGGGACGTGGAATTCTTGATAGTAATAGCTTGTCCGTCCTTGGCTCCCTCGCGGAGTAACGCAGAGAGGCTTATTACCGGTATTTATCGATGTGTTGAAACGATGTTGTAAAGTCCGTGCTGTGCTGTATGGTGAATGGTTGAGCATTGGAACCAACGTAGTAGGTACAGCTTGCACCTTGGTAAACTTTGATCAATCGATGTACCGTTAACTTCTTGACATCGACAGGCAACATTGATTTCAATCCATCATATTTATTAATGCATAGTGAGTAGGCCTAAATAATACCTAGAACAGTATTACCAAACTCAAAGATCAAATTAAATTTCAATCAGGATAGTTGAAGGTTATAAAATAATAAAAATATAGTGAAATTAATACAATACAAGAGACAATTGGCACTAGAATTTATTATTAATCATATTTCCTATTTCAATACATCCTACCGGTATTTGTTTTCTCAACAAACCAAAAAGTTCAAACAGGCATAATTATCAATTTGATGATTATTTACCATAGGCCTACTAGATATGTGTAAATGAAGTGACAAGTTGTATGTTTAGTTTAATTAGTTGAATTGAAAATATAAATGTAAATTAATGGGCCTTCACATTCACATATCAGTTAGCTCATCAAACAGGGTGAGTATAACCAGTACGAAAACTCCAGAAGATGAGTTAGAGCTACTTTTTGGTAAATCTGTGCACTTCCAAGCCGAGATACCGCAGACGTCTGCCAGGCGTGTAAACTTTCACGCCAGGAACTCTCTTAATTGACCAGACTTTCCGTAATATAAAATTGTATTTTTTTTGTTTGGATTGTAAATGAAGAAAAAACAGGATTACAGTGTATGCTGATACATAATTTTGATGGAATACACATACCGGTACCGAACCAGAAGCGCGTTAGACTACGCAAACGATTGGTTTAGTTTCTTTCGTCTGCTCGCTTTAGCATTAGAAGCACAAAAATACAAGTTTTCACGAGCTACACTATAACATGACCGTAGTTTCTCAATAGCCTATGAAATTGTTTAATTCCATCAGGTTAGGCCTACCAAAGAAAAAATCAAGAAAAGAAATCGGCCAGCGCAGTATTTTTGTCCGCGAGCATTGGATCGTCACGATATTTTTGCCTACAATAATTTGGTCGCACCGATATTTTGTTTACAATTTCATATATTCCACCGTCTTTATACCCGCACTCATTCAGCTTGTAACACGCAAATGATTTTACACCAGTTTATATTATTTCTGAAAAATTATTATCAACCAAATCAATTGAAATATTCGAGTATTATGTCCGTAACAAGACTGGAACACCTCCCGATATCCAGTTGATAGCTTTCCTCGGCAAAGAACCGAAGAGCAGCAAACACCTAAGAACAAAGAATGTACTAATTATTGACCATCTCATTACTGAATATATTGTGTCTTATCCTATAATAATGACAATTACCATTCTGTATGACGTACAGTCTTCTGGTAATAAGGGTTATTATTATTATCATTATTATTGATGTATTTATTCATTATTTTGGGTTCAACAATGGACTGTATCACTCTAGGCCTACTGATAGCCAAGATCTTGTGACATCAGTGAATGATGAATGAGATGATGGGATAATGAGATGCAAGATTATCTTATTGCCTAGGCCTAGTTGTTCAATCTAACACAGGGAAGACATGAAAAACATCTGTCAGAATGGTAGACCATGGCGGGAATCGAATCCCGGTCATCGGGGATTGGCATTTTATATTACACTAGGGCCTATGCCTTGGCCTACCCATACTTGAGCTTGTGAGTAATTTTGATGGTGTGGAATACTGAAGCCAAGTTTCAATAATGCATGGACCGGTACCGGTACCTTCAAAGCATAGGCCTAGGAATACACTACACATAATGTAGATTACAAATTACAATAGACTCTGTTGCCATTCTTTACTAGGCAGTAGCTCAGCCCTGGGTTTATGACTCTGAAATTACTAGGCCTAGACTAGGACATGTGTATGAGACCAGGCCTATCCTATTGTCCTAGGTATTGACTTTACAATACACTAGGGCCTAGGCCTAGGAACCTTACAAAATCAATGGCCTAGGCTTATACCCTAGGCAAGCAACTCAGGTCATACAAACCTAGGCCTAAAATCAATGACAAAGACTCTAACGCTTAAGTAATTTCAATAGGCTATGGCTGTAATAAGCCTATTGCTTCTGATATACTATTTTTGATGATTAGTACGTTAATTAAGGAAAATAACATCATATTTTGATCTTACCTTGACTATTCGTGAGTGACGGAGATCGCTTTGGTGGACCCATTACCGCGTCCAAATCATCTATTTAGAGTTCGGGCAAGATTTATGGGTAGTCTGAATCTTGGTTGAAACATACGGTCCATTTTAAGTCATAGATTTTAGTGAGATAGACTAAAAAGTGATTCATCTCACCAAGTGAGAAGTTTCAGGAATAGGGGTCCAGGAATAGGGGTCTAAGAAGCAATTGGTTCTTGGTATATATTTTGTGACTGCTGTAGGCAAAGACTGTACGGTTGAAGCTCCGCCCATCAGTCGCACGAGCCACGCCTTTTCGGAGATCTGGGTTTTCGGTGATTTGAGCACACCAGTAAACAAAGTGCCGGACGGATGGTTTTTCGGAGATCTGGGTTTTCGGTGATGTGGGTTTTCGAAGATTTGAGCACTCGAGTAAACAAAGTGTCGGAGATATGGGTTTTCGGAGATGTGGGTTTTCGGGGATATGGGTTTTCGGAGATTTGGGTTTTCGGAGATGTGGGTTTTCGAAGATTTGAGCATGAACTGTCGGACAAATGTTTTTTCGGAGATGTGGGTTTTCGGAGATGTGGGTTTTCGAAGATATGGGTTTTCGGAGATATGGGTTTTCGAGGATTTGGTGTGCTGCCGCGGTATATATGTCCTGTTCGAGCCCTTAAACTGCCGTTAGGGCAATAACCATGCTACCCACAACTATCTTGCCAGCAAGTCGCCCATATGGACATTGAATGGGCATATTTCAAATTACCCACAACCCACAAAACGCCACTAAATTTACTACTGGCCCTTGACTCGCCCACATTCGACCGCAACATTTTGTTTGCTGGGTCTACTGGATGTGTGCGAGGAATTCACTGATTCGCTGGTTCGAGAAGAAGAAAAAGCAAGACTGCAAGATATGGCTAGGATGGGATCTTTGAGACGGTAATTGATTATATCATGGAAAGCATGGTTGATCATCAATAGAGAGAGGGAATAAATAAAAAATGGAGGGCACATTCTTTCTCAATTTATATTTATTAATTAACTTTATGTTGAATTTCCTTTCTTTTTTCATATTGGGTTTTAACGACGCACTATACTGATGGCTACGATCTATCGGCGTCGGTGGATGATGAATGAGATGATGGGATGATGAGATGGAAGGTTATTTCATTAGGTGTTCTGGATAGTGGGAAGAAGTCGGTCGTGGCCTGTTGTTAAGGAATCAACCCAGTAGGCCTATCAACCTGAACGACAGAGGGAAACCACGAAAAACTCCTGTCAGGATAGTCAACCATGGCGGGAATCGAACCCCAGTCTCCCGAATGACGGTTCAGTGTGTTACCACTCGGCCACGCGTCTCGGTTTGAATTTACTTCAAGATCTTGTTACATTACATATTAAAATTAGTCTCTATACTTGAACAGTGAATACACATGCGAGTAGTTTAGATGTCATTTCAAAACCATGGTGATTTCTCAATAGCCAGTTCCCCATAGCAGTCAATGAGAATCGACAATTCAATAATGAATGAAAATAAAAAGAGTCAATTTAACGAAAATAAAGAAGCATCTTCCAGTTGAGCATCGTAAATTCAGCCTTGAAAATATGTTTCGAAATAAACATAACGTCGGTGAACCAAAAAAAAATGATTTGTTTGAGTTCAATTAATTAATACAAGTTAACGCAGAAAAAAACGGAATGATATATATATATATATATATATATATATATATATATATATATATATATAAATATATATTAGAGGCGTACGAGTCTAGCAAATTTTGAGCCTGAGTGGTAATTTCAGGTTTATTTCCGAGTCCATTCGAATCTTTGAATCTGCCGCCGATTTCATTGTGAGCGAGGTCTATATGAATAAAATAGCAGGTACACAATGAGCGCGTCATTATCGTATCGCAAGACTGATTGGTTGCAGTTGACTGCGCCTGAATTGACTATTACGCCCATGACCAAATCTCCGAAAACCCATTTGTCCGACACTTTGTTTACTCGAGTGATCAAATCTCCGAAAACCCACATCTCCGAAAACCCATCCGTCCGACACTTTGTTCACTTGAGTGCTCAAATCTCCGAAAACCCACATCTCCGAAAACCTAAATCTCCGAAAACCCATATCTTCGAAAACCCATATCCCCGAAAACCCACATCTCCGGAAACCCATATCTCCGACACTTCGAACATTACATTTTTCGGAGATTTGGGTTTTCGGGGATTTGATGCGTAGCCCCTGCGACCGCTTGAAAATTGTTTACATCTACAAACGACGTATGCAGTTGCTAGGCAACTGAAAAAAAAAAAAAAAAATGCGCGCGCAACTACGTGTGTTTCTGTGACTGAGCACCAGGAGCGACTTGACATGCGCGGTCATGTTTTTACTGCAGAAACGGCTACCTAAGTGACCATACTATTTACTGTGATAAAACCAGAAGATAGTATATACACATCCGTTGTTTATAACATGTTACCATGGTTACGAGAAAACCAAAAGTGGGTGCTATACCCACATTTTTTCTGGTTTTTATTTAATTATAAAATATTCAGGCTACGTGGACAAAAGTTATTATCGTATGGCCATAGATTATAACTAATTAAAACTTTTAAGCGCTTAAATTTCTAATTTACGTGGAAAACCAGCGATTCTATTAACGCATAAGCAAAAGTCTACGCCACTACAAAAAGTGGGCGTGGCCAAAGCAGTTTTCCTTTAATTCATTAATCAGAAAATATACAGGCTATGTACACAAGTTTTATTACTACGTAGTCGAAAATTGTAAAAATTTGCATAATCCAAGCTCAATAATTTTCAATTTACGTAGAAATTCAGCGATTCTACGCAACGAATAGGTTTTTTCGGTCCCATTTTGAATCAAACATATAAGTGTGTTTCCACAGTGTGGTGAACACGCTAAAAATGTGAAAACCACAGGCTTCTTCATACAGATCATTCTTCTCTGAAATGAATGATTTGAATAAAGAAGGCTGTGGTAAAAACAAAATAGGATTGAATAAAATAATAAGGAGATTCAGTGATTACAAAATTGAAAAGTGATATAGTGAAACGTTAATTATACAAATGATTCCTTAAAATTCTGACGGAGTCTTTAAGAGCTGCCATTCCGATTCGATATTTTAAAAAGTTACGCATAAAAAAACGTTTACAAAAGTCACTGAAAAAATTAGAAACTGTTCCCCTGGCTCCCACAAAAAGTCCGATAACTTCTATTTCCTTTAAATTATACATCTTGAGGAAGTAAGGAATAGTTGGCTCATAAATCTTTTTTTTCTCTTCATTGACGTCATCTGGTTGTTTCTTGTCTCTTTCTGATCTGATTTGTTTGTTTGTTTGTTCATTTCACTGTTACAAATAGTTATGAACAGGTGGTAACATCTTAAAATTAATTCTTAACTTAAATTACTTGCAAAATCTAAAATTACTAAATTTATCTAGCCAGCTTCATTTTAAATTGACCAATCCTATCAACTCCGTCAAACATACTCTGGTTCAGGCCATTCCAGTCCCGTATTGTTCTATTGACAAATGAATATTTCAACCTGTCCAGTCGTGCTTTAACGATTTTTATTTTGGCCCAGTGGTCACTTCTCCCATAATAATGTGGTTCCTTCAATCTCATTCCTATATCTTTCCATGCTCTTTGCCCTGTGAATGCCCTATACATATTGTACAGCCTCATCTGCCCTCTCCTCTTCTCCAACGAATTCCATCCCAACACTTCAATCATCTTACTCACACTCTCTGGTACCCTCTGCAGCTTGATATTTAACCCTTCCTGCTTTTTTACTTTGATGATCCATTTCCTCCTCTTCATCTTCCCTGTAACTCTTCTCGCTGCCCACCTCTGTATACTTTCTATCTTCTTGATCTGTCCCAATTTATACGGATCCCACACCGTTGCTGCATATTCAGCTATCGGTCTTATCAACGTCAAGTAAGCCTTTGCCTTAACTGCTTCGCATGCCCCTTCCAAATTCCTCTCAACAAAGTTCAGATTTCTGTTTGATTTTGCTGTGATCTTCTCTATGTGCTCTTCCCAGTTCAACTCCTTGTCTAAAACTACCCCTAAATATTTATAACTTGGTTTCGTCTCTAATCTGACTCCTCCCATTTCATAATTTGGTTCATCGCCGTGCTTCTTGCCCACGAACCTAACTACTTGACACTTATTCACATTAAATTTCATCTGATTTACCTCCGCCCATTCCCATAATTTGTTCAAGTCTTTTTGAATTTCAGTCTCATCCCCCTGTTTCTCTATACCCTTGTATATGACTGTGTCATCTGCAAATAGCCTGATTCTTGATTTTAATGTTCCCTTGATGTCATTGATGTCATTGAAAAGTAGTGGGCCCAGGACATGCACTGCCTTGCGGCACTCCGGACGTCACCTTGATCTCGGTTGAAAACTTCTCTCCCACTCTCACCTTCTGATTTCTCCCTTCTAGAAAATCTTGAACCCAAGAAACAACTCTCGTGTCTATTCCAATGCCTGCCAATTTCTTCACTAATTTACCATGCGGCACTTTGTCGAATGCTTTTTCCAAATCTAGGAAAACAGCATCTACCTTGGTTCCCTTGTCCAGATTATCAAATAGGTCCTGTGTAAGACCAGCAAGTTGAGACTCACACGAGAACCTTTGTCTGAACCCGTGTTGTTCTTCTACCAACCACCCTTTCCTTCCTAAACACTCCCTAATGTATATTCCAATAATTCTCTCCATCAACTTACAGACACAGCTCGTCAAACTTACTGGTCTGTAGTTTGAAACCCGATATCTCTCCCCACCCTTAAATATGGGTACAACTGTCGCCTGCTTCCACCCCTTAGGTAAGATTCCTTCTTCTAATGAATTCACAAATATTTCCAATAGGTACAGTTCTATGGCTGCCCCTGCCCCACTTAATAGCTCCGCTGTAATTCCATCAGGTCCCTGTGCTTTCCCCTTTCCCATTTTTTGCATTGCTCTTCTTACATCTCCCCTTGTTATGACTATTTTATTTCCTTCAATTCCCTCACTCTCTTCCACCCCCTCTCTCACATCAATTTCTCCGTTGTTGTCCTTATCTCTGTCTTGAAATACCTCTGCATAGAACGCGTTCAGTGCTCTAGCTTTATCCTCATCTGTCTTCACCAATAATTTGTTTATCTCTAATGGGGGTAGATTCCCAGTACTTTCCTTTTGCCGTTTGATATGTGAATATAACTTTCTCCAGCTTCCTTTCTTATCTCGTTCGTCGAACATACTCATCATATACTTATCCATTGCCGCATTCTTAGCTTTATTTAATTGTCCCTGCAACTCCTTACGTACCATTTTCCAGTCATCATCCATTTCCCCCTTTCTCCTATTTACTACTCTAGCCTTCCTTTTGAGCCTTCGTACCTCTGAGTCATAATATGGCGGATCACTATTTATTCCTAATGTTTTTACAGGCACAAACTTCTTCTTACCCTCCTCCAGTACCGTCAAGAAACTGTTCCACATATTCTCCACCTCACTTTTTTCATTTCTCCATCTTTCTAACCTTTCCCACATGAACTTTCCTAATCCTATTCTGTCAACTTTTCCATAGCACCATCGATTTTCTTCCCTTCCAGTTTCACATGCATCATGTCCAATATTTGTCTCTAGTATTGGTATTAAATGGTCACTTATTCCCTCTGCTATTGTACTTTTGACCCACAATTCCGATGGCTTTACTAAAAATGCATCAAGTAAGTTCACTTTCATCCCATTTGCACATTCTCTAGTCCCACCTAGTACTGTTTGTACGAATCCCAAATTCATTAATCTATATACACATCCTTGCTTTGTGTTTCCATCCCCATGGTCGCCCTCTATCCATTCAACATTAGGTAAGTTGAGGTCTCCTCCAATAATAACCTTACCACTCCACTCTTCGGCACTTTCACACAATCTTTCAAGCACTTCTGTCCCACTCTCCGGTGATCTATATACAGCTACTACTTTAACACTGCCTTTTTTAACATTCATTTGAACACACATTATCTCTAATTCCAAGTCCCTCCAAAGCTCTTTACAGCTTACTCCTTCTCTCACACCAATGAATATGCCTCCTCTCTTCCTGGTTTTGTCCTTTCGAAATATCTGATACTCGCTCCAGAATATCTCACTACTATAAACACTCTCATCAAGGAATGACTCTACTCCAATAAAAACGTCCGGATTAATCACTTCAACTGCAGTTCTAAACGCCACTCTGTTAGCCAAAACACTTCTACAGTTCACTTCCAAGAAGCACAGTCCTTCTTTTAATTTTTCACCTTCCCTTCTCTCTATTCCTTCGGAAAGAGAAACGTTTGGGAAGCTTTGTCCATGATAATAAATATTACTGGATACATCTGTTGAATATAGTCTGTGATCCTGATTAAACATACTTCTTGATATTGGAGCACATATACCACTCTCCGTTAATTTTAAATTTGTTGTTAAAATACCCTCTGTTCCATCGATAAGTATGTTTTCTGTTATTTTACCATCATCAGTTCCCCCAAATACCTTCAGTTTTTTGAGTCATTTTGAGTCACTTCCTCTTCTGACACCACACTATTCATGATCATATTACCTAACTTTTTACCACCTTCATGATTCAAGTGTATTCCATCATATGCTGCATCTTCCTCGGATATATAATCATTTGGATCAATAAGGGTGATGTCATACTTTGAACAAATCCACTTTAAACTGTCATTCAACTTGTTCACTGTGCTGTCTGGAACATCAATTCAATTCAATTCAATTCAATTTGAATATCATTTTATTCTTGGTCATACAACACATATTCTTGTACAATCACATTGTATTCTCGTACAAACATTCATTTAAACATATAATTTTATAACAATATCATAATAGTAAATTAACAATACATGGAACCAATATCTCGACTCTATAAATATATACATCAATTTTGAACGTTTTAAGGTAAAATGGAATTGATCGAGAGAATTTAATTTTAATTTTAAGAAAGAGATTTCAATTATGATGTTTAATCTTAATTTATAAACAAGAAGCCCGCGTAAGAGAAAAACTCTTGTGTGCGGCTGTCTGAAATAATATATGTCGAAATGCTAATTTGCGTTTTTAGTCTTGACTTATTATTATTATTAATTAATTTATTTTTATTAATTTTTTTAATGATTTAAAGAATGTGAAATATGAAAATGATAATAATAATAAATGGAGAACAAAATACAATATATGAACAAAATATGATGTATGCAACATACACATGCACATAGTAATATTTGAATAATGTTCTACGTTTTATTTGATAATTTTTAAAATGAATTCATTGGGTTATTTCATCAAAATATAAATCAAGATATATTGCAGTGTTCAAGGGAAGTTGAATAAGTGCAGGAGTTTCGATTTTTTAAAAAGAATAAGCGGAGTTCAACTGGAATTGAGGTGAAGTACAATTTGTAAAATATTTGGTCCAGCTAGCCATAAAGTAAGATTATTTTTGAATGAATAAAAAGTGTAACATTGTTTTATATATAATGGTAGGTGGTTGAATATGAATGGGCCTATATAATCAGCGTGTTTTTGTCCAATACGCTTATGTCTTTTGGGTACCTCCAAAGTCAACTGTTGAAGCGGTTGATTGTTTGATGTGGTATTGTGAGTTAGTGGTTTTTTATCTAATTTATAATAACTGATGTGTGTATAGGTATGTAGGATTACTGCTTTAAAATAAATTCTCTCAACATCCGGCATGTTAGTTTCTTCAAAAGTAAATTTAGAGGAGTACTGTTTATGTTTATTTAGTATGATTTTAAGCAAGAGTTTTTGAATCTGTAAGAGTGGCAGAATATTTGATTTATAGGCGCCGCCCCAGCCAATTATACCATATTGTAAAATTGATTGAGCTAGAGCTCTATAAACTTGCAGTAGCAACAATCTTTTAAGTATATGCCTTAGTCGATAGAAGACGTATAGTAAGTTACGAATTTTATTGACGCAGGCATTGATGTGATCTTTCCATCTAATGTTTGTATCAATTATCATTCCAAGATACTTTATATTGCTAACCTTTTGTATTTCATAGCACTCGCATTGTATATTTAGTGGACAGTCAGCGGAATGTAATTTCAATAATTTATCGTCTGTAGGTTGTGTTTTTGAAGTAATAGTAATAGGCAAATAGATAGTTTTAGTTTTATTTAATGTTAATATGTTATTGTTGAGCCAGGAGAAGATGCGCCTGAGTGATTGATTAGCTTTACCATATACCTTGTCCCAGTCTGAATCTTTGAAAACAAGAGCGGTATCGTCTGCATACGTTATTATTTCACCATCAATATGAGAATTACAAAGATCGTTGATATAAACTATGAATAAAATTGGTCCCAAGACAGTTCCCTGCGGTACTCCATATTTTATTACTCTCCTAGAACTTATAGTTGTGCCAATTTTTACAGCCCGCTCGCGATTTGAAATGTAGCTTCTAAAAAGAGTGAGTACTAAGCCTCGTACGCCCATTCTCTCCAATTTTAGTAAAAGTTTTTCGTGGTCAACTGTATCAAAGGCTTTTGCCAGGTCTAAAAATATTGCAAGGACTTTGTCGTCACTATCCAATGATTCATAAATGTTACTAGTGATTTTGTATATTGCGTCATCTGTACTAAGGCGTGATCGAAATCCAAACTGATTTGGAGATAGTATGTTGAATTTTTGTAGAAAAGAATTTAGTCTAGTTTTGATGCATTTTTCTAAAATTTTTGCTGAATGAGACAAAAGCGAGATTGGTCTATAATTTTCAGGTTTAGTTCTATCATTTTTCTTGTATATAGGTATAATAATAGCAGTTTTCAAATTTTGAGGGAACTCTCCATATTTTTCAAAGCATAGATTAAATATGTGTTTAAGAGGGCTTGTTATTTGATGTTTCACCGCTATAATTGTATTCGCTTGCAAATTATCATGGCCGGGTGCTGAATTGGTTTTGAGAGTATTTATCATTTCTATAATTTCTGTGTGGCTAATCGGTGTTAAAAACATGGTGTGTTCGTTTCTAGGTATATGATCTAAATTGTTATCACCTATATTGTTACGATAATTTTCGGATTCAATAATATTATCGGCAAGGTCTCTACCAACATTAGAAAAATAGTCATTCATTGCCTCCGCTGTCATCTGCGGATCATCCGCAGTAAGATGTACTTCGCCATTTATTTCAATTTTATTTATAGTTGTGTGAGTTTCATTTACTTTCCTATCAGAGATTTCGTTGATATATTTCCAAACCTTCTTGGGATTGTGCTCATTTTTTTGTATTCTGATAGCATAGTATTCATTTTTTGTCTTGAATATCAGTTTAGTCAAAAAATTTCGATACATTTTGCATTTTTCTTTCAGTCTTAATACATATTGGTTACTTATGTTTGGACACAAATCTGATTTTTTAATTTGTGAATGCATTTTGTTCTTTTTTCTTATCGATACAATTAGCCCTCTCGTTATCCATGGTTTAATTTTCTTATATTTGGAATTATTTTTAAGTTCTCTTTTGTCAAACGAGTTGTCAATGTGGGTTTTAAGTTTTTTGTCAAAATTATTGAATGCAATGTTGACGTCTGACATCTGGTATACATCATCCCACAGTTCTTGCTCCAAACTCGTTTTTAATTTATCTAAATTTAATATTTGTATATTATTAATTTGTTTATTTTGGGTATTCTGATTCAAAGATGGGTGAGTTATGTTACAGAATTTATGATTGTTATCTGTTTTCCAGCTAAAAATAATGGTATAATGATCTGTAATGTATGATTTGTATATACATGTTATAGGGAGTTTTGTTTGTTTTGACTTAATAAATAGATGGTCTATGCATGTTCTACTCTGTGCGAGCACTCTAGTAGGGGCGGTAACATAGCTTTTATAACCTTTCGAGTATAGTAAGTTGAGGTAATCTTGTTGAACTTGAGTCAAATTATCACCAAGTATATTAATATTGATATCACCTATTATCAATTGATGGGTGTATTGTGGGAATTTTGTTATGACTGAATCTAATTCACTAACAAAGTCAGCAGTATTTTTAGAAGGAGAGCGATAAATACATAGAATAGAGTAAGTTTCCTTCTCAATTGTAAATGTAAGAAGAGCTGAATTTGCATTTACTGTTAGACAATCAGAGTCAATAGTTATTTCATTAATACGGTTATTATTCACAAGAACTACTAATCCATCAGCGTTCGTGTGTCTGGCATTAAAGAAATAAGTCGAATATCCAGTTATATTAAACGCTTCATTTGTAATCAAGTGTGTTTCTGTCAATACAATGATGTCGAATTTAAAGTGAAGTTGTTCGAGAATAATACAGAGTTCATCGAAATGTACTCGGATACTTCTAATGTTTTGATGCATTATTTTGAACTCGACATGATTATGATACAAGGCATTGACTTCTGAAATATGACCAAGAGTATTGTTGTTATTATAACTATTATTTCCTATAAGGTCAGTCCAGTCCCGCATAATGAATAATATATAAACAAGCCAACAACAATTCGGATTTTGGTACACGGGGTATTTTTTTGATGAGCGTAGCGAAGTCTTCATCCCACTCTTATAGGGCTTTGTCTGTGTTTTTTTGTTGTTGTTTTTTTTGTTTTTTGTTTGTAAGCACTCCACAGGTCGCAAGGGTTGACTGATCAACATGAAACTTTTTTTGTACACGCAAACTCATCCAACTTAGAACTGTATAGTTTTTGGGATGAATCGGTCTGACCGATTTTGAGAATCATCATCTCAAAGTTTCTGAAAACCTCATAAGATTTGGCTGGGCGGAAAATGTTGAAAAATAAAATCTCTCCAGATGAGATGAAATTTTCTCTAAATGTGTATACATGGATTTTACACATTATTACGATTTTTTAAGCAATTCTGATCAGTCGTTTTGGAGAAAAAAAATAAAATGACTGATAATATTCATAAAATATATCATACAAATTATGACAGAATCAAGTTGTCGAGATTCACTGCTTTCTAGATTCAAGAGTTGACCAACAATGAAGTATTTTTTATATGCGTCAAGGTGTGTAGAATACCAGAGTCAATGAAGTGGCAAGAGTAGAACTTCTGTAACGACTTTTATAGCTTATTCAGATATCAAGGTGTGTAGAATACCAAAGTCGATAAAGTAGCAAGGGTAAAACTATTTCAAGGACTTTTATACCTTATTGAGATATCTCGCTCATCTTACAACGCATATTTCGCGTTTGACTAGTATTTACAATATATTGTTTACTTTAGTGGAATGTCAGATGGCTTTACTATTGCTATTACGGGAGATTGTTCGTCCCTGCGCAAATAAACTTTACCTCCTTATTTCACCCACGTGAACGTATATCCAAGTTGTTGTTTGGCGTTGCGGCTGAGCCAAAATAAGTTTTTGTTGATTTTAGTAAGATGTTCGTTAACAAAGATGCGATCTGTAGATTTGTAGCCTATCTCACTCGCAAGCAGTGTTTTCTTTTCCTTCTTCCCGTATATAATATTCTCCTTATGTCGCCGCGAAAACAGTTTTGCGATTATTGGGGGTGGTTTGTTGGACGCTCCGTTTCTAAGGCCAAGACGATGGCATACATCAATATCTTCTTCGTTTATCGGACAGCCCAGGATGTTTGAGATGTCTGACACAATGCGATAGACGTCTTCTCTCTCGTGATATGGAACACCCTGAATCTCGATATTGTGATTACGCGAGTATTGTTCCAACTCATTGACTCGTGTGGACAAACTCTCGTTTTCTATCTTCAATATTTTATTTTCATTCTTGCATTCACTTATGTCACCGATTAACAGTTCGATCTTAGAAGTTTGTGTTCTGTTCTCTTCCAGTAATTCTTTGTGCATCAAGGCCTGTTCCCCCAATGTTTTTGTGATATCTTGTAATGCAGTCAGGATTTCGCGAATAGCATCCGACATCGCTGAATAAATCGGATCAGCTTTGTCGCCGGGGAGACTTGCCGCTATCTCATTTAACTTATCATCTATTTGGGCTGTTGCACTTTCTTCGAACACGTCGGAATTACTGTTACTACGCTTGTTAACTTTCTTGGGCATATTCGGATATTTAAGTGTAGCACAAAACTTATTTACATCCCAGTCTAGTTCGATGTCACAAAGACAACACGTTCACTGCACGTGATGTATATAATATTCACTTTGTCATGGAGGTCGCCGCTATATATTGCCGAATATATTCAGCAATTTCAAGATTATTGCCGTATATCAAACGTCAATGTCTTCAATACTTAGACCAAACGCACTTGCTCACTTCATTTGATGTTTAAACTTGACTTGAACTACTTTGAACCACAACTTGAACTACTGTTGAAATAGATCACGGAGCACAGCAAAAACACGACCACTCGACACAAAGGGTAGAAGTATATCCCTATAGTCATCATCCCTATAGATTATGCCATTTATGACCCACTTTGCATGCCGATATTTTTTCATACCCTCCTCTATCAGTTGTTCCATCTCGATCATTAAATGCCTGTCTCTTCTGCCTTTCATATTGTTGGTCCCTACATGTAGGCCTATCACTACAACTTTTGTTTCTCCAATGTTCTCCGTCCTTCTCAGCAATTTCTTTCTCAGTTCTTCTATCCTGATACCTGGATATCTGATGGTCGGATCAATTATGATAATTATCAATTATCACCTTTGCATTTCTTCCTATCAATAGCCATGATGTCTATTCTTCTTGAACTACCATCGACAGCAAGACAAGATACCTCCTCGTATACTTCGTATTTGGTTTTCAAGTTGTCTGTAATCAAAGTCCTAATCCTGTGATGCCGTCAATTAACTAGAGGATTCCCTTTTTCGCAGAAGCCCAGGACGTGAGGCAAGGTTTCAATCTCGCTGCAGTGTCTGCAGCAGATGCCGTCCAGGCTTCTGCTGGGAATCATTCTTACAGGTGCAACATTCGCAGTCATCTTCAATGCATCCCTCCATTCGGAAACCGACAAACCAGCGTTTCCACAAACCCATTTATTTGCAGGTGTGCATTCTTGATAGAGTATAGCACCAGCTCCTTTCTGATGGAGCCCACACCAAATCTCATATTCTCTTATCCTGAGGACTTCTCGTAGGTGTTCACCTCGAATATGACGCCGAGCAACTAGTTGGCGGGAAGTAGGATCGATCTTCAGTTTTCTTAGGCATTCTTCCTTTTCCACATCTGCAGTGCGATTCCCGTTCTCCAATCCTTAACTTAACAATCTGTAACTACTGATTTAAAGATCTGTACATCACTAAAGATTGGTAATATCTAAAGTGTGATTCCATTTCCACTTTTAAAGATGACGGTCTTTAGGGTGATCGTTAATTGACATTTCCTTATAGATCTATAAGATCCCTATCGTTAATACTCCAGTCAAACTAAGTTTTAGCCTCAAACAAATTGTAACAGAAATTTTTTTCGTTGAATTTTGATTGCCTTGAAATTTTGAATTGAATGCAAAAAGGTTTGCTCAAATCGAAGTCGCCATTTTGTTTTTAATCGAATTTTCATGAAAATCTTATTTATTTTCTATTGGCCGTTGTTAGTAAACCACATTCCTATATTTTATTGTAAAATCCCGACAAAAATGTTTCACATGACACCAAAATAAATCAGAATAATCGAACGAAAATTGCTATGATTTTGTGATTAAATTTAAATTAATGCCAAATTTCATTAATCAAATCTAGTGAACAGGGTTCAGGAGTTAAAGATGTAAACTCAACGAAATCTCATTGAGATAATTATACGTAACTGCAACAAATGAAGTTTGCTCAAATTGAGGCGGCCATTTTGTTTTAAAATACATTTTTGGGTATTGATCAGTTTGATTCAAATAGTCGGCCATTATCGATGAATTGTCAATTTTTCTCAACATAATGAACAATGAATTCGTTATTTGATAAAAAATTAATAATTGAGATAATTTTACTACAAATTGAATGAATTTTGAATTAAATTTGAATAAATATAATTTTGTGAAATAGGCTGTGGGGAGCAAGCGGTGA
This sequence comes from Brachyptera risi, assembly GCA_964007535.1. Taxonomy (NCBI): domain Eukaryota; kingdom Metazoa; phylum Arthropoda; class Insecta; order Plecoptera; family Taeniopterygidae; genus Brachyptera; species Brachyptera risi. The sequence continues at coordinate 15,471,450 of OZ023329.1, forward strand.
GTGGTAAATATCTCAATTGAACGGTAAAGTTATGTTGTAATTATACGAAATTACTGGTGGAGAGTTTGCCGAAATCAATGGTTAATTAAAAAATTTGCATATAGGCCTATAGTCAATATGTGGAAAAAACATTTTTTACGTGTTTTATTCCTCGATTTTCACGGGGAAGACACATCTGTGTAGCAACAGAAAAAAGTATAACTTTGATCATTCAATATCAATAATCCAATGTATTCATAAACTCATTTGGTATCTCGCAATTTGATCTAGAAATGTTTCAAATTTGAAATCTCAAGCTCGCAATTGGAAATGGTCGAGCATCAAGCCCAAGCTTGAGCAATTAAGCAATTGTTTTTTTGTTTTTTTAATAACATCGAAACTTGATACAAAATCATTGTTCCCCAAGGCTAAGGATGAAAGGTAGGATCGTTTGGACGGGGTACCACAAGGGCGATCTTACCACCCCATTTTAAATGTTTATAACCAATGAACTTCAACACGAGGACCGTGTACCGTTGGTAACCATGAATTTCCGCCGCGAATAACAGTCTTTCAGTTTCCGAAAGTCCGGAACTTATTATAAGTAAAAACCGTTTTAAGTAGTAGTAGTAGTAGTAGTAGTAGTAGTAGAAGTGTTTATTCCTTTAACCCTCTTTCGAGGAAATCGGTACACAATTTACATATTTTACAATATAACTTATCAATAAAAGCAAAAGCAAAAAGCTTGTATAGCTTTATTTAAGTAAAAGCAATTGTACATCCGTTTGTAGGACGTTTGTAGGAGAAGCGTTAATCAATCAACCATGCATTGAGTAGGCCGAATGAGACTCAGATTGCCTTAGCAACTAATGAGAATGCAGGATTGCAGTGAAAGAATCACGGAAATGGCGTCTCTTTGGCAATAGTAGGCTTATAAGCGTCGCAGAATATGTGTTACATGAAAAAAAAACACAATTGATATCCTGATATCTGATATCTACATAGCAATTATGTGCAATACACATGGTATTAACGAAAAATCCTTCTTATGTGAGAAAAAACGTGAGTTATGTCTGTCATTTGAACAACAAAACTGAGTTGGAGCAAAGCAAAGCACTGAGCTATGATTTAATAATTTGTGTTGGGTTCACATACGCGATGTAATGATAATATACATCTATTGGCTTCGAATGTATTAAAAATAAGATGGTGAGATGAAGGTCTCTTAGGCAATGGGAAGGATAGTGAGAAGCAAGCGGTCGTGTCCTAGACTACAAAGGGAAACTACGGGAAAGCCCATTTAAAGATGGACGGTGGCGGAGATAGTACCAGGTCCGACATGTCATTTTCCTACCGGATCACATGAGAGAGTGCGTTAGCAACCGAGCTGCGTGTGCCGGTAACATACACCCCCCCCCCTCTCCCCCCCCCCCCACACACACACTCACACACTGTGTCAAAGCAGAGCATCCACTGCTCCAGTGCTTCTCCTTCAAATGTCGATTTAGATTATTATGATGTGCAAGCTGAATTGCTCGAACTTTGGCTTAATGCTCGACCACTTCCAAGTGCGAGCTTGAGATTTCAAATTTGAAAACAATTCTGGATCAAATTACGATATACCAAATGAGTTTATGAATACATTGGATTATTGATATTGTATATTCAAAGTTACACCTTTTCTGTTGTTACACAGATGTGTCTCCCCTGTGAAAATCGAGGAATGAAACACGTAAAAATGTTTTTTCCACATATTGACTATATATGCAATTTTTTTAATCACCATTGATTTTGGCAAACTCTTCGCCAGTTGTTTCATATAATTACAAGATAACTTTACCGTTCAATTGAGATATTTACCACTCACCGCTTGCTCCCCACAGCCTATTTCACAAAATTATATTCATCCGAATATAATTCAAAATTCATTCAATTTGTAGTAAAATTATCCTAATCATGTATTTTTATTATATAACGAATTTATTGTTCATGATGTTGAAAAAAAATTGACAATTCATCGATAATGGCCGACTATTTAAATCAAATTGAATAATTCCCAAAAATGTATTTTAAAACAAAATGGCCGCCTCAATTTGAGCAAACTTTACTTATAGCAGTTACGTAAAATTATCTAAATGAGATTCCGTTGAGTTTACATTTTCAACTCCTGAACTCTGTTCACTAGATCTAATTAATGGAATTTGGCATTAATTTAAATTCAATCACAAAATCATGGCAATTTTCGCCCAATTATTCTAATTTATTCTCGTGTCATGTGAAACATTTTTGTCGTGATTTTAAAATGAAATGTAGGAATGTGGTTCACTGATAACGGCCAATAAAAAATAAATGAGATTTTCATAAAAATTCGATTAAAAACAAAATGGCGACTTCGATTTGAGCAAACTTTTTTGAATTCACTTGTAAATTTTGAGGCAGTCAAAATTCAACGATAAAATTTTCTGTTACAATTTGTATGAGGTTACGGCCCTTTTTGGCTTAGATTTACTGGAGTAGGCCCTATAAGTTTTTAAAGAATGCATAAAATGGCGTTCATCTAATAATTCGAAAATATTATCAATTAATATTAAATAACATGAACATTTTACAGCTTGGCAAATGATTTTGAAATATTGTGCGTAAATTGAAGAGTGAAAAGTATAGTCATCACTTACAGCTAATCATTTAGTTTTTCACCTCCTTTTTTGATGCCAAAAGTGGGATGGTGACGAAACCGTTTCTCCTTCCTTTCTGTCAGTCGATAGTCATTCACCCTCTTTGGATTATGTTTGGGCTAGTTTACACTTTTCAAAACTGAATGAATAAATACCCATGAATGATTCCCATTCAGAATATTTTGAAGAAAATCAAAGTCGCAACAATGAAATGAGAGAAGTTGAAATTGACAAGATCTCCAGTGCCTTCTAGATCGAGAGGTTATATTAATCCTGTATACGCTCTCTAGATTCGAATGATGCATAATTTTTTTCTATTGGCTAATTATGTGCCATCGATGACGTCGACTGGAAAATACGTCATCATTTCAACAAGCAATGTTAACAATCTATAACGTTAAAGATTGGAGAACGGGACTCGATCTTTAGAGATCTAGTCTTTAACTCTAACGATATGAATTGTTAAAAGTTAAAGATTGTTAAGTTAATTGGATCGAGAACGGGAATCGCAGTGCTGGTCTCCTGATGGCGTTGACATCAGGGTTATTCGTTTTTCCAGAGTATCGCATATATTAAAGAGTTGAATGAAAGCTTCCCATCTTGCTTTAAAAACACCTAATTCTCTGAATTTACGACTTGTAAATAGCATAGCATCTGGAGTATCACCAGGTAACCCGATTACATCCTTCACAGCACTTTTCACAAGTTTATCAATGTCATCAAGAAATTTTGTAGGAAGTTTGACTAATGGGGCACTCTGGAGCGAATAAACTAGTGTTGGCCAAATGTATTGGTTCAAGATATTAATTTTTTGATTAGACATCAGAAGAGGAGACGTTGTAAGTTGGTCCAAAGTATCTCTAAGTTTGAAAATTACTTGGGAATGGTCAAAAATAATTGACTGGGAGAAATTTATTCCCAAGTATTTAATGCTCTCATCTTCGCGAATACTTTCTATCTCTGTCGCATCATCAACGAAGAGTGACCTGGTGACCAGTTTTCCATTCTCAATAATTATTGCAGAACTTCTATTTGCATTCAATTCCAAACCAATCTCAGATAACCTCTGTTTTACCATTGAAGCTAACTCAACCGCAGCGCTCATACAATTGCCAGCAACCACAGTATCGTCGGCGAATCCTAAAACGGATATATAGGATCCAGCTCTTCAACAAGTCTATAGCCATAAGCCGACGCAATTTCGTGTTCCGAAAGTTCCTCTAGGATGTGGTCAGTACTCAAGTTATATAGTGATGGCAAAAGAGGTGCACCTTGCATCACTCCACGTAGTATACTAATTGGTTTCGTTTTATTTCCTTGTCCAGATTCTATCTGAGTGGTATTATTGTGTTGAAGCTCTATAACAAGGTTTAGAAGTTTATCTGGCATACTTGAAGATTTTATTGTAGAACGCACGTGCTCATGGCCTGCGTTGTCAAATGCTTTGCTTATATCCAAGAATATTACTGTAGCATTTCCGTTCTCACACTTCGCAAAATCCCATCCACGATTGATACATTGATGTGAGTCCCAGCAGTGTTCGTGAAACCACGTTGATTTATATTGAATGCTGTAAAACTTCGCAACTGTTTTTCCAACACACGTTCAATAATACGGCGTAAAATAGTGTAATATACTAATATAGAATAGAATGTCTTTATTTATCATGTACATACAAACGTCATACAATCAAAAAGGGCGAGGTTCGATCACATGACCGTTCTTCCACCCAACCTTTATAATTATTTAATAATACGAAAGACAAGAAAATAAATAATTAATCATTAGGATATGATGTAGGATTAACGTAACGTATTGGTGTAAAAAATAATCGTAAACTACATGCTAAGATAGAAATAGCTTATAGAGATTGAATTGGGACAATTAAGTTAGTAGTAAGAACATAGTTATGTACATGAACACTACTTTTAACAATAAAATAATCATAGAGGGATGCTGATATTTCTAACAATAATACAGGAAACAGTGTATTAAATCTATTCTTAGATTAACTTGATATCATATAAATAATTTACAAATCTTATCACATTTTATTTTTAGTGTTTAGCTATTAAGTCTTATATTGTGCATAAAAGTGAGATATAAATTTCACTAGGATTTCACTATCATGTCTCACTATATCTCTTAAATACAACTATAATTACAAGAGAGAATATCAAGAGGTTGAAAAATGTCCATTCATGAGGTATTTTGTGTTTATATTTAGGTTTGAGAATAATGTTCTTTTCTTGTTTTAGCATAAGGACACTTTTAAAACTCTATTTTGAACAGACTTAATGAAGTAGTGGATTTTAGTTTGTTAGGTAGATTATTCCATATTCTAGGACCAGTTATTGAGAAAGATGAGGTAGTGTTCGAATCGTGGTGATTGTATACTAAATTGTTATGTTGACGTGTGTAGTGCGTATGTAAGTCTTTAGTTAATGCTAGTTTATTATAGAGTAGGTATGGTGTTTTTGTATGCAGCAGCTTATGTATAAATATTGCCATGTGAAAGGTGCGTCGGTTTTCCATGTTGAGCCAATTTAGTTTAATGAGATGGGGAGAGATTTGTTCTTTAATAGATATATTTAATATACTTGTATATAATGGTATGAACAAAAAGCTAATAAATGGAATGAAATGAAATACCATCCTGAATATCGCCCTTTTATAGTGATCTGCTTTCATCATGTAGTATTATCATGCCATTTGTGTCCACTTATAAATAAAGTATGTTTCATTATTATTTTTATTTAATCAATTCTCGGTTTCCCGGTGGAAGGTTCAGTGGAGCGGGTACACATGCGTACCAAACTGCCAATGAACTTATATTCAATTACAATTATAAATACAATGAATCACTTCAATGGATATTCAAAAATTTCCTTACTTTTATCTATTTATTTATTCATTTATTTTATCACATGGTTTGTCAACATAAGGTAATATGTATAAACCAACCAGATGGTCAAGAGATAAAAAATCAAGAAAAACAAAAATCACAATCATATATAAAATCAAAAAACAAAATATCAAATGAAGAATTCCTCCAAACTGTAGAAAGAGTTCTCTATCAAATATGCTTTTAACGCCCTCTTGAATTTATCCTTCTCCAAACACTGTTTTGAGTGTGGTAAATGGTTGAAGAGTCTTCTACCGGCTTGGAGTACACCATTTGAGGTTGCCTTCAGCCGGCAATACTCGTGTGCCAAATGACTCGCTCCTCTAGTGCTATATTGGTGATGGCTGTCATCTTTGAAGAGGCCAGGATTTTCTTTTGTGAACATGCAGACTGCCTGGATGTATAGGCATGGCAAAGGGAGAATTTTCAGGTCCTTGAATCCTTACCTGCACGAGTCTCGCGTACCAATGGATAACATGGAGCGTACGGTGCGTTTCTGGGCACAGAATGCTTTCATACTGTCTGGAGCCGAGCCCCAAAATATCACTCCATATTGAAGCAGCGATTGGACTTGAGCAAAATAAACAGATCGTACTATTGATAAGTTGACTTGACGAGACAAGGTTCTTAGAGCGAAGTTGGCTCTCGCAAGCTTTAATACTAGACTTGCAATGCGACAAGAGTTCAATATGACCGCTTTCTGCATTTTGATGAATGTATTATCTAAAATATCAAGAGTTTTTAGACTTTTATGGATTCCGGTTGGTATCACTCCAGTTGCCAAGATTATTACAGGAACTATGGTCACTCTCTTCAGCCCATACAGTTCTTTCAATTCTTGAGAAAGCTCAACATATTTAGCAATTTTTTCTTCATGAGTTTTCATCAGGTTCTGACTTAGTGGTACAGCTATATCAATCACAAAACCAACTTTTGCCGTTTTGTCGATGTGGACGATATCAGGTCTATTGCAGTGTATAGTTTTGTCCGTGATGATAGCTCGGTCACAATACAACTTGCAGCGTTCATTTTCCAATATAGAGCTCGGATTATATTTATAATATGGTGTGAGAGCGTTAGTAAAGTGATAGGCCTATTTTCTGGTGAACAATATTTGCTACCTGATTATGCCTATGCAAATAATCAGTCTGACATAACATTTTGCAGCCTTCAATAATGTGGTCTATAGTTTCTGCTGTGATGTGACATTGTCTGCATGTGTCACCCATAATATCTTTGTTCTTAATGATGAATTTGTTGTAATTTCTGGTATTGATAACTTGGTCCTGAATGGCACACATAAATCCTTCTGTTTCCCCAAACAACCCACCAACTGTCAGCCACTTGTTCGATGCAGTCTTATCGACGTGTTGTTGATTCAACTGGTAGAGATGTCGCCCATGCAGTACTTTTCTACCCCAATCTTCATTTTTCTGGCCGGTGTCGATTATTTTTTCACTCGGTTTGATCTCCCTGTCATTGAGATTGAGTGGTGTGATATTCTTATCAGTGCTCAGCAACAATTGCTGTATGTAAAACTGTCTCCTTGGAGAAGAAATATTTTCGTAGCGTATCTATTTGTTTGTATCTCATGTTGGAAAGATCAACGAGTCCTCTACCTCCTTCAATACGCGGAAGTGATATCCTTTCCACCGCAGATTTGGGATGATGTTTTCTAAATTTTGTCATCAACACTCTCACTTTAGTTTCCAAATACTGTATTTCCGTGTGAGACCAGTTTATTACTCCAAAAGAATAAGTCAGTATGGGTATAGCGTATGTGTTTATAGCATTAATCATATTTCTTCCATTGAGGCTTGTTTTCAATATTTCTTTTACTCTGCTTACAAATTTGGATGTGAGATTTTTCCTGATAGTTTTATTATCTATCTGTCGTGATTGAACGAATCCCAAATATTTATAACATTCGCCTTCAGTCATATTTTCAATATTCTCATCATTTCCAACGTGAAACTGCTCCTCGTCATGAATCTTACCCTTCGTTATTACACATGTTTTGGATCTTAAATTGTTCAACAGCTCATATAGAATATTACAATTTGAAACATTTTCAACATTCAGCACTTTTCCTGTATTATTATTATTATTATTATTATTATTATTATTATTATTGTCAAGCCTCATATAGAATATTGTAGTACTTTACTTCTTGATACATCTACGGGAGATTTAGTTAGATTACAAACAATTCAAAATAAAGTAATGAGATGTATTTCAAAAGAACCTTGGAATTCAGCAGAAACTAAACTTTTAAACGAAATAAAGTGGCTTAACATTCAGGAGACAAGAGATTTAGAAGTTTATACATTCATCTATGAGATGAATATAGGGAAGCAGCCTGAATATCTAGATAAATATGGTGAAAATACAAATAGTCTAAATGTTCATGATACGAGAAATAGTGAAGATATGTACCTTAATAGCATTAGATCTACAGCAAGTAGTAATAGTATATTCTATAGATGAATAAGATTATATAACTCTTTACCATTAGTAATTAAAAAATGTAATAGTGTAATTAGTTTCAAGTTGTGACTTAACTCAAGTCGGGAGCATGCGAGATATCAAGGAAATCTGTATTTGTCATAAATATGTGCAAACGCAGTAGTTTTTCTGAATAAATCTCTCTTTTAATTGAATTAACGGAATAAATGTGTACATACATGAAATATTGTGGTTACTATGAATGCATACCTTTTGATAATAGAGTTTTTTGATCGTTTAGTGATATGGTCGTACAATACCCTTGTGTTTAATGTTCTTTCTTCTCTTTTTCTTCTGATCCTTTGACGTTTTCTTTATTGAACTTCTTGATTCGGAAACCAATGAATGTTGTCTTATTGGTGACTCGCTCGCATGTTTTCTGGTTTTGGAGATTGCCCCTTGATCTTCTCTATTTCGTGCTTGACGAAGAGTGTAGAACTTCTCTATTTTGTGTTTGACAACAGAGTACCATTTGTTCTTGTCTACGTCGTGGTTGACGAAAGAGAGTGATCTTGTCCAGTTCGTGGTTTGCGACAGAGTGCTGCGTCCTCCTCAGTTCGACCCTCGGTCGTAGTAAAATATAAAAATCAGATGATCTATTTTGACCAATCACAGCACAGTTTCTTCTTATCAGGGTTGCACGTAATCTACATTTGTATATGTCATACCTTCTTGCCTATTTCTATAATAACACTTTGAATTGTTGAAATATTCCACCACATTACGTATACATTATTATACAATATTTTACATTATTGATTCTCAATATGGACTTAAATCTACAGATTATATTTATTACATGATTTTTAATAACAACCAGCATCATGTGGTGATAGATCAGTTACAAAGTTGAATATTAAAAAAACATATGTTACAATTAAGAGAACAAAACAATAATTAGAGTTTATTATAAGAAATATTAATATGATTTATAACATGTAAAACCTGTGAACTAGTACTAATACTAGTACTAGTGATACTAGTACTAGTAATACTAGTACTAGTAATACTAGTACTACCAGCATTCTGCCTACTAAATAATCATTATTCATCATGTAGCCTCCTACATTGAAGATTAATTGTGTATTTACCTGTTTTGTTTCCTTTACCAGACAATACAATCAGAGGGTGAAAAATTTCACGATAAAATTGAAAATTACAATATACAATACGCAGGGCTTATATGAGATTTTCTACGCCAGTCGCCACTGCATTATTTTCAAGCATTGAAATTGAAGAAATATTTTCATTGAATTTTTGAAAGTAGTGTGCAAAATTTCAACCAATCAGATTTGAGCATTTCACAAAATCTCGATTTCTATTGCATGTACGATTATCGTTTCGTTCGAGCCAAGACAGCGACTAGCTTAAGCCACTGCCAACGTTTGTAGCCTACTTCACTCTATCAATTATTTGTTCTTGTAATGGTTTCATGCGTCCGAAATCTTTCGTTTTGACTAATTTATCCAGTTAATATAAGGATTTGAATTTGTGATTCGTAATACATAAACATGTGGTCTGATGCAGACCAACAGTACTCACAATGGGCGTTGAACCCTTCGGCATATCAAGATGTATCTCATGAACAAGGTAGGATAGTAGGTCCAGACAGATTCAACCTAAGCCTAGACCTAGGCGCCTAACCTAGGCCTTTGCAGCATCATAGGCCCTATTAGGCTTAAGCCCACTAAGAAACAGCATCGACAAATATGTCTAATTTCCTCAGAACATTACAGTATCCACTTTCGGCGGGTACTCCGTATGCTTTATTAGTAGGGCCTAGGCCTAGGCCTATGCATAATGTGGATCAATTAAACCTGTCACTATTTTTTTTTCTATAGAAGTCATAGGCCTAGGCCTAGGAGCCTCGGGAGGCTAAAACTATGTTTGAACTTGCATCTGGAGCTAAGCTATGGTCCTGAGAACACGTAATGAGATAGCTTATGGCCTCAGCCTCCACCTTAATTGCCTTGCGTATGATTATGTCCAAGGCCTACCCCGAAAGCCTGTTCCTCTTAATCGAAATGTTGAATCATGGTTGAATTGAGAACCAGATGTGGTGACTATTTCTATCTCTGGTCCTAGTGTTCCACTCTTGCCATGATATAAATCCTCCATTTCAGGTGGAAATACATCTAGGCCTACCTTGTATGCCTAGGCCTACCGGTAGCTATGCTGTATGAGTGACTACAGTATCATTAAAGGCCGGATCTGCTGACAGCTAAGCTGTAAGAAGCCAAAAGTGCTACTGAGAAACTAACTTCCTCTATCACTTTATGCTCATGACAGTCCAACTGTCAGTAGATGTATACCGCCATGGCTCTGCTGACACTCAGTTTGAGCATTGTTTGAGTAAATCATCATTAAAACGATAATTCAATGTGTATTTGAACTAAAATAAACATGAAGTGATGCTATAAATAATAATTAAATTGTATTTCACGTTTATTTTATCATTTAAGTACCATTATAGACCTAATTATGAAGTTTAAAGTGTTGTCAAACATCTTGCCATTTCTAGGCATCGTCCATATCTAGGGCCTATAGCTACCTATGCTTTTGGCTTTGCTATTTCTGGGTTTCTAGGGTCGAATATGCGTCTGGGATATTGCCTAATCGTTGCTAATTATTCTGCTGATATCATGTTAATTTTACGAGTATCATGGTTGACTTTTTAAAAGTGTATTTGCCCTCAACCTTATTGACAGTCAGTTTGGTTGAGCTAGGTTCTCGAAGGAGAAATGAGCTCTAGGTTCATAGGACTACTCTTCCTAGGCCTAAATATGACTCCAGGGTAATGTGAGATCCTTGCTCATTAATATATTCAGTTCAAATTATTCATAAAACCTTTCATTGTGATGTGTTTTAATCATTTATTGGGCCCCAGCCTTATTGACAGTCAGTTTGCTCCAGCTAGGCCTAGTTTCTCGAAGGGAAAGTGAGCTCTAGGTTTCTAGGGCTACTCTTCCTAGGCCTGAACTCGACTGCAGGGTACTTTAGGATCTTTGCTTAAAAGTTTTTAATCATTTATTAGACCTGAACCTTATTGACAGTCAGTTTGCTACGGTTAGGTTCTCAAGGGGAAAATGAGCTCTAGGTTCCTAGGGCTACTCTTCCCAGGCCCAAATTTGTCTGTAAGATCTTTGCTTATTTATATGATGATTTTATATATTTTTTCACTCATTGTATGTTTTTCAATAATTTATTAGTCCTCAACCTTATTGACAGTCAGTTTGGTTGAGCTAGGTTCTCAAAGGAGAAATGAGCTCTAGGTTTCTATGGATACTCTTTCTAGGCCTGAATATGACTCCAGGGTAATGTGAGATACTTGCTCATCAATATATTCAGTTCAAATTATTCATAAAACCTTTCATTGTAATGTTTTTTAATCATTTATTTGGCCTCAACCTTATTGACAGTCAGTTTGGTTGAGCCAGTTTCTCGAAGAAGAAATGAGCTCTAGGTTTCTAGGGCTACTCTTCCTCGGCCTGAATATGACTCCAGGGTAATGTGAGATCCTTGCTCATTAATAGTTCAAATTATTCATAAAACCTCTTATTGTAATGTTTTTTAATCATTTATTTGGCCCCAACCTTATTGACAGTCAGTTTGCTCCAGCTAGGCATAAAGTTTCTTGAAGGGAAAGTGTGCTCTAGGTTTCCAGGGCTACTCTTCCTAGGCCTGAACTCAACTGCAGGGTACTTTGGGATCTTTGCTTAATAATTAGATTAGTCTATAATACTTTTGAGTCTTTCATTATAAGTTTTTTAATCATTTATAATGGGCCTTGACCTTATTGACAGTCAGTTTGATACTGTTTTAGTTTCGTAGATTGAGAACACTTAGTATTGGTAATTTATTTATTACAATTTCTTATACACTTGAGTACTATACATTACTTCTTAATAAGCCTATTTTTTACAAGCTAAGCTGATGCTCACTCTCTGGCATCTTCCTATGTACTGAGTACTGACTGGTCTCTCAGTCCACATACTGCTTACTGTCCCTGGTTAGTTGTTACACATGTTGCCAACTTCAGACTTGTTGCCAACCTAATTAATATACTACAACAGATACGGCTAGGCTTTTGAAGGGAAAATGAGCTCTAGGTCCCTAGGGCTACTCTACCCAGGCCCAAATTTGACTGTAGGAGCTTTGCTTATTGATTTGATCATTTTATATATTTTTTTCAGACTCATTGTAAGTTTTTCAATCATTTATTAGTCCTCAACCTTATTGACAGTCAGTTTGCTCCGCTAGGTTCTCGGAGGGAAAATGATCTCTAGGTTTCCAGGGCTACTCTTTGTAGACCTAAATCCAACTGTAGGATCTTTGCTTAGTACTAAGATAAGTCTATATCACTTTTGAGTCTTTCATTATTAGTTTTTTAATCATTTATTTGGACTTGACCTTATTGACAGTCAGTTTGCAGCGGCTATAGGTTCTCGAAGGGAAAATGAGCTCTAGGTCCCTAGGTCTACTCTTCTCAGACCCAAATTTGACTGTAGAAGCTTTGCTTATTGATTTGATCATTTTATATATTTTTTTCAGACTCATTGTATGTTTTTCAATCATTTATTAGTCCTCAACCTTATTGACAGTCAGTTTGCTCCGCTAGGTTCTCGGAGGGAAAATGATCTCTAGGTTTCCAGGGCTACTCTTTGTAGGCCTAAATCTAACTGTAGGATCTTTGCTTAGTAATTAAATAAGTCTATATCACTTTTGAGTCTTTCATTTTAAGTTTTTTAATCATTTATTGGGCCTTGACCTTATTGACAATCAGTTTGGTACGGCTAGGTTTTTGAAGGGAAAATGAGCTCTAGGTCCCTTGGGCTACTCTTCCCAGGCCTAAATTTGACTGTAGGATCTTTGCTTATTGATATGATGATTTTATATTATTTTGGAGACTCATTGTGAGTTTTCTAATCATTTATTGGGCCTCGATCTTATTGACAGTCAGTTTGCTAGTTATAGTAAGCTCTAGTTTTCCAAATGTTGTCTCCCTGGGCCCAAACCCACCGTCCATCTTGACAGTTTTTTTGTGTGTCGTGAAGGTTCCTACAATATAGGTTATGACTTATGACTGCTTCCTTTCCATTACCTAAGAAACCTTCATCTCATCCCATTAATCGTTCATCCAACGCCAATAGATCCTGCTTATCATTACAGTGCGTCTTTAAAGCCAATATAAATTAATAGATTCCATGTCTATTTTAATGTGAATTCTATCTTAATACTGTCTTGACATTTGTTTAATCATCCCTAATATAAGCTAGTACATTACACTAGGCCTATAGATAAAGGTAGAAGCATGGTAGAAGGTATCAGTGAATAAATTCTTATAATGATAGGACTGTATTATTTTAATCAAACATTTATTGAACATGAAAACATACATTGTGAACAATGAAACAGAAGTTGATTATTTGTGCTACATGCCATAACAGAATTGACTTTCGTATCATCTTTTTATCCACTAAATTCCGAAGTTATTTTCCTATCTTGGTCCCAAACTCTACGACAGTTTGCCAAACCATCATCTCAAAACTCTTTGCTTCCGCTCTCACTGAGCGAAAGTAAAACTTCTTCTTCGAAACAACCAAGACAAAGCAGTGAAAGAAAGATATTCAACACACATATTTAAAATGTCGATCAAGAGGAAGAAATTGGAAGGAGAGAAAAGAAGTAAGAATCGACATGGAGACAAAAAATAGGGTCTTTTCTTCTAGGTCCACTGCAAAGTTCCTAGCAAAACTCATAAAGACATCACCTTAATTAGATCTGACCCTGGAATTGTACCCTCTATATTTCTCATTTTTTCATTCCGAGTATTACCGAATAATCGAACTTTGAATTTCAACCCATCGTTTCTGCCTCTAGTTTAACAACATTCAAATCCTAACCAATATTTAATCATCTATACGGTTTTGACAAGGTTATATGGTATCTAGAGCGTCCCCAGAAAATCTCACCCCATACTGAATATCACCTCTTTCCGGTTACAATGAATTACAGATGACTATTATAATTCATTTTTATTGTATCGTCGATACTATCATAACACCAAAATGAAGACCATTTTATTATTACTATCATTATTTGTATTTATAAATAACTGACAATTGATGTTATTATTTGTAAATATTTACACCCCAAGCTAGACGCGCAAGCTTCCGCGCAGTGTAGCCTACTCTCACGACCGCACTTTTCGAATTTACATTTATTTGAAGTTGATCTATATAAATTAGTGAGGTGTTTACTATACAGAATGGTTATTTTTGTGCTAGGGCTTAGTATGCTGCAGAATTTGCAATGAAGACACGTACTGAACTCGGCTTGGGTTCACGCGAATCGTGTTGCATGCAGCATAGGTCTACTCGCTTTAGCTATAGAACCACATAAATGCGAGCTTTCATGCGGAGAACTCTCACAACCATCAACTTGAAATATCTATGGTATTTGGGCTATTTTTCACGGTAGAAATTAATGAGCTAGGTTCACAAGAGTAGGCCTACAGAGTTTTGAAACTCAAATCGAGTTCCATCTCAAAATCTTGAATTCTCTCTATAATAACTTGCAAATTCTCTCATAACTTATTATGTCTGGCTGCTGGCTGTTATTTTGCTCATCTAGGCCTACATATTTTCAATGCCAGCGATTTACCAAGTAATTGACCTATGACATCGAGAAATGGGGCTCATAGATTACGGACAACTCAAAGGAATCAAGGAAACAGAAAGGAATCACAAATAATCTTAAAAAAGACGAGGCATACACAAAGTACCGGCTAGGGTTTACACTAGGCGGCCAAATCCCAACTAGACTATCAATTTTCAAATAAAGTAGCCTACAATTTACATGTGTCGACCTTAACCACACTTTTTCTAACAACAAACTAGCCTACAAGTCTACACTCTACAAGACTATGGAACTATAGGCAACTAAATAACATAAACACCAGGAATTGACAACAATTCTCTATAAAGACAATGCACAATTAAAATATTGGGCATGAGGTTTAAAATCGCTAATCAATTCGCAACAAAGATCAGTGGCAAGCGAATGATACAATCGCGGCCATATTTTATTTCAATATTTCTATTTCCGGCCAAACTGACTGTCAATTGTAACGACTTCCGGTCAAACTGAGTGTCAGGTCTTCAAACCGGAAACGGAAACGACAAACTTACTGTCAGTAGCAATTCCCACCACGAATTGCTCGTGACAGTTGAGCTGTAAGCAGACACTCCGATCATTAAAAGTGATTTGAAGCCCACCGTGAGAGCGCGTGGCAGGTTATAGGCCTACGATCTTTAGAAAAAGCATAATCACTTCCCACGACAACAGATACTAGGACTACGTTTGGAGGGGAAACGCTTCAGCGAAATCAATTCAGTCTTGAATGGTTCAAATATTTCACTCTTATCACTGGGCATTATTTTAAATAAAAAAGTACTGGCCTTATTTGTTCATTCACGCTGCCTTGCTATTGGCTCGTAGTTGTAGGCACGGCCTTCCGAACAGTTTCGGCTCGTTGTCCATGTTTCTGATGCGACTTGATGGCAAATTTGCCAAATTTTATCTCCTGAACAGTGTTTCGGCGCAAAATGACTTGGATGTTGTCGCGTCGTAAATCTCAAATATGCATTCATTCATTCATTGAATCGTGTTGGAACTGTGAAATCTTTTTCACCAATAATGGACATGTGTAGGCTAACAATGTTTGAATCATTTCAGGCTGAAGTGATTTGGTTGGCTAGGCTAAACCGTTAACCGACAGAAACGAAGTCTATAGTATGCCCTATCCACCCCCTGCTCACATGTTTTTACTTGTAGCGCACTACCCACTAGGGTAAATAGTGAGTAATTGAGAATCAATCGGGGACCTAGACCTTGAACTGATCCCTAAATGAAAAGATCAACCTTTTTTTTTGTTCCCAGCTCTATAGACCTAGGCCTGATAGTTTATTTCTGTTTTGACTGTACACACAAGTAGGCCTACTGGTATCGTTGCGGGAAGTTAGAACAGGTTCAAATTTCGATTGAAAATGATTCTCTTTAAGCGACGTAAATCGAAGTGATGATAGGTGAAAAGACGTTTACAAAACCTACCGGTATGCCTTATCCACTGGAACCCATGCTTAACGGTGCCTTCAGTTTCTAAAGTGGTATCTTAGCTGACTGAGCAAGGAAGGGAGGTGGATGGATTTCATCTCTATAGGCCCTACCGGTAATGAAAACACAGGAGTCACACCACAAGGTTTAGTTGTTGGACCCAGGCTCTGTTAGACCTATTGTTTGGTTGTATTTGGGGCGTGAACGATTATAACGTGGCCAAAGCTTAAAGCAAGTGCTTATGCAAAAGTATTCTCCTTATTGGTATTTCATCAATCCTTCTGGCCTACCATCAGATTTCAGCCAAAATGTGTCTTAATGCTAGGTTACATTTGCAGTGAATCAGAGAAAAATTAGAAGTAGATAATAAAAGTAGGCGTAGGCCTACTCAGTAATTGCTCAATTATTGTGAAATATTTTTTGAAATGTGTTTGAAAGATGGATACTTGGATTAGGAATAGGCCCTAGGCCCTACTGTAATTTCACATTTTGTTTTCAAAATAATTAAAAAGTCACTTTGTATTTTGCACATTATCTACGAAAATATTTGTTAGGTTAATAGGCCTAACAATGGTTAAGATGTCAAATAATTTTCAACATTATTCCGAAGAATTGCGTTATGAAGAGCAAATAGTTTCGAGTAAGAATGGTAACTTTCATTCATGTAGGGCTTAATTATAGAACTTCAATAACTAGAAATTTTATTTTCACACTAGACGACAAGACATGAGCTAGCTACCTTTTGCCTATGCCTAGCCACATTTTCATTTTCTCTATGTTCATCATTCTCCTTGTCCCTGTCAGTCACTCACATCACTATTTTCATCTGAGGGTTGGGATTTGAGTATATATACTATAGTAAAGAAGCACAAAATTGATATTCCTTGCATCTTGCATTTTGGGTTACAAGCAGGACACATATCTCATTTTCTTCAGTAAAGTGCGCTGAAAACGAATATGCCGGTGTCCAAGCTGGCAAATGATCCAGGCTCTTGTGGCGGAAGGTCAAAGGTCAAGCGCGCAATTTTGCATTGAAACGTTAATAACTCGGTAGTGGTTCGTCCTAATGCCTCACGATTCTCTCTATTTTGTTGCTTATAATATTTTCTCATAGCTTGATCAGAAAGTTTCACCATATTTGTGACACATCTTGAAAATGAAATACTGATTTTGATGCGTCGTTTATCTCAAATATTACGAAAAGTTCATCGATATGCGTAAAATAGTTCAAACCAATATTGTGCACAATTTAGTTGTTAATCGGTGACAGCTTATTTCATACGATTATCACAATGTTTACGCATTTCAGAGCCGTAAACGTGAGCGCGAGTGCGGGAGTTTTATACACATTATAAGCCTGCTGAATGCATAATTGTAAGCCTGGCTACGATGCGCTTCGAGTTTTTGATTTCAATTGATATTAGGTTCACCAAAATTGATGGCATTATTGTATTGATACAATTATAACGAATGCCAATATATATATTTGTACTGTATTCGTTATACATAACCGTCTGGGCGTATCGTCAAGGTATGCCTACATCAGATTGGTGTTTTATTAGTGTCAAAGTGCTGAATCCCATATTGATAGAGAATAATATGGAAATGCCTGCAAAAAAACCCGGTTTATTCATTTCACATAAATCATGTTCGTCATTTAATGAAATGCCTGGAAAATATTCAGAAGAAGATAATTATATCATCACGATTTTTGACCAATTTGCATTGAAATTTGAAATTGATCGATGTAGACCCTACATGAGTGATTAAAATACAAGACTTCAAGTTGAATTTGAAGTTAAGAATTGTAACACGTTATCTACGTCATACTTTGATTACATACATTGATGTTGATTCGTGATCTAGTCGAGTGGTAGCTCCATGTGAGCCAAGTCCCGCGAGCATCCAGCTCACCCTGTTAAGCTCTTACTCTGACTAGAGTGTTGCTAAATTGTGATACCAGTCCCCACAGTTGCATGCTGGCATGCATCTGAAATCTTGTGATGTATCACCATTTGTTGTATTATTTGTTTGATATACTATGGTTACTAATTCGCTGACAAATCATAAATGATGGCTTACTGCCATACTCAATTGTGATGCTATTTAAGCTATAAGTTATATTGTGAAATATGTAAGTTATGTACCGATTTCTTCGAGAGAGGGTTAAAAGAATGAACACCACTACTAATACCACTACTACATGTCGTTGTAGGTTTGTTTTGAAGCATACGCACTGCGGAGTGTAATAATGGTTCTTCTTTTCTTTGCAGTCACATGATATCAGCTCCAACATTTTTCAGGATATGGGATCTTGAATCATGAGAACAGGTTCAAGATGTCCATCTTGCAGAAACCACCCACTGTCTGTTTACAGTGGAATTGTGGGAAAGGCTTCCGTTGATTTCCACCAAACATAGGCCTACTATTGATATGTAGCTCGTCTGATGTGCTGGATCAGTGCAGCTCTTGTAGGAGGGACTTTCATGAAGTCTTTCTCTGAAATTCTGAAGAGAGAACACCTGACTTCTTCTATAGACTGGGAACTCGTTCGTGGATCGTAAAGTTTGCAGACGGAGGCTTCTGCACTCGCGATGCCCTCTTGACTCATGGAGTTGTCTTGGCAAAATTCGCGAAGGAGGGTTGCATTCTGCTGAAATACGTTTTTTTTTTGCTGTGTCGATCTCATCCAACATTCTTGTGGCAAAGATTTCACTAGTGCTACTAGAAGCACTCAAACGTCAGTGTTCCGGCAGTGCACAATGAGCCTCTTGAACCCACAAGAAGTTAAGTCTTTTGCGTAGAGTATAATACGAGTGTTGGCTTCTTCTAGAGAGGAAAAGAGGATGTCGACATCTTGGGGTGTGTGAACCTTCCTTCGGGCTTCGCTTCCGATAGCTCCTTAGCCACAAGGTCAGAAGTTATTCTTCTATTGTCAACAAGACCAACCCATCTTCTCCAGTTGTCTGGCAATTTGTTAGCTCGATCAGATATATTTCTCTTCGATCCCTTGGTTGTCACGCTTTCGATACTATCTCGTACCACTTTTCACAGAAAGATCGTCGTATAGGTCAGAGATGCCATCACACGCGTGCAAGGTAGATTTAAGTTTTCATATACGATGTTGATGAATGCATCTACGATGCAAAAGACGCAATTTCTTATGGGTTCAAGAGGCTCATTGTGCACTGCCGGAACACTGACGTTTGAGTGCTTCTAGTAGCACCAGTGAAATCTTTGCCACAAGAATGTTGGATGAGATCAGGCACAGCAAAAAAAAAACGTATTTCAGCAGAATGCAACCCTCCTTTGCGAATTTTGCCAAGACAACTCCATGAGTCAAGAGGGCATCGCGAGTGCAGAAGCCTCCGTCTGCAAACTTTACGATCCACGAACGAGTTCCCAGTCTATAGAAGAAGTCAGGGGATTTCTCTTCAGAATTTCAGAGAAAGACTTCGTGGAAGTCCCTCCTACAAGAGTTGCACTGATCCAGCACATCAGACGAGCTACATATCAATAGTATGTTTGGTGGAAATCAACGGAAGCCTTTCCTACAATTCCACTGTATACAGACAGTGGGTGGTTTCTGCAAGATGGACATCTTGAACCTGTTCTCATGATTCAAGATCCCATATCCTGAAAAATGTTGGAGCTGATATCATGTGACTGCAAAGAAAAGAAGAACCATTATTACACTCCGCAGTGCGTATGCTTCAAAACAAACCTACAACGACATGTAGTAGTGGTATTAGTAGTGGTGTTCATTCTTTTAACCCTCTCTCGAAGAAATCGGTACATATAACTTACATATTTCACAATATAACTTATAGCTTAAATAGCATCACAATTGAGTATGGCAGTAAGCCATCATTTATGATTTGTCAGCGAATTAGTAATCATAGTATATCAAACAAATAATACAACAAATGGTGATACATCACAAGATTTCAGATGCATGCCAGCATGCAACTGTGGGGACTGGTATCACAATTTAGCAACACAGAGTCAGAGTAAGAGCTTAACAGGGTGAGCTGGATGCTCGTGGGACTTGGCTCACATGGAGCTACCACTCGACTAGATCACGAATCAACATCAATGTATGTAATCAAAGTATGACGTAGATAACGTGTTACAATTCTTAACTTCAAATTCAACTTGAAGTCTTGTATTTTAATCACTCATGTAGGGTCTACATCGATCAATTTCAAATTTCAATGCAAATTGGTCGAAAATCGTGATGATATAATTATCTTCTTCAATATTTTCCAGGCATTTCATTAAATGACAAACATGATTTATGTGAAATGAATAAATCGGGTTTTTTGCAGGCATGTCCATATTATTCTCAATCAATATGGGATTCAGCACTTTGACACTAATAAAACACCAATCTGATGTGGGCATACCTTGACGATACGACCAGACGGTTATAGATAACGAATACAGTACAAATATATATTGGCATTCGTTATAATTGTATCAATACAATAATGCCATCAATTTTGGTGAACCTAATATCAATTGAAATCAAAAACTCGAAGCGCATCGTAGCCAGGCTTACAATTATGCATTCAGCAGGCTTATAATGTGTATAAAACTCCCGCACTCGCGCTCACGTTTACGGCTTTGAAATGCGTAAATATTGTGATAATCGTATGAAATAAGCTGTCACCGATTAAAAACTTAATTGTGCACAATATTTGTTTGAACTATTTTACGCATATCGATGAACTTTTCAGAATATCTGAGATAAACGACGCATCAAAATCAGTATTTCATTTTCAAGATGGCGTCAAGAATTATTGTGTCACAAATATGGTGAAACTTTCTAATCCCTCTATGAGAAAATATTATAAGCAACAAAATAGAGAGAATCGTGAGGCATTAGGACGAATCACTACCGAGTTATTAACGTTTCAATGCAAAATTGCGCGCTTGACCTTTGACCTTCTGCCACAAGAGCCTGGATCATTTGCCAGCTTGGACACCGGCATATTCGTTTTCAGCGCACTTTACTGAAGAAAATGAGATATGTGTCCTGCTTGTAACCCAAAATGCGAGATGCAAGGAATATCAATTTTGTGCTTCTCTACTATATTGTTAATTATCAATGGATTTACTTAATATCATATAATGTTATAAGCCACATTTATAAGTTAGTAAGTTGATAATTGTAAACTGCTAACCATTCCGATTTCCTCGGAAGTGGGTTAAAGGAATTATCGAATACATAAATAAATAAAACCATTTAAAGAAGACAGT
>OZ023329.1:15495590-15583090 GCA_964007535.1 Brachyptera risi
TTCTCAGATTGTTGATGAGCGTAGCGAAGTCTCCATCCCACTCTTATAGGGCTTTGTCTGTATTTTTTTTTTTTTTTTTTTTTTTTTTTTCGTAAGCACTCCACAGGTCGCAAGGGTTGACTGATCAACATGAAACTTTTTTTGTACACGCAAACTCATCCAACTTAGAACTGTATAGTTTTTGGGAAGAATCGGTCGGACCGATTTCGAGAATCATCATCTCAAAGTTTCTAAAAACTCCATAAGATTTGGCTGGGCGGAAAATGTTGAAAAATAAAATCTCTCCAAATGGGATGAAATTTTCTCTAAATGTGTATACATGGATTTTACACATTATTACGATTTTTTAAGCAATTCTGATCAGTCGTTTTGAAGAAAAAAAATAAAATGACTGATAATATTCTTCAAATACATCATACAAATTGTGACAGAATTAAGTTGTCAAGATTCACTGCTTTCTAGATTCAAGAGTTGACCAACAATGAAGTATTTTTTATATGCGTCAAGGTGTGTAGAATACCAGAGTCAATGAAGTGGCAAGAGTAGAACTACTTTAACGACTTTAATAGCTTATTCAGATATCAAGGTGTGTAGAATACCAGAGTCGATAAAGTAGCAAGGGTAGAACTACTTTAAGGACTTTTATACCTTATTGAGATATCTCGCTCATCTTACAACGCATATTTCGCGTTTGACTAGTATATTTTATTAAAACCAGAGTTTCTGGATTGACCTTTCTTCTGATTCTCGGGTTGAGCTACTGGTTCTTTTTGTTTTACTTCTTTCTTCTTAATCAATGCAATAGCTGTTGCCCAAGAATCAGAAAAGCTATATCCGCAATCGAGACCGTTAATATTTAAAGGATGTTTGATAATTTCGAGACCCTCGCTGATTGCTCTCTTCCAACGATGGCTTTCATGATTGATTATTTTGGCCTTGTCATATAACATGTTATGGATTCTTCCGCCTTCATCTACCAGTGTTGCATGTGTGGCAACAGCTGATAGATTAGGTGAACTCCTTTTATGTTCTGATATATACAATCTGAGAAGCCGTGATTAGTAAACCACAGCCACTTGTGTTTATATGAATGTTTTTCTTGATTGTTTTGTAATTGTTGTTTTTCTAATATTTTTAATTCTTGTCATTGCTCCTGAAGAGGTGACCGATAAAGGTCATGAAACGTTGAGCTTGCGAGAATAAAACTAATTATTTTAAATATAAAATTAAAAGAGTTTGTTTTATTTTATCATCATCACACAACTACATCCAAAAATATTCAATTTATAGCAATATATATATATATATATATAATATATGGTACCACTCTCAGTCTAACGGCCAAGTTAGGCCTATCTATATTTTCTTTATTTACTGGTATTTATTCATTTATTATTCTCCGTGAGATTCATACATAGTATAAATATAGGATTCGTCAGATTGATACGTACTAAAACTTGAACCAAACTAAACTTAGGAATAGCCATGTAGGCCTACATGAGTACAACACAAAGCAGAACAAATGACACAATCAAGGATAGGCCAAGTTGCTTGAAGGGTTCTCGTTTAGATTACCTTATGGAAAGGGTTCAAGATGAGATGACTTTTGAGGTTGGTAAGGAAAGACCAGGAGTGATTGGTACTGGATTACCATTATTATGATTACTCACCATTATGATCGTAGAAGCTTACGAAAGAAATCCCTGCTGCTAAGCACCACACGGTTATGTTTGCGATGTCACTAAATGATACACATTCATTACCGATAATTACAACTAAATGAGACGGAACTTTTACTAAAAGTTTAACGTGATGAGATATGAATCCAAATTCATCTGTTGTACTTTTAGTTAGAAGTTCTTCAAGCTTTTTGCGCACACTCGTCGATACGAAAAGTAAGAAATGAGTAATCGAGTACAGTACGTGCAGAAGCATCCATATGATGCGATATACGTTGAATGTCATATTTAATTTACCACGTTCAGAGTATTTTACGAAACTTCTACCACTACAAACGTAACTTGTCCCAGACTTTCGACGCACTAACCACGTTAACCTGACTTTGACCACTTACAGCACTGACTTTATATTTAGGACTGTTGAAATTATTATAGTAACAGAATGCCCAAGGTCCTAACATTGGGAATAGTTAGCCTGAAGCTTTGCCCACGTATAATAAATAACTAGACATCGAGAAAATGTGATTTGTTATCATAGTTGTAGAAACTAAGCATTTTCACGCGTGTATAAAAAGTATAAATGTTAAAGGTTAAAATTGTACACTGGTATTCTGTAAGAGACTAAAAAGTGAATCATTCTTAGATCCCGGTCACACGACGACTGCTTGGATTTCAATCAGCTGGTACTTTGTGACGTATACGTATTCAACCACCCGGCGTCATGATAGCCAATGAGACACATTTTTTTCATAACCTAACTTTTATAACGACCTCATTTTTATGATGAAAACTGATTGAAGTTCAAGATGTGTTCATGTTAGTTGCCAAAATTATGCATATTGTTACAAACTATAAGTTATGACAACTCACTTGATTTTTCAATCATACAAAACAAATTCTACTGACACTCACGTGAATCCGATATAGTTGGCACCAATGAATAATGTCATTTAAAGGGAAGAGTCAAAATGCAATTTAATTTAACCATCATTCTCAGAAGTTTTTGTTTTTAAATGCAGTAATATGAGTGAAAAAAATCACATATGTGCAATCATTTGATAAACTGAGAGTTTGAGAAATTTTAACTCTATTATGTTTGTTCATGTTTGTTGTTCGCAGTAGTGTTTTGCACTACATAGTTTTCACTTCCGTATATAGCCAGCTTCCTTTTCGCGTCGTGATATCTGAAGAGAAAGGTGTGTATATTTCAGTTTATTATGAGTTTTTACTTATTTATCTGATTTTAAAAGTATGCCGGATGTGATACTCAATTTTTTATTCATATTGCATTGCCTAGCTATCCCATTTCCTATAAATTTAGCGTCTAGGTTCAATGACGGCCACTTCAACACGTGTGTAGCGAAGTCGCTAGGCCTAAGCCAAGGTAGGCCTAGGCTAGGACCAGTTTCAGAGTTTCAATCTTACGTTCAATAGCCTATTTTCATTTCAGATATTATCAACATGCAGCTCCTCGTACGTGGTTTGGCAAATCATGTTATCAATTGCGAAGGCAATGCTACGATCGCCGAAATAAAGGTAATATTTTGTATTATTCGATAGGTGAAGGTTTGAATAAAGCTAGTGACACATAAGGGGGCATTGGCATAGGCCCTAGCCTGCCTAGGCCCACCCTGGACCGAGGAAGTCTGAATAGGCCTAGGCCTAGCCTAAATTGAATAGTAGAGTAATTGTACAGAGTTCAGCCTGGCAGTAGGCATAATCTCAAGAGAACACGGAACAGACTAGGCCTATTCTAATGTGGAGGTCCAGTTATATTGATAGTGTGACTGTTCATGTAGGCCTAGACCTAGGCCTACTAATTGTAGGGCTCCTAGCATTAGGCCTAAGCCTGATCACCATTTCCACAGCCAACTAGCCCAATGGGTCTACGTTAACCATGTAGGCCTATTATGATTACGTGATCACACGGCCTAGGCCTATGCATGATGTGAAAAGTAGATATTATTCCAGTATTTCAGAAAATATTTCAGTGTATTGTTGCAATAACAAACAGTCAGGCTTGATTTTAAGGTGAAAGGAAACTCCAGCTAAATGGTCATACTTTCAGGCGGAGGTCGCTCTTCTCGAGAACATCCCTGTTGACGATGTGTGCCTGTACTGCAGTGGTGCTCCATTGAATGCTGACGAACAAGTCGGTAACCTCTTGACTAACAGTCTGGATGTAACCGTTTCGCTTCTCGGAGGCAAAGTCCACGGCTCTTTGGCACGTGCCGGCAAGGTCAAGGGACAGACCCCCAAGGTATGCATCTTTATTTACTCTTTGTATATATTTAATGTTGAAGAATCACGTTCGTAGAGCTAGTTTGAATGCAATGGTTTTGATTGGTAGGCCTATCGGGTATTACACTGCCCCTGTGCTAGTGAAACGTGACGTGAAATGGTGTATCTTTGATGTCACAGCTTTCCATTGTAGGCTTGATGAATAATCCACTAACCTGACCCTGATATCATGATCAACATAGCAGTCCTGAACATATTCTGTTACCTCATACATGCACGTACGACCTTCAACATTGAATTTTTATGCACCAGGCTTATAACATGTATTCATTTTGTAGGAGTCAATGTGTGGACCTTGGCAGAGAGCTTTGAGCAGTGATGAATTCGTAGATTTTGATGCGGGGTTGCTTTTGTGTTTCCCATGGGGGGGGGGGGGGAACCGAGATACAATTGTTTAAAATACACTACATACGTAATGCCCAATGTTTTTATCTCTGGGGGGGGGGGAGATCCCCCTCCCCCGCAGCCTGAATGCCTGGATTCAACACTGGTTTCTCGAATGTGCTAATGCTACATTAGGTACCGTACACAATGTTACATTATTAGTTAGCTACCGTGTTCAAGGTCATCCATTGATGAATGTTTCCGAGGTCTGTGGATTAGTCACTAGTGCACTGAACCATAATTCAGGAGACTTGAGTTCCATTCCCACCTGGGAGTGATCAATGGGATGATTCCATAACCAAGTCAGTTTCTCCCCCTTGATTATCTCAGCTTCTCATCATCGCTCATTCATCATGGACCATCTCCAATAGATCTTAGTTGTCATTATTACAGCACATTGCTAAACCCAATATAAATACATTGATATCTATTGCCACTCTTGGTCACAACCACAATATACTTGTACTCACGAAAGAACAAGGTCGTCTATGCACATAAGAAAAACAATTATTAATGTGTAGCTGTAATATTTTGTAGACAAGATGAACAATTAGAAATCGTGAACCGGCACAGTAGCTGAGTGGTTAGCGCACTTGCTTTGTGTGACCCGGAAGGTGAAGGAACATATCGGACCCGGTTCGATCCCCGCCACCGTCCATCTTTACAGGGGTTTTTCGTGGTTTCCCACTGTAGTCTAGGCTTATGCCAGGATGGTTCCCACAATATAGGCCGCGACCGCTTCCTTCCCACTATCCTTCCCATTACCCATAAAACCTTCATCTCATCATCCCATCATCTCATTAATCATTCATCCGACGCCAATAGATCTCAGTCATCATTACAGTGCGTCGTTAAAACCCAATATAAAAAGAAAAGAAAAATCGTGACTACATAATTCAAGGTCAGTTGGAAGCAATTCGCAATGAGTTTCTCTAGAAACTACTAGGCCCTACCTAGGTTACCTAGGCCTACTTGGTATAGCCATTCACATGCACGGCGGTCTGAAAGCATTACATATTAGAAGCTGCAATGAGTCTTACGCATACGAGTGTCTGAAACTATTAATGAGTGTTTATCTTGGCAGGTGGAGAAAGTTGAGAAGAAAAAGAAGAAGACGGGCCGTGCCAAGAGGCGTATCCAATACAACCGACGGTTCGTCAACGTAGTCCAAGGATTCGGACGTCGAAGGGGGCCAAACGCCAACTCATAGGTCTTATGCTATCCAACGGTGATGTTTTGTATTTCATTATAACAATGTTATACGTTACGTATTAATGTGGACAGTTTTATTATGAAATAAAAGGCTAAACTAAATTTTTTCGATAGTTGCATTTCTGTAGCCCAACCTTGACATCTGGTTCCTAAATATCCTTGATTACGTTTCTTCTGAATGTATTAGAATGGCCTTATGGTCATCGTTTGTGGATACAAGTACATATTATTGAAAGTGAGATTGTGAAGGGGAGGGTGGGGGTCAAATGTAGATTATGGTAATTTGTCTAGCTTGACCATAAGGTTAGTGTTGTAGGAGGAGATGATTACTTCCAGGCTAATGGTGACTTGATGGATATATAAAATTGGTGATTCCATGTCGAATCAACCAGAAAATAATAATTTTTGTAAGTGACCATCTCCGATTTTGATGAAAATTGGTAGTCATGCTGACCTAATGGTAACTAGCAACGGTTATTTTTTTCAATTTTTTCGAAGCCACGGTTTGCAAGTTACAAGGTCACAAAAATTTGACCTGAAATCGTATCGGCGTGACCTGCTGGTACTTTACTCCCAATAATGTCTGTCCTAATTGAGCTACAGGGCTCAACAATAGCTCATTGGAAAGCTCTCAATGAGACCTTTCCAGAAAGTACCATATACACATACTTATTTTAATTACATCAACTGGTATATCAGCTTACATCTTCCCGAGGTCAGAGGTCAACTACGCTGGTGCTCCACCTCAGAATACAATAAAATTTGGTATGCGTCATCTCAACACCATTATGAACAACCTCACAAAATTTCAAGTTGGCTTTTTGAGGAGCATCAGAGCTATGAATTATTTAATATAGCACGTTGAACATTTGCAGCACATTTTGTAACGATATATTGTTACAATATCAGTACCTCGCTTAACAAGCAAGTATGACATAAATTTACTAAAAATTGCATATTTGTTATAACAAGTTGTCTTTGTACTTGAAAACATATCGAAATACACTAAAATATTTTTATAGAGCCACTATTCGACCCGTTGAACGATGTTGGCGAAAAGCTTCCAGGCCTATAAAACTTTTCATTTTCTCCTAATTGAACCTGAAACAAGACTATATTAAATACCAGTTTTATTCAATTCTTTGAGTACACTCGTGGAAATTGTACCAACATTTCTCGTGTCCAAAATACTCACATTCATCAATTTGAATTTGCGATATCATTTTTTTGCGATTGATAGATTTCTTGTTGCCGCATCGCTGTCTTCCTTCGTGATAGTGTATAAGCGGCCACCACGCCCAACAAGCTCTACGCTGACAGTTGATAAAACTTGGTCAAGAGATATAATTAATTCATCTTCTTTTGTAGGATATTTGAAAGATTGAGATGGTCCATGTGGATACAGGAATCGAATATTCAACTCATTTGTAGAAGTTAATTTTTCAAGAACAAATCCGAGCCACCAGTGGTCATCGTAGCTGATGGTTACAAATTCGGTTATGTCATCAAAAGTAATGATGTTAGGCCTCCATGTATCTACCACTTTTACTTCCTCACTCCGAGAAGACGATGAAAACTCTCGGACTTGTATTGAAGATACTGATGTTGGTATGAAGGAATGAAAAGTACGAGTTCCCACAATGCGTTTAACAGAACTGAATCTTTCTTGCAGTGCATATCTATTTGCATCTATCTCATCTGTAGAGATATACACAAAAATGCTACTGTAGAGTTTCTCTTGAGCCCATTGGAAGAGATCTTTTGCAGTTAATATCTGATTGTCATAAGGCCGTTGTAGACTTGCTCTTGCTGCGAGCCGTTTTACTGTGCCACCGACACCATCACATGGACCTTTGCCGTGTGATGTGGCGAAGAAATGCCACTCGGCTGGAACATTGAAATCAATTTCATGGTTGCAGAGGTTGATGAAATTTTTCTTGTTTTTGTACTGTGAAGCAGCTCCGTCCGAAAAGTAGATTATTTTAGTGAGAGTTCCGATTTTTTGAAGAAGAAGAGGAATGATGCGTTTTTGGAAAGTGTGTACAGCAACAGTGTCGTGAGTGAGGCAGTCGGAAATGAATACATAACTTATATGTTCAACTTTTGAATTTTCCATGTAGTAACCGTCAAACGGGTGTAGAGTTGCCTGGCTATTGTTCCAGTGGAAACCCTGGGCAGTATCTTGAACAATAAAACTGTAATTTTCTGCAAAATCACCGGACACAATCACTTCTCCAGGCGTTAGAGTCAACTTCAATTCTTTGAGGTACGCACTTTGCTGTTTTGCAATGAAATCATGGTTTCGTAGGATGACCAACTTTTCCAAGAGCCGAACAATGAACTCCTCTGTTGGCATCACGAACGTTATTATATTGCAGCGGTCAGTAGTTTCCCACTGTTTGAATGATATCTCATCGACTAGTTCGCTGTCAAACACATTTCCCAAGTCTCGCCTTAGTTGGTCTATGCCCGGACAGTTTGAACATCTTCCCAGATGGCAATCAGATTGAGGTTCATCACACATTATGTTTGCCAATACTTCATGGTAGTCTTGTATACCATTTTCTGTTGAAGGAAGTTTGGCCCCCAGGAGCATCAATTTAACATTCTGGTGGATTGTGCAAACGCACACCGCATGTGTGCCTGCCCCACCTGGAAGGACGCAGTTCTTGGGGCGTAGCTCGGCAAATTTGGAAAACCCAATTTTAATGTCAGGATATCTATTTTTGTATATTTGATAAGTTTCTTTTAATGAGCATAACATTAGTCTCTTCTGGACAGATAGCCGTGTATCACCTACTTTCACTGACACAGTGTCTTTCATTCCGGGCATCATTCTACTTATTTCATCATCTTCGTACAAGTCATGAACAAGTTTAACTGTTGTTGAAGGCAAAGACTTTCCCGGTTTAGGATTTGTGGTTACCAGAATTCCTTGGTCTGCGACGAGTTTTTTCGT
Source organism: Brachyptera risi (assembly GCA_964007535.1). Taxonomy (NCBI): domain Eukaryota; kingdom Metazoa; phylum Arthropoda; class Insecta; order Plecoptera; family Taeniopterygidae; genus Brachyptera; species Brachyptera risi. The sequence goes on from OZ023329.1 coordinate 15,504,126, forward strand.
TTGTCGAACCATGTAGTTAGTAGCTTCAAACTCGGTTTCCACTCTTTGTGTACTCCAACATTTCGGTAGAACTGATAGAATAGAAACTTTCTCACTTCGGCTTGTAGAGCATTGAAATTTTTCTTTGAGCTGAGAAATAATAGTGTCATAATCTTCAACTTTGTTTACAGTTTCATCTGACGAGGAATCTGATGCGCATTCATGCATTCCAGAACCAATGGGAGATATCATTTTTAGCTTTTTCACAAGACTGGACTTAATTTTTTTCAACTTCCTTTTTGGGTATGAAGTTCCTTGTAATTTTCGAGCATCGACAGGTGACTCACCCAGCAATAGTAGTGAATTGTTGATAGCCTCAGACTCACAGCTGGGAGGGATGAATTCTTTATCCACAGGATTTTTTTTCGGAGTCGACACAATTTCGGTTTGTTCAATTGGTTCTTGGTACTGGAAGATTTCTTTCTGTTTGCCAAGAGATACCCTGCATGAATTACACAATTTTTTGCCAGGCACTAGTTTGACAATATCACTGAATTTCTGCATGCACTCGACATCAATTTCTCGTAAATTCTTTCGCTTTGGCACATTGAGATGTTCACATAATGGATCACAGCATGCCTTCTGATTCAGAGCATAATGGCGTAGAAATTTATTCTCGTGTCGACTGCATATACTTTCAATATTTACAAAATCAAAACGAATTTTCAATAGGCTGCTGTCACTGTCATTTAAATCAGTCATAATCTTATACAGAGTATCATTGGTACAATCACCAGTCTTCAAGTAGGTCCCAATAGAGCACATAATATGAGTTTGGGAGATATACCAGTAACTAATGAAAACTATAACCATTTACCATTCCCTGCATGAATTACACTATGATGTTACCTCCATGAACACAGAAATCACACTGAGACAAAATCAGCTTAGACTCATAATTAATGTTGGCTCATTATTGTTATAATCATTATAACTGAAAGCGTTTGGAGTAAATATACATTTCTTATAATAATATTGATTTCAAAATAATTATAAAGTCTCAAAATGTGTACACTAACAATGGACAACATAGCACGAACAGTCAATCTATGAAATTATAAATTGGAATGCAGTGTCAATGAGAAGGTACAGTATTGTTAATTATGATACCAGATGGTCAACAAATACAATCCACTAATTGAAGGAAATAAACATTTGTATCATAATATTAATTTTAATATGATGACAAAGTCTCGTAATGTCTACACTAACAATTGGCAACAATAACATCAACAGTCATTTATTAAAAATTGGAATTAATTAATTGGTCAAAGAGGGTAATATGAATGTACATTGTTGTTGACTTTGATGCCAGATGGTCAACAAATACAATTTTATGAAACATCAACCAAATAATAGAATTCAGACCCACTTACCTACAAGTAATTCACCTCAACAATCAGCCAACAAAAATATGCTGCAAATGTTCAACGTGCTATATTAAATAATTCATAGCTCTAATGCTCCTCAAAAAGCCAACTTGAAATTTTGTGAGGTTGTTCATAATGGTGTTGAGATTACGCATACCAAATTTTATTGTATTCTGAGGTGGAGCACCAGCGTAGTTGACCTCTGACCTCGGGAAGATGTAAGCTGATATACCAGTTGATGTAATTAAAATAAGTATGTGTATATGGTACTTTCTGGAAAGGTCTCATCGAGAGCTTTTTAATGAGCTATTGTTGAGCCCTGTAACTCAATTAGGACAGAAATTATTGGGAGTAAAGTACCAGCAGGTCACGCCGATACGATTTCAGGTCAAATTTTTGTGACCTTGTAACTTGAAAACCGTAGCTTCAAAAAAATTGAAAAAAATAACCGTTGCTAGTTACCATTAGGTCAGCATGACTACCAATTTTCATCAAAATCGGAGATGGTCACTTACAATGCATTGGTTGATTTGACATGGAATCACCCAAATTTTTATTTTACTAGATGAAATGAATATTATATTATAGATCATAGTTAAGCTACTATTTATATATATATAAATATATTGGGTTTAACGACGTACTTTACTGATGACTACGATCTATTGGCATTGGTGAATGATGTGAGATGATGATATGAAAGTCATTTCATTTGGTGAATTAGTCTGTTGTGGCCTGTCTTTATGGAACCATCCTAGTATTGACTTGAATGACAGAAACCAGGATTAATACAAACGTTGGAGTAAAGGTTCGTTTATTCTTCTGCGTTGAGCAACCTGCGTTCCACGCTCGTAGCTGGTTAATGTTTGGCGTTATGCAAGTCTGGGCATAGGCCAGTGTCACCCACTTACGTGTGATAAGAAATTGGGATAAAATTCGATTATTGTATTACCTTCAAACGATTCTACCACTCTTGCCAAAGCAAGATTCTTCAACCCTCTGTTTGAATATGAGGGATCGTTCAGATTCCACAGAGATGACTCCTGTTCAATTAATTTATTAATTGGAAATCGAGTGCGTTTTCAAGAGTATCAATTTTGATTTATGATGACGTATGAATATTTCACTGGACAAGTCAACAAACCTGCTGTTCCGCGCACAAAATCAATCTGGCTGTTACAAAAATCGGATGCTCTTTTGGTATCAATGCGGCATTGAGACTAGAAAACATGAATCAAGTTCATCTTTCAACGCAACGCCATGTTGCAATCACGTCAGAAACTCGCTCTCTGATTGGTCAACGCGTGTTGCAAGTTGTATGTTGTGAGTTGCGAGTTCTCAGCGCTGAAGAGTAAACGTACCTTAACTGGTACCAGTATTTATAATTGCTCCAGCGCAGTTCTGGTTCATTGTTTTTAATTGGAAATGGTCCAGAGATAGTTATTTATATTAAGACCCCCTCCAAGTCTTCAAACCATTTCAAACCTGCTTTAGAACAGTCTCACCAATTCATCCTTGGCCCTAATTGAGAAACAATGATTGTATAGCAAGATTTCAAAGTTGATGGAAAAAAATGAAGAAGTAGTTGCTCCTTGAGAACCAATATTCATGCAACCCTGGATTTGTGAAGATTCTCTTCTCTTAACAATTTGATGTATTTTGGAACTACATGGAATTGATGGAATATGAATTCTGGAGAAGGCTGATTCGTTTAGTGGCTGTTCCAATTGGATGAAAGAATTGAGACTGATATTGTAGCTCAATTATGTATCAATTCCATAACAATGAATTGTATTTGAATTTGTTCCTGAAGTTATATCTACAAAATTTCAAAAGAGCGAGCGTCTTGAACTCTTTGTGACAGACGTGGCTCCAAACCTGGGGAATTCAATGCTGCACTATAGGCCTATTTTAAAAAAAAGAAACGACATATCTTGAATTGCCGAATGTAGGCCTAATTGATAATGGATCTAATGGATTTAGTAGATCAATTTTCTAAGTATAAAATGATATGAAATATAAATCTAATTTGGCCCTAATCAAAGTAAATACTATATAGGGTGTAATATGAATAGACTGTGTCAATATGTCACTCAAATTTTGCATCGTTTTTTTTATAAACCAATCTAATCAGGTATGCACATGAGTCAGATGAAAATAAATACGGTGGTTGAGAATGAAAAGATCTAAGGACCTCCCCCTCCCCCCCTCCCACACAAAAAAAATCAAAGTATTCAATGAAACTACAAATTAAAAAAATGTGGTGAGAAAATATATGAAAAATTGAAGGAATTTAAAAAAATTGAGAGAATCTGAAAAATGTGTAGAAATAAATCAAGTCAAGCAATCGAACAAATAATCACCATGAAGAAATCTAAAATGAAGTCCATGGTGGAAAGTCGTCCCCATGCAGTTGTATCGACGTACGAATAAGGCTGACTGCAACTTGTTCGGTAACTCCATTTCGCTGCCGCTTAACAGTTGTTTTTCCTGAAGTCCTCGAAGACCACAACACAACAGTGACAACAATCATAGCCTCGAACACCACATAACGGCCGCTGGCGTAAATACGCGTCCGCAATGATCGTGCTATCCAAGCCGCTGGCGCATATTCACGTTCCCACACCTTCCAAAAGGTTTCATTTTATATCTTTACAAAATAACTTTGTATCGACATGGGACTTGTACTGACATCTGTAAGGTGGATTGGAAAGTGAGATTTTTTTTGGTGATGGAATACTCTAATGTATTGGAAAATGACAATACATTCAGCTGCTATTCCAAAACATATTACTAGGCTGAATGTGTGAAATTGACAAACTTCTGATTGCAAAATAAAAGTGGTATTGGCAAATTTATTGCTTCACATATCAAGTGCAACAATACATCAACACAAAAAATCATTAGTTTCTACCATAATTGTTGAAAGGCTATCTATAAACACAAGTATCTGTGTGATATAATAAGGAAATAAACCCAGCCTGTGAGCTAGGGTAGTGATTTCGTAATCTGGCTGTCAAGTGGTTCAAGAATATCTCACCCCTGAAACTTGATTTTAATTAATAATCACAATATTTAATTGCCTAAATAGCATTGGCAGCTCAAACTTTCAAACGCAGATAGTAACATCCCGCTCTACTTCAAACCTTGCTGCTAGATGGCTCATTCTTTTCGAAAAGGGTATATCGTTAGATGATGACACATGTGTTTGCCAAGTTTCAACAAAATCAGTACTTTCATTTGACCTGAGGAGTGTGCACAGAACAGAAACTTCTTTCTAGTACAGTAAAATTGAGTCTTTGCTTCGCTCATGCGAGAAACTTGAAAGAAAAAATTACCAACATATTACATAACAATGAGACGAACAACAAACTAAGTAAACGATGAAAGGAAGACTCTTATGGAAACAAGACCATAAGATCGGTGATTGCTTTCCCCCAACACAAGCGCTTGAATCATTTGGTATCACACTATTTACAGTCTGAGCTACATTAGAATTTACAATTAATTACTTCTATTGTGGTAGTGAGATTGCCCTTGTGGTGCAGGACGATCCTACCTTCTCATTCTGAGTGCAGGAGTGGCCAAATGAATAGAAGTTCAATATGCCCAACGTCAAGTTCTCGATGTTATAAAACAGTAATGATCATATTTATTCACATTATACATATCACATGTTATGTTTCATCATTGTCACTGTAATAAGAAAGAAGTTAATCTATATATATATAAAAATGAATGTTTGTTTGTTTGTCCCTTGTGCGTTCCTATACCGCTTATCCGATTGCGATAACACTTTGGTGGGTTGTTGTACTCGCGCACGCGACGGTTTCGCGGGGGGAGCAGGTCGGGGGCTGGGGTAAAAGTTGGGTGAGTTGTTGTACGCGAGCCCACGAAGGTTTCGCGGGGGATTTGGGGGCCAGGGGGGTGTTGTGGTGGGGGGGGGCTGGGGGGCGGGGAATGGGGGACTGGGGGCTATGGAGGGGGAAACAAAAAATATTGTATATCCAAATCACTTCAATAAACAGAATTAAAACGCAAACAGTTTCTTTCTTTCACTGGCATTGCAACGCATGCTGGGTACTCGCTAGTCTTGCATAAAAATTTATTATGATATGAAATTCTTTTTCAGTACCGGTAAGAAAACATTTTACTTTCGATCTAAAACTATGTATATTGTTGACAATGACAATACGTAATTCTTTCGGTAAGCCTTCATAGGCTTATCTGTCAAGTAACAAATGACAAACAATCCTTACCATAGCAACACAGCAAACTGGTGGACTACCAAACATTCTGATACGTCAATTCCAACTGGTGCACATTGTTGTCTGTCTCTTGCAACAATGTGTGACGTCACTTGACAGAAGCCTATAAAATTGAATACCATTTTCTTGTTGAGTCCAGTTTCATAAAATAAAGAACAGTTTGATGATGATCAAACTGGGCCGGGGTCATTTTCCCAACGAGTGTTATGCGAGTGACGTGACTAATCTCTTTGTCAAATAAATTAAAACTATAGCCTAAATTTTACAAAAGTCACAAGCTCTAAGATTTGAATGCCTGTGTTGTTGTTGTTGAAACACACGTATTCAAATTATTGAAAACACCTCTACAACTTTCATATCTTTCCTGAGATCTGTTTCTTTTCTTTTTGGATTCTGAGTGTATATTTTCGTAATTTGAAGTGTTTGTCCACGTCTTTGTAGTAGTTGGTTCTCTTTATTCAATTTTCAATTCAATTTATTCAGTTTATTCAATCTGTAAGGTACATACCCTTTGATGAACACAAAATCCGATAAAAAAGAACGTTTTTCGTTTCCTGACAGCATTGAATGCTCCATCTTATTATCATTCAAATAAAACAAGTCAGACGCTTCGCGCAGTTATAGTTTTTTTTCTAAATAGTTATTCATAGTCTTCATGTGACAATAGAATCTAGCCTCGAACCATAAACTTTACATGTAATTTACTCAAAACTCATTTTTGATGACACTTGTGCAATCAAATAATAACTCTATGGTGCAATCCTCGACATAGAATTGGAATAGTAAAAATTGAGATGAAAATACGATTTTTTTTTTTTGTATTGAAGCTGAATGAATTTTGGATGTGATAGAGGGGCAGAATGCAAAACTAAAATTATAATAAATGTTTCATTTTATGAAATAGATTCAAAGATAAAAGTGATCAAACTAAAAAAAAAGATACTTATAAAACCTCCCACTATTACATGCTCATATATATGACAAAAAAAAAACGCTTTAAAAAAATAAATCTATATTACACCCAAGCTGAGAAAACCATGTCAAGAACATGGCATTGTTTCAACAATGGATATTTTATTCAAATTTTATTTGAGAGCATTGTTGTGTTTTTCATTTTTTTCCCATCCTATACTAAATCATTTTCAATCTGCATGAAAAAAAAACGTGGAAAAATTACGAACTCTGGATTTTTTCTTCAAAGGGTACTTGATACAATTCACAAAACAAATCCACTGGTATTGGGTTTTTAAATGACACACTATAATGATTACCAAGATCTATTGGCGTCGAATGGATGATTGATGAGATGATGGGATGATGAGATGAAGGTATCTCAGGAATCGGGAAGGATAGTAGGAAGGAAGCGGTCGTGGCCTATATAGTAGGAAGTATCCCGGCATCAGCCTAGGCTACAGAGCGAAACCACGAAAAACCCCTGTAAAGATGGACGGTGGCGGGGATCAAACCGGGTTCGATATGCCCATTCACCTCCTGGATCACACGAAAGGAGTGCGTTAACCACTTAGCTACACGTGCCGGTAATCCATTGATTATTTATTTATATTGGGCTTAACGACGCACTGTACTGATGACTGAGTTCTATTGGCGTCGGTGGATGATATATGAGATGATAGGATGATGAGATGATAGGTTATTTTATTGAGTGTTTTTAGGATAGTGGGAAGGAGTCGGTCGTGGCCTGTTGTTAAGGAACCATCCCAGTATTGACCTGAATGAAAGGGGGAAAGAAACCACGAAAAACCTCTGTCAGGATGGTCGACCATGGCGGGAATCGAACCCCGGTCTCATCCTGAATTACAGTTCAGTGTTATGTCTTTAGTATCAGTATCTTGTCTCAGTATCAAATCCATTAGAGCCTCAATAAAAACGCCTGTTGCTTTGGTCTGCGCAAGACAGGTAGTGCCCCCCCCCCCCCCCCCAATGTCACGTGGTAGAACACGCTGCTCGCTGGAGAGTCAGTGTACGCGCGACGGGGCTGCTGATAAGACGCGCACGGACCGACGCTCCCGACGCCTTCACGCGACGCCGCGAGTTCGCGTAGGCGCCGGATAGTAGAATATATACTGCAGTTCGTAAAGAAAATTATTTTACATTTTTAATTCTTCTCAACTGCGAAAATAAAACCGATTCTTTTAGATTGTGAGTAGATTATAGACTAGACTTGACTAGTTATAATTTCATCTATTCTGATAATGGTAATCAATCACGTCCGAAGTAATGTTACTTGATAACGTGGAATTAATGGGAAAATGCAATGCTGGTAATTTTAAGATTCATCAATTCAAATTGTGGAATTTCTTAATCATAAGTCGCAACCTTCAAATTTCACTTCAACCGCTTATTAAAGTATCCTAAATATCATGCCATTTAATTTAAAAAAAATGGTTTGGTTGATGATAAAGATTTTACAAATAGATGCAAATTGAATTCAACTCAATATCCTCTCCCATTATTAAATTGAACGCATTATTAGTAGGAAATTAGTTCAGTCAATTTTTCATCAAACTTGGTCAAGAAAGCACGTTAATTTCCATTCAAGTGATGTCTTTCCTTCATCGAACGCATAAGGCAAGTGCTTCTGATGCAATATCCATTCGAGAATATACTTGCACCCTGACTGAAGCTTAGCATACATTTCCCAATGTAGAATTAATTTCAAAATGACTTCCGAACTCTGCTGACCAAACGATAAGCTGACTATAAGGGTTTGAAACCAACGTGTATACATTCAGCGATCATTCGTTTCTCTAACGGTCGAGTCACGACAGTCTTAACGATTGTTTCAATCGTAGTCATGAATGGTCTAGCTGTCATGGTCAATCCCAAATGGGTCGGGATTGTTTTTAAGAAAAATCGGTAGGGTTTGTGCGGAAATAATCGTAAAATTGGGAAAATACTCCTAAGAGTAACACACAGAGAAAATACATGGAAAAACCTAAAAATTAAAAAGTTCTGAAATTGTCACCAAATTAAAAAAAATATCACGCACATTTCAAGTGATTTTCACAACAATCGGATGAAAAATAACGAAGAAAACGCATTCATATTGCAACTTTTTCACATTAATTGAAGCGATTAACAAACCTATTGAAAAAAGCAATACGTGTCACCAAATAATCAAACATTTGGAGTAGTCGAAGTTCTGTGGATAAGCCTAGGAGGATTTAACTATATTTCATCTGGAGTGGATATGGCATGCGAGCGCGCACGTTACTAGTTGAAGCCACCTCCCACCACTTCTCTCCCTGGGCAGCCATCTTGATGCTGGCAAGAAACTGTGTCAATGTATAGCATAACCCAGTAGACCTAGTAACTTCATACGTTTATATTATTTATTACTACTTTAAAAAGTAATTATTTGATACCTTAGACTACTGCCTTTCAAGTGAGATATTCAGTAAAATATGAGTGGTATATGTTCAATTGTTCAGACCACTAGATTTGAACTGAATAAACTTCAAACTACCGGTATGCAATATATTCTGTAAAGGTGATAGGAGCAAATGTTGCAGCTTGAATGGTGATGAAATAGGAATACATTCATACATTTCTCACTTGTTTTATTCTTATAAGTTTCGTTTAGTCGAAAGTCAAGCTAGTTTTGTATAATCTATAATTTTAATTCACTAACAAAGCACAAAATATTATAAATAAATCCAATTATTTTTTTAATTTGTAGGCCTGTAACTTGAAGGTCAGATAAGCTACCAATACAAATGAATGCATTTCATTGACAAAACAGTAATACAGACATAGTAAAAGCTAAATCAATGTATGCGTACTTATATAAGTGCCTCTATAATCTGTTGAATAACAATATTATTCAACTCCAGCTGAAGCTAGAATAAACTAGAAGTTTAATGCTTCAGTTTATTAATTGAACAAAAAACTCGGTATTGACTAGTGGTATAAAATAAAATGTTCGAAAATTAATTATAATACCATTGTACAGGTCTAATTCAAATCAATTATCAAAGAAAAATATAGAAAACAAATTAAATAAGTTGACATTTTGTAGGCCTGAAACATGAAGGTCGGATCAGCTACCAATACACTTACATATACGGTTGATTGTCAAACAGTAATAATATAGGTACATGACAAACTCACCAATTTAGGCTCAGTATCATAAATGAATCTAATCCAAAAATATAAAGAATTGGCAATATAATTTAGGACACATTTGAAAAGAAACAAATATCAAACTAGATATTATCACAGTACACTTTTTATTATTGAGTCCATCAATTAATTTGAACAAAATACCCCTTAAAGATTGCTTTATAAAAATTAAAAGTTAATTATATGCCATACAAACTAGGATGGTTTCTTGAAATATTTGATCGATGAAGTCATACAACGTATTTACATTGGCTATCAAAGAATAAAATGAAGTGATCTGAAATAAACTTCAAAATCATACAAAGGGCCCATAATTTGCCTCAACAATTAAATAAAAAACGAAAATTTTCAAGTGAAACTTACTAAACATACATAAAAATATCAAACTAGGACTAGTTTATCACAATAAAATAATTATCAGTCCATCAATTAAATTGCACAAAATATACCCTTCATTAATTATGCTTTAAAACTAGAGAGGTTTCTCAAAATATTTGATTTATGAAGCCATACAAATTATTTACATCGACTATCAAAGAATAAAATAAAGTAATCTGAAATAAGCTGCAAAATAATTGAATATAATCTGCCTCGACAATTAAATAAAAAACGAAATTCGTGAAGTAAAACTTACTGAACATACATAAAAATATCAAATTCTAGGACTAGTGTATCACAATAAAATAATTATCAGTCAATGAATTAGATTAAATAAAATAGTCCTACATATGGCCTAGGACAATAGCTATCTATGAAAGATACGAAATAATAATAAAAAATAATAAAACCTATGCTGTGCTCCATTCGTGAACTCAGCTGTTTACATTTCTTGCCAGCGTCAAGATGGCGGCGGAGGGGATCGAGGGGAAATCTAGAAAGTGAAAGTGGCTTCAACCGTACCAGCTCATATCCACTCCAGATGAAATATAGTTAAATCCTCCTAGGGATAAGCTGACAGAAGATTTTTCTCTATAGATTTCTATACTTCTAAGCTCATCACACATCGCGCATCCCGCGTAATACGTACGACGCGTATTAATTCTGTCGTGTTTATTGCATTGAATTTCTCATATGTAAATTGTTAACTATAGTGACTAATGCAGAAATATATATATATTTTAATAACATCGAAACTTGATACAAAATCATTGTTCCGGCCCCAATTAAAGCAATGGATGAAAAATAGGATCGTTTGAACGGGGCATCACCACAAGGGCGATCTAATTTCAGTAATATGCCATATTAATTGACGACTCGCAGTCTCCGCCCCCTTGAGTCTTGGACGTCACAAATTACGCCGTCCAATCAACAGGGCTGTTGAAACGGAAGTGAAATTCAAATATCCAATCGGGTTATCTAAATGACCACAAATGATATAGATCCAACTGGCCTACTGGTGAAGCCACGCCTGTTCCGAGTCGTCAATTATCCATTCTTTATTATCAATCAAGTTACAATGTTTTCCCCCAAAAAATGCAATTACTAAAAAATCATAGACAACCTTTTTTAAATATTCAAATAATACAATATCTCTGATACCCCATTTTTTTCAAATATGCAAGAATAATTCCAAGAAGGGGGGTGGTAAATGTTCACTGGAGTGTGACATTATTGATATCATAATCTCTTTGACCTTCTCGGACAAGGGGGGGGGGGGATATACCCTTAAATCGTATGACATCATTTATAAACAGCGCCTAGTTTAGAAGATAAGTGATGTCTGAAAAAAGTTTCAGCTCACTCGGTTTCCCCTAGCAACCCAAGGAGCGCACGGGGCTGCTGAAGAGCGTATACCGGAATAAAGTCGACTCGGTTTCCCCTAGCAACCCAAGGAGCGCACGGGGCTGCTGAAGAGCGTATACCGGAATAAAGTCGACTCGGTTTCCCCCAGCAACCCAAGGAGCGCACGGGGCCGCTGAAGAGCGTATACCGGAATAAAGTCGACTCGGTTTCCCCTAGCAACCCAAGGAGCGCACGAGGCCGCTGAAGAGCGTATACCGGAATAAAGTCGACTCGGTTTCCCCTAGCAACCCAAGGAGCGCACGGGGCCGCTGAAGAGCGTATACCGGAATAAAGTCAACTCGGTTTCCCCTAGCAACCCAAGGAGCGCACGGGGCCGCTGAAGAGCGTATACCGGAATAAAGTCAACTCGGTTGCCCCTAGCAACCCAAGGAGCGCACGGGGCCGCTGAAGAGCGTATACCGGAATAAAGTCAACTCGGTTTCCCCTAGCAACCCAAGGAGCGCACGGGGCTGCTGAAGAGCGTATACCGGAATAAAGTCGACTCGGTTTCCCCTAGCAACCCAAGGAGCGCACGGGGCCGCTGAAGAGCGCATACCGGAATAAAGTCAACTCGGTTTCCCCTATAGCAACCCAAGGAGCGCACGGGGCCGCTGAAGAGCGTATACCGGAATAAAGTCGACTCGGTTTCCCCTAGCAACCCAAGGAGCGCACGGGGCCGCTGAAGAGCGTATACCGGAATAAAGTCGACTCGGTTTCCCCTAGCAACCCAAGGAGCGCACGGGGCCGCTGAAGAGCGCATACCGGAATAAAGTCAACTCGGTTTCCCCTAGCAACCCAAGGAGCGCACGGGGCCGCTGAAGAGCGTATACCGGAATAAAGTCGACTCGGTTTCCCCTAGCAACCCAAGGAGCGCACGGGGCCGCTGAAGAGCGTATACCGGAATAAAGTCGACTCGGTTTCCCCTAGCAACCCAAGGAGCGCACGGGGCCGCTGAAGAGCGTATACCGGAATAAAGTGGACTCGATTGTGTGACATGGGCTTCGGGGTACTTTTCAAAGGTTTTTTGAATTTTCTTTTACTCGAATCTTCTTTTCTTTACATGCGTAGACATTTGTCATTCTGTTTTTACTTGGAACTTTCGGACAAAAGTTGTGAATTTTCTGCTGCAAATACGATGATGACGTGAAGAGCGTTAACTGGAATAAAGTCAGATCATGGAGTGACATATACTTGGGGTACTTATATGAATGAATGGTTGTAAATATGGTTAGAATTCGGGTAAGGTTGGACACCCGAACCCATATGTCCTACAACCGAGTCGACGTTATCAATCATTATCATTATTATTATCATCTCTAAACTCAAATTGGGCTTGTCAGTGGCATAAACACAATGATTATCAAACAGACGTGAACACATAATACATGACAATTCTAGTTACACATCGTAATTTGGAACTTAAATAGACCTGAAAATGGAAAGTGGAAAGTACATATACAACATAGAGTGTAACAGTGATGAAGATATATAGAGAATAAAGAGAAAAAAATGGTAATAATATTGCGAATGTATAATATATACGTGAGTACGAAATAAACCTTTTCCACTTTGATGTCGAATTCAATTGTATGTCGTAGCGATATATCAAGAGAAAATGTGTGTATGAGACGCACTCCTGAACACTTTTATGCATCATTACAATGTGAGTAGACTACGTTCTAGTATCCATTCATTCCGGTATACGCTCTTCAGCGCCCTTTGGAGTCGATCTGGTCACGCTCATCCAACGAGGCTCGCATGTTGAGAGGATGAGGTAATTACAGCAGCTGCGAGCTAATTCAACCGAGACGGGCGATCGGCGGAAGGTCACTGTCGCGTGACGTATGTACCAAGCCGGTCGAGTCATTCGAGTTGTGCGTGCGCGAGTTCAAGCATCTCAACCATCAACGACGCGTCGAAACACATCTCAGCTCTCAACGACGCGTCACGAGATAGAGTAAGTTGTCATTGATAATATTGTACGGTATAGGCCTAGTTCGTACTGAGACGAGTGGCCGAGTGGCTATAGCACACTAACCAGTCATTCAGGAGGCTACATACCATTTGATCGAAATCCCATTTGTTCGAAAAGCTAAATGTTTGATAGACGAAATGTTTTAATTGTCGGAGAAATGGGATTCCTAAGATTTGATTTGTCGAGGAAATGAACTGTCAATGAAATGGATTTTCGAACGATTGATTTTTCGATGGTTTGATGTGCTGACATTTAGGCGGACTGAGACGAGTGGCCGACTGGTTATTACACTGAACCGTCATTCAGGAGACCGGGGTTTGATTCCCGCCATGGTCGACCAGCCTGTCGGAGGGTTTTCGTGGCTTGTCTCTGTCGTTCAGGTCAATACTAGGATGGTAGAACAGGCCACGACCGACTCTTCCCCACTATCCAAAAATACCTGATAAAATGATCATTCATCTCATCACCCCACCATTTCATATTTCATTCACCGTCAGCCGTCGCCAATAGATCGTAATCATCAGCACAGTGCGTAGTTGAACCCAATATAGACCTATGAAAAATAAATGTATGTGTGTGTGTGTGTGTATATATGTATATATATATATATATATATATATATATATATATATATATATATACATATATATATATATATATATATATATATATATATATATATATATATATGTATATATATATATATATATATATATATATATATATATATATATATATATATATATATATATATATATATATATATATATATATATATATATATATGATATAATAATATTTTATTTATTTAGCAATCCTTCTACTTTCATTACATAATTACATATTATATATTACATATTCATATAATATTTTTACAAATTTACACATATCATCACGTACTGTTATCATTTGATGTCTTAGAGAGGAAACTTATTCTTAACAAATGGTACTATACATTCATTTTTGAACACATTTACACCAATTGAATTTACAACCCCGATATCCAATTCATTATGAAGCCTAAAACAATATAGAATATTGATTTCAATTCTTTCAGAGTATTTCTTTTTTGGAATTTGATGCAATGATCATTTCTCATTTGCATCAAATGCTCTCCCTTGTAACCCCTCTTTTTATGAAGATAATTTGGGAGTTCTCCATTTCGCAGCTAGTATATAAAAGTGAGCACATTGAGTGCAACTCTCTGTTTAATTGTCAACATGTCAGTTGGATCTTATAATACACCAACAGGTAAGTAACGATCACACTGAAGGACCACCCTCAGTGCTTTGTTTTGAAGTTTTTGCAGCTTGTCTATATCAAAATCACTATATAAATATATATATAAATATATATATATATATATATATATATATATATATATATATATATATATATATATATATATATATATATATAAACTATATAGTATATAGTTTGGACCCTGATAAGGACGAGACCATTCTCGTGGAAACGTTGGTCATTTATACATAAATGAAATCACGATTAAAAAAACAGCCTGGTTTTACTCAATGTATTCATATATATATATATATATATATATATATATATATATATATATATATATATATATATATATATATATATATATATATATATATATATATATATATATATATATATATTTATATATATATTGAACATACGTAGCTATGTTGAAACTATGTCTGGCGTCGCTGTTGTTGTTGTTGTTGTTGTTGCTGCACGCAATCTAATTTATCTTAAGCAACCTAGCCAAAGATAAATTACGGTAACTTAATTCAACCTAAAGCTAAGTCAACCTAAGCTGCAACTAAGAGTTGTACCGTGTAAAAGTGCGCTCACAACCGGGGTTTAAAGGGACACTTATTTTTGTCTTGCTCTTCAGTATAAATTCTTTATGCCGTATCGTTGTCATACGTGAATCACAGAATTTTCACACCTCAAATCACTGTAAATAATATTTGCTCCGGAATAATTACAATGTACGATAATTCATTATACGATATAATAATACTGATTCATCTTCATTGTTGATGCATTCAATTGTATCAATTAATTACAGAAGTGAAATTCTCCAGGTCACTCTCCGTAGCTCAGCCAACCAAGGCAGTGCTTTAGAAACTGAAGTCACCATTAATTTGTCCATGCACACTTTTGTTTCAAGTCCTTTCACTCATCAATGCATAGTTTGTTTATCACCTGCTCATTCAAGCTCCCGTATAACCTGGCTGTTGGTGGGGTCGTTAACCATAATCATCAAAATTGCTACCCCCCCCCCCCCCTCCTCCCCACCGTTCACTTTCCGTCAAAAACATCTACATCAGATACAAGAAAATCCCCTGGAATCATATACTTTTCCTTCAACATTTGTATCAAGCAAGGTGCATCTCAAGCAAATAAGTTTGAATGAGAATTTGACTCATTTTTGTCTCATTATGATGATTACTGTTTTGATTACACAGCAACAACTGGTTAAATGACTAGGAAAAAAACAGTATTTTTCAGCTGTGTGTGATTGATAACCAGGCAATTTGAGCTAAATATAAGTTATAACTCATATAACTTATTTTGAAGTTATTGGATGAGCGAAGCGAAGACTCAATTTCGCCATACCCGAAAAAAAAGTGACTGTTTTTTTTTTGTTCGCGCTCCACAGGTCAAACGAAAATTCAAAATCAATTGAAACTTGGCATACACAAGTGTCATTATCTAATTCGATACTGTATAGTTTTGAGGCGCAATCGGTTGAACCACTTCTGAGAAAACTCATTTTGAAGTTTTCAAAAATCCCATTAGAATAACCCAGAGAAAAAAAAATCGTGAAATAATTTTCATCCGAGACATTTCATTTTCTCAGAGAATTTTAAGATGATAATTATACACATTATTCCTAACTTTCACTCAAATCGGTTGAACCATTTTGATGTAAAATATATATAACGTAATTTTTTTAAATCACTCAAAGCCATTAAGATACCAATTAAATCCAATCTACAGGTGTCACCTCTTAAATGTGAACGATTAACACGGAGCCTTCTTTATTATCATTGAAATTAACAATGGAAAACAAGATGGCATTGATGTAATGGTTTGGATCTCAAGGTGTATATATATAATAACCAATCCAAAGATTAGGTGATATGTTCCAGCTCATCCATCAACACGGCAACACATAACGCGTTTGCCTAGTTGAAAATATCTGTATTTTCCTCCCATTATAATTTTATATCTCACACCCTGGCTCAACCAAATTGCTTATCCGGGACTGGGTTCGATATATATATATATATATATATATATATATATATATATATATATATATATTCTTTGCTTAATCAACTCATTTTCATCCAATTTACAATCACATTGTCTCATATATAAAATAGTGAAAGTGGGGTGAAAATCTAATTCATAAGGATAGTTAAAATAAGAAGTTGAAACATTTTTAGAGTTGGAACTATATATTCATATATATATATATATATATATATATATATATATATATATATATATATATATATATATATATATATATATATATATATATATATATAAATAAATATATATATATATATATACATATATTTAAATATATATATATATATATATATATATATATATATATATATATATATATACATATATATATATATATATATATATATATATATATATATATATATATATATATATATATATAACTTATATATATATATATATATATATATATATATATATATATATATATTCATATATGTATATATATATATATATATATATATATATATATATATATATATATATATATATATATATATATATATCATATATATGTATATATATTTATATATATATATATATATATATATATATATATATATATATATTTTTTTTTTCGAAGTTGTCTTCAAACAGTGATTTTTCGCTGAATTGACTCCCATACATTATAGTAAACCACATCTGTTATTGAAGAGAAACTCGTAGTTGTTCAAATCATTCGAGAATTTTCAAAGATGTGGTTCTGTTTCAAATAGATATCTCGTCCCGAAAAGTCATTGACCCTCAAAATACAGTAGCGATATATATATTTCTGTCATCAACATCGAAACTTGATACAAAATCAAATTGTTTGCCAATTTAGGTTAGGGATGGAGATAGGGTTGATTGCACGGGGCACAACAATGGAGATCTCACCACTCCATCTTAACCAATCGAAATGAAAACATTGTACAATTGGGAACCAGAAACGCGCTGTCTGTGACAATACTTTCCCGCCAACGGTGATATCTGTGTTTTTAGTTTGGTAGACAACCGTCGTCCTTCGTAAATAATAAATGACATTTCACATTTTCTGAGACAAGATATTTCAACAATTGCTGCAGTGTCATCGTTCTACTATCGTATTCTTATCCTTGAATAACATTCAAGCTTTCATTAATCAATTAATTATATATTGGGTTAAACGACGCTCTGTAATGATAACTACGATTTATTGGCGTTGGGTGAATGATTAATGAGATGATCAAATCTGAGATGAAGGTTTCTTAGTGGGAAGGAAGTGGTCGTAACCTATATCCCAGGAACCATCCCAATATCAGTCTGGACTACAGCGGAAAACCACAGAAAAACTGTATAGATGAACAGATCTGAAGATGGCGGCAATCGAACCAGATACGATTTGCCTCTCACCTACCGGATCACACGAAGCGAGCGCGCTAGCAACTGAGGTGCATGTGCCGATAGCTTTTTGCTTTTTTTTTCCAGAAAACATCCTAGATAAGCTAGAACACTAGATACAGAATAACCTAGCATAACCTAACCTAGACATTGGTTATAGTCGTTATCTTGCACCGTATTAATAGACCAACAATCTCGTCACTGCTGTTGGGTCTACATTGCTAGCGGAAATGCGTCGAATTATCAAAATGAATGGTTTATCTGAACGAACGTTTAGTTGAAGATGTAATTGGCATGCAAAGGAAATGCCAATGATAAGTGAAACAAGGAATAATCACTGCTGTGACATACTTTCATTCGCGATAAAAGAAGTTCGCTTACCAACACAACAACTACAAATATCACTGTTATAATTCTTTTAATATTCCACTGAAGAGCGTATACCGGAATAAAGTCTACTCGGCCGTGTGACATGGTACTATCGATGGAATTTGATTAGGGTTCAGGTATAAGATTAAACACCCAAAGCCATGTCACACAACCAAGTCGACTTTGTTCTAGTCATATTCAGTATCTTTGAAATAAAAAAAAAATGATAATAAAATATCAAACATCACAAGAAAAGAAGAAAAGAAGAGGAGAAGTTGAAAGAGAAAGCTTGAGACCAAAAAACACCTTTCTTATTCATATCCTGACTTGGTTTTCCGTGGTTTCCTACAGTCCTCGAAGCAAATGCTTGGATGAAGTATACTATACTAATACTAATAGTTACTCTACTAATTACAGGGCCATGCCCTGTAATTAGTAGAGTAACAGGCCTAATTATAACATCATAGGCCTATCACTCATTTTTTTCTTTGCCCATTTTGTATTATGATGAACTTTACATCTGCTTTTAATGGAAAAAAGTGAGCATTGCTCAAGAGACGTACTTAGTGGAAGATATCAACATTCGTGTGTTTTGTGTCCGGGTACATATCACATAAACAGTCATAATGTGTTCCGGACGATCTAGAACTGAAATACTTTTATCTAATCAAACTGGGGTAGTAAGATCGCCCTTGTGATGCCCCGTCCAAACGATCCCATCTTTCATCCATAGTCTTAATTGGGGAACAATGATTTTGTATCAAGTTTCGATGTTATTAAAAAAAAAAAAATATATATATATATATATATATATATATATCTATATATATATATATATATATATCTATATATATATATATATATATATATATATATATATATATATATATATATATATATATATATATATATATATATATATATCTCTCTCTCTCTCTCTCTATATATATATATATATATATATATATATATATATATATATATATATATATATATATATATTTATATATATATATATATATATATATATATATATATATATATATATATATATATATTGTAATATAGTTTCCATGTTCAGTGCTTTTTTTGTCTTTTAGGTCTATGTATTGTTATGTGAATTATGAAATGTAATGTGTTTTTGATGTAGCAACAAGCTAAATGAATATTTTACTTACCCACTTACTTATTCCTGTATACAATCTTCAGGCGCCCAGTTTTTACCGAAGCTTCTGCAATAATTTTGTTGATAGACGAATTTCTTCCTTCGTGAAGGTCGTGTATACCTATTGACCTAACGCTGTATATTGCTGGCCTACTCAATCAAGTCAATTCAACATGGAATAATTGTAACTGTCAGAAAGGAGTATAAAATTATAACTAGGAAAACGCGTCATGTTTTTCTGAGTTGATGAATAAAATAAGCTAGAACATATCGACGTATCTTTGGATTTGTTTCATATATCCACCTTGAGATCCAAACAATTACGTCACTGCCCTCCTATTTCATTCTCCTATTTCATCCTACTCAGTCTGATTAATTTCTTCAATGATAAAGAAGGTATATTGTTTTTATCATTTTCTACTAATTGGTAACAATTATTGTTGCTTAGATTCAATTGGTATCTTGATAGCTTTTGAATGATATAAAAACATCACATTATATATATATTTTTTTCTCATCAAAACGGCTGAACTGATTTGAGTGAAAGTTCAGAATAATATGTATCATCATTATATTGAGATACCGTGGGAATTTGAATTCACTCAGAGGAAATATTTTTCACGAATTTTCTTCACTGGGCTATTCTTATGTGATTTTTTAAAAACTTTGAAATTGTTTTTATCAGAAGTGGCCGAACCGATTGCGCCTCAAAACTATACAGTATCGAACAAAATGAGAACACTTGTGTAAGTCAAGTTTCAACTGAAATTGCGTTTTTTTTACCGTGGAGAGCGAAAAAAAACATTCACTTTTTTTAGAATATTGTGAAAATGAGTTTTCGCTTCGCTCGTCCAATTTTAATATTCATATTCTATATGCAGTATCTGGACACAGCCTGTAACTTTATTAACTTCAACATAACATGAGCTATATTCAGACATGGACAGTATCTAGACACAACCTGTAACTTTATTAACTTCAACATAACATGAGCTATATTCAGACATGGACAGTATCTGGACACAGCCTGTAACTTTATTAACTTCAACATAACATGAGCTATATTCAGACATGAACAGTATCTAGACACAGCCTGTAACTTTATTAACTTCAACATAACATGAGCTATATTCATACATGGACAGTATCTAGACACAGCCTGTAACTTTATTAACTTCAACATAACATGAGCTATATTCAGACATGAACAGTATCTGGGCACAGCCTGTAACTTTATTAACTTCAACATAACATGAGCTATATTCAGACATGGACAGTATCTAGACACAGCCTGTAACTTTATTAACTTCAAGATAACATGAGCTATATTCAGACATGGACAGTATCTAGACACAGCCTGTAACTTTATTAACTTCAACATAACATGAGCTATATTCAGACATAAACAGTATCTGGACACAGCCTGAACTTTATAAACTTCAACATAACATGAGCTATATTCAGACATGGACAGTATCTAGACACAGCCTGTAACTTTATTAACTTCAACATAACATGAGCTATATTCAGACATGAACAGTATCTAGACACAGCCTGTAACTTTATTAACTTCAACATAACATGAGCTATATTCAGACATGGACAGTATCTAGACACAGCCTGTAACTTTATTACCTTCAACATAACATGAGCTATATTCAGACATGGACAGTATCTGGACAGGGCCTGTAACTTTATCAACTTCAACATAACATGAGCTATATTCAGACATGGACAGTATCTGGACACAGCCTGTAACTTTATTAACTTCAACATAACATGAGCTATATTCAGACATGAACAGTATCTAGACACAGCCTGTAACTTTATTAACTTCAACATAACATGAGCTATATTCAGACATGGACAGTATCTAGACACAGCCTGTAACTTTATTAACTTCAACATAACATGAGCTATATTCAGACATGGACAGTATCTAGACACAGCCTGTAACTTTATTAACTTCAACATAACATGAGCTATATTCAGACATGGACAGTATCTAGACACAGCCTGTAACTTTATTAACTTCAACATAACATGAGCTATATTCAGACATGAACAGTATCTAGACACAGCCTGAAACTTTATCAACTTCAACATAACATGAGCTATATTCAGACATGGACAGTATCTAGACACAGCCTGTAACTTTATTAACTTCAACATAACATGAGCTATATTCAGACATGGACAGTATCTGGACACAGCCTGTAACTTTATTAACTTCAACATAACATAAGCTATATTCAGACATGGACAGTATCTGGACACAGCCTGTAACTTTATTAACTTCAACAAAACATGAGCTAGATTCAGACATGGACAGTATCTGGACACAGCCTGTAACTTTATTAACTTCAACATAACATGAGCTATATTCAGACATGAACAGTATCTAGGCACAGCCTGTAACTTTATCAACTTCAACATAACATGAGCTATATTCAGACATGGACAGTATCTGGACACAGCCTGTAACTTTATTAACTTCAACATAACATGAGCTATATTCAGACATGGACAGTATCTGGACACAGCCTGTAACTTTATTAACTTCAACATAACATGAGCTATATTCAGACATGAACAGTATCTAGGCACAGCCTGTAACTTTATCAACTTCAACATAACATGAGCTATATTCAGACATGGACAGTATCTGGACACAGCCTGTAACTTTATTAACTTCAACATAACATGAGCTAGATTCAGACATGGACAGTATCTGGACACAGCCTGTAACTTTATTAACTTCAACATAACATGAGCTATATTCAGACATGGACAGTATCTGGACACAGCCTGTAACTTTATTAACTTCAACATAACATGAGCTATATTCAGACATGGACAGTATCTGGACACAGCCTGTAACTTTATTAACTTCAACATAACATGAGCTATATTCAGACATGAACAGTATCTAGACACAGCCTGTGACTTTATTAACTCCAACATAACATGAGCTATATTCAGACATGGACAGTATCTGGACACAGCCTGTAACTTTATTAACTTCAACATAACATGAGCTATATTCAGACATGAACAGTATCTAGACACAGCCTGTAACTTTATTAACTTCAACATAACATGAGCTATATTCAGACATGGACAGTATCTGGACACAGCCTGAAACTTTATTAACTTCAACATAACATGAACTATATTCAGACATGGACAGTATCTGGACACAGCCTGTAACTTTATTAAATTCAACATAACATGAGCTATATTCAGACATGAACAGTATCTAGACACAGCCTGTAACTTTATTAACTTCAACATAACATGAGCTATATTCAGACATGGACAGTATCTAGACACAGCCTGTAACATTATTACCTTCAACATGACATGAGCTATAATCAGACATGGACAGTATCTGGACACAGCCTGTAACTTTATTAACTTCAACATAACATGAGCTATATTCAGACATGGACAGTATCTGGACACAGCCTGTAACTTTATTAACTTCAACATAACATGAGCTATATTCAGACATGGACAGTATCTGGACACAGCCTGTAACTTTATTAACTTCAACATAACATGGGCTATATTCAGACATGGACAGTATCTGGACACAGCCTGTAACTTTATTAACTTCAACATAACATGAGCTATATTCAGACATGGACAGTATCTGGACACAGCCTGTAACTTTATTAACTTCAACATAACATGAGCTATATTCAGACATGGACAGTATCTAGACACAGCCTGTAACTTTATTAACTTCAACATAACATGAGCTATATTCAGACATGGACAGTATCTAGACACAGCCTGTAACTTTATCGACTTCAACATAACATGAGCTATATTCAGACATGGACAGTATCTAGACACAGCCTGTAACTTAATTAACTTCAACATAACATGAGCTATATTCAGACATGGACAGTATCTGGACACAGCCTGTAACTTTATTAACTTCAACATAACATGAGCTATATTCAGACATGGACAGTATCTAGACACAGCCTGTAACTTTATTAACTTCAACATAACATGAGCTATATTCAGACATGGACAGTATCTAGACACAGCCTGTAACTTTATTAACTTCAACATAACATGAGTTATATTCAGACATGGACAGTATCTAGACACAGCCTGTAACTTTATTAACTTCAACATAACATGAGCTATATTCAGACATGGACAGTATCTGGACACAGCCTGTAACTTTATTAACTTCAACATAACATGAGCTATATTCAGACATGGACAGTATCTAGACACAGCCTGTAACTTTATTAACTTCAACATAACATGAGCTATATTCAGACATGGACAGTATCTAGACACAGCCTGTAACTTTATTAACTTCAACATAACATGAGCTATATTCAGACATGGACAGTATCTAGACACAGCCTGTAACTTTATTGACTTCAACATAACATGAGCTATATTCAGACATGAACAGTATCTAGACACAGCCTGTAACCTAATTAACTTCAACATAACATGAGCTATATTCAGACATGGACAGTATCTGGACACAGCCTGTAACTTTATTAACTTCAACATAACATGAGCTATATTCAGACATGGACAGTATCTAGACACAGCCTGTAACTTTATTAACTTCAACATAACATGAGCTATATTCAGACATGGACAGTATCTAGACACAGCCTGTAACTTTATTTACTTCAACATAACATGAGTTATATTCAGACATGGACAGTATCTAGACACAGCCTGTAAGTTGATTAACTTCAACATAACATGAGCTATATTCAGACATGGACAGTATCTAGACACAGCCTGTAACTTTATCAACTTCAACATAACATGAGCTATATTCAGACATGGACAGTATCTAGACACAGCCTGTAACATTATTAACTTCAACATAACATGAGCTATATTCAGACATGGACAGTATCTAGACACAGCCTGTAACTTTATTAACTTCAACATAACATGAGTTATATTCAGACATGGACAGTATCTGGACACAGCCTGTAACTTTATTAACTTCAACATAACATGAGCTATATTCAGACATGAACAGTATCTGGACACAGCCTGTAACTTTATTAACTTCAACATAACATGAGCTATATTCAGACATGGACAGTATCTAGACACAGCCTGTAACTTTATTAACTTCAACATAACATGAGCTATATTCAGACATGGACAGTATCTAGACACAGCCTGTAACTTTATTAACTTCAACATGACATGAGCTATATTCAGACATGGACAGTATCTGGACACAGCCTGTAACTTTATTAACTTCAACATAACATGAGCTATATTCAGACATGGACAGTATCTAGACACAGCCTGTAACTTTATTAACTTCAACATAACATGAGCTATATTCAGAAATGGACAGTATCTAGACACAGCCTGTAACTTTATTAACTTCAACATAACATGAGCTATATTCAGACATGGACAGTATCTAGACACAGCCTGTAACTCCATTAACCTCAACATAACATGAGTTATATTCAGACATGGACAGTATCCAGACACAGCCTGTAACTTTATTAACTTCAACATAACATGTGCTATATTCAGACATGGACAGTATCTAGACACAGCCTGTAACTTTATTAACTTCAACATAACATGAGCTATATTCAGACATGGACAGTATCTAGACACAGCCTGTAAGTTTATTAACTTCAACATAACATGAGCTATATTCAGACATGGACAGTATCTAGACACAGCCTGTAACTTTATTAACTTCAACATAACATGAGCTATATTCAGACATGGACAGTATCTTGACACAGCCTGTAACTTTTTAAACTTCAACATAACATGAGCTATATTCAGACATGGACAGTATCTAGACACAGCCTGTAACTTTATTAACTTCAACATAACATGAGCTATATTCACACATGGACAGTATCTGGACACAGCCTGTAACTTTATTAACTTCAACATAACATGAGCTATATTCAGACATGGACTGTATCTAGACACAGCCTGTAACTTTATTGACTTCAACATAACATGAGCTATATTCAGACATGAACAGTATCTAGACACAGCCTGTAACCTAATTAACTTCAACATAACATGAGCTATATTCAGACATGGACAGTATCTGGACACAGCCTGTAACTTTATTAACTTCAACATAACATGAGCTATATTCAGACATGGACAGTATCTAGACACAGCCTGTAACTTTATTAACTTCAACATAACATGAGCTATATTCAGACATGGACAGTATCTAGACACAGCCTGTGAGTTTATTAACTTCAACATAACATGAGTTATATTCAGACATGGACAGTATCCAGACACAGCCTGTAACTTTATAACTTCAACATAACATGAGCTATATTCAGACATTGACAGTATCTAGACACAGCCTGTAACTTTATTAACTTCAACATAACATGAGCTATATTCAGACATGGACAGTATCTAGACACAGCCTGTGACTTTATTAATTTCAACATAACATGAGCTATATTCAGACATGGACAGTATCTAGACACAGCCTGTAACTTCATTAACTTCAACATAACACGAGCTATATTGAGACATGAACAGTATCTGGACACAGCCTGTAACTTTATCAACTTCAACATAACATGAGCTATATTCAGACATGGACAGTATCTGGACACAGCCTGTAACTTTATTAACTTCAACATAACATGAGCTATATTCAGACATGAACAGTATCTAGACACAGCCTGTAACTTTATTAACTTCAACATAACATGAGCTATATTCAGACATGGACAGTATCTAGACACAGCCTGTAACTTTATTAACTTCAACATAACATGAGCTATATTCAGACATGGACAGTATCTAGACACAGCCTGTAACCTAATTAACTTCAACATAACATGAGCTATATTCAGACATGGACAGTATCTAGACACAGCCTGTAACTTCATTAACTTCAACATAACATGAGTTATTTTCAGACATGGACAGTATCTGGACACAGCCTGTAACTTCATTAACTTCAACATAACATGAGCTATATTCAGACATGGACAGTATCTAGACACAGCCTGTAACTTTATTAACTTCAACATAACATGAGCTATATTCAGACATGAACAGTATCTAGACACAGCCTGTAACTTTATTACCTTCAACATTACATGAGCTATATTCGGACATGGACAGTATCTAGACACAGCCTGTAACTTTATCAACTTCAACATAACATGAGTTATATTCAGACATGGACAGTATCTAGACACAGCCTGTAACTTTATTAACTTCAACATAACATGAGCTATATTCAGACATGGACAGTATCTGGACACAGCCTGTAACTTGATTAACTTCAACATAACATGAGCTATATTCAGACATGAACAGTATCTAGACACAGCCTGTAACTTTATTAACTTCGACATAACATGAGCTATATTCAGACATGGACAGTACTTAGACACAGCCTGTAACTTCATTAACTCCAACATAACATGAGCTATAATCAGACATGGACAGTATCTGGACACAGCCTGTAACTTTATTAACTTCAACATAACATGAGCTATAATCAGACATGAACAGTATCTAGACACAGCCTGTAACTTTATTACCTTCAACATTACATGAGCTATATTCAGACATGAACAGTATCTAGACACAGCCTGTAACTTGATTAACTTCAACATAACATGAGCTATATTCAGACATGAACAGTATCTAGACACAGCCTGTAACTTGATTAACTTCAACATAACATGAGCTATATTCAGACATGGACAGTATCTGGACAAAGCCTGTAACTTTATTAACTTCAACATAACATGAGCTATATTCAGACATGGACAGTATCTAGACACAGCCTGTAACTTCATTAACTTCAACATAACATGAGCTATATTCAGACATGGACAGTATCTAGACACAGCCTGTAACTTTATTAACTTCAACATAACATGAGCTATATTCAGACATGGACAGTATCTAGACACAGCCTGTAACTTTATTAACTTCAACATAACATGAGCTATATTCAGACATGAACAGTATCTGGACACAGCCTGTAACTTTATTAACTTCAACATAACATGAGCTATATTCAGACATGGACAGTATCTAGACACAGCCTGTAACTTCATTAACTTCAACATAACATGAGCTATATTCAGACATGGACAGTATCTGGACACAGCCTGTAACTTTATTAACTTCAACATAACATGAGCTATATTCAGACATGGACAGTATCTAGACACAGCCTGTAACTTTATTAACTTCAACATAACATGAGCTATATTCAGACATGGACTGTATCCAGACACAGCCTGTAACTTTATTAACTTCAACATAACATGAGCTATATTCAGACATGGACAGTATCTGGACACAGCCTGTAACTTTATTAACTTCAACATAACATGAGCTATATTCAGACATGAACAGTATCTGGACACAGCCTGTAACTTTATTAACTTCAACATAACATGAGCTATATTCAGACATGGACAGTATCTAGACACAGCCTGTAACTTTATTAACTTCAACATAACATGAGCTATATTCAGACATGGACAGTATCTGGACACAGCCTGTAACTTTATTAACTTCAACATAACATGAGCTATATTCAGACATGAACAGTATCTGGACACAGCCTGTAACTTTATTAACTTCAACATAACATGAGCTATATTCAGACATGGACAGTATCTAGACACAGCCTGTAACTTTATTAACTTCAACATAACATGAGCTATATTCAGACATGGACAGTATGTAGACACAGCCTGTAACTTTATTGACTTCAACATAACATGAGCTATATTCAGACATGGACAGTATCTAGACACAGCCTGTAACTTTATTAACTTCAACATAACATGAGCTATATTCAGACATGGACAGTATCTAGACACAGCCTGTAACTTTATTAACTTCAACATAACATGAGCTATATTCAGACATGTACAGTATCTAGACACAGCCTGTAACTTTATTAACTTCAACATAACATGAGCTATATTCAGACATGGACAGTATCTGGATACTGCCTGTAACTTTATTAACTTCAACATAACATGAGCTATATTCAGACATGAACAGTATCTGGACACAGCCTGTAACTTTATTAACTCCAACATAACATGAGCTATATTCAGACATGGACAGTATCTAGACACAGCCTGTGACTTTATTAATTTCAACATAACATGAGCTATATTCAGACATGGACAGTATCTAGACACAGCCTGTAACTTCATTAACTTCAACATAACACGAGCTATATTGAGACATGAACAGTATCTGGACACAGCCTGTAACTTTATCAACTTCAACATAACATGAGCTATATTCAGACATGGACAGTATCTGGACACAGCCTGTAACTTTATTAACTTCAACATAACATGAGCTATATTCAGACATGAACAGTATCTAGACACAGCCTGTAACTTTATTAACTTCAACATAACATGAGCTATATTCAGACATGGACAGTATCTAGACACAGCCTGTAACTTTATTAACTTCAACATAACATGAGCAATATTCAGACATGGACAGTATCTAGACACAGCCTGTAACTTTATTAACTTCAACATAACATGAGCTATATTCAGACATGGACAGTATCTAGACACAGCCTGTAACTTCATTAACTTCAACATAACATGAGTTATTTTCAGACATGGACAGTATCTGGACACAGCCTGTAACTTCATTAACTTCAACATAACATGAGCTATATTCAGACATGGACAGTATCTAGACACAGCCTGTAACTTTATTAACTTCAACATAACATGAGCTATATTCAGACATGAACAGTATCTAGACACAGCCTGTAACTTTATTACCTTCAACATTACATGAGCTATATTCGGACATGGACAGTATCTAGACACAGCCTGTAACTTTATCAACTTCAACATAACATGAGTTATATTCAGACATGGACAGTATCTAGACACAGCCTGTAACTTTATTGACTTCAACATAACATGAGCTATATTCAGACATGGACAGTATCTGGACACAGCCTGTAACTTGATTAACTTCAACATAACATGAGCTATATTCAGACATGGACAGTATCTAGACACAGCCTGTAACTTTATTAACTTCGACATAACATGAGCTATATTCAGACATGGACAGTACTTAGACACAGCCTGTAACTTTATTAACTCCAACATAACATGAGCTATAATCAGACATGGACAGTATCTGGACACAGCCTGTAACTTTATTAACTTCAACATAACATGAGCTATATTCAGACATGAACAGTATCTAGACACAGCCTGTAACTTGATTAACTTCAACATAACATGAGCTATATTCAGACATGAACAGTATCTAGACACAGCCTGTAACTTGATTAACTTCAACATAACATGAGCTATATTCAGACATGAACAGTATCTAGACACAGCCTGTAACTTGATTAACTTCAACATAACATGAGCTATATTCAGACATGGACAGTATCTGGACACAGCCTGTAACTTTATTAACTTCAACATAACATGAGCTATATTCAGACATGGACAGTATCTAGACACAGCCTGTAACTTTATTAACTTCAACATAACATGAGCTATATTCAGACATGGACAGTATCTAGACACAGCCTGTAACTTTATTAACTTCAACATAACATGAGCTATATTCAGACATGGACAGTATCTAGACACAGCCTGTAACTTTATTAACTTCAACATAACATGAGCTATATTCAGACATGAACAGTATCTGGACACAGCCTGTAACTTTATTAACTTCAACATAACATGAGCTATATTCAGACATGGACAGTATCTAGACACAGCCTGTAACTTTATTAACTTCAACATAACATGAGCTATATTCAGACATGGACAGTATCTGGACACAGCCTGTAACTCTATTAACTTCAACATAACATGAGCTATATTCAGACATGGACAGTATCTAGACACAGCCTGTAACTTCATTAACTTCAACATAACATGAGCTATATTCAGACATGGACTGTATCCAGACACAGCCTGTAACTTTATTAACTTCAACATAACATGAGCTATATTCAGACATGGACAGTATCTGGACACTGCCTGTAACTTTATTAACTTCAACATAACATGAGCTATATTCAGACATGAACAGTATCTGGACACAGCCTGTAACTTTATTAACTTCAACATAACATGAGCTATATTCAGACATGGACAGTATCTAGACACAGCCTGTAACTTTATTAACTTCAACATAACATGAGCTATATTCAGACATGGACAGTATCTGGACACAGCCTGTAACTTTATTAACTTCAACATAACATGAGCTATATTCAGACATGAACAGTATCTGGACACAGCCTGTAACTTTATTAACTTCAACATAACATGAGCTATATTCAGACATGGACAGTATCTAGACACAGCCTGTAACTTTATTAACTTCAACATAACATGAGCTATATTCAGACATGGACAGTATGTAGACACAGCCTGTAACTTTATTGACTTCAACATAACATGAGCTATATTCAGACATGGACAGTATCTAGACACAGCCTGTAACTTTATTAACTTCAACATAACATGAGCTATATTCAGACATGGACAGTATCTAGACACAGCCTGTAACTTTATTAACTTCAACATAACATGAGCTATATTCAGACATGTACAGTATCTAGACACAGCCTGTAACTTTATTAACTTCAACATAACATGAGCTATATTCAGACATGGACAGTATCTGGATACAGCCTGTAACTTTATTAACTTCAACATAACATGAGCTATATTCAGACATGAACAGTATCTGGACACAGCCTGTAACTTTATTAACTCCAACATAACATGAGCTATATTCAGACATGGACAGTATCTAGACACAGCCTGTAACTTTATCAACTTCAACATAACATGAGCTATATTCATACATGGACAGTATCTAGACACAGACTGTAACTTTATTGACTTCAACATCACATGAGCTATAATCAGACATGGACAGTATCTAGACACAGCCTGTAACTTTATTAACTTCAACATAACATGAGCTATATTCAGACATGAACAGTATCTGGACACAGCCTGTAACTTTATTAACTCCAACATAACATGAGCTATATTTAGACATGGACAGTATCTAGACACAGCCTGTAACTTTATCAACTTCAACATAACATGAGCTATATTCATACATGGACAGTATCTAGACACAGCCTGTAACTTTATTAACTTCAACATAACATGAGCTATAATCAGACATGGACAGTATCTAGACACAGCCTGTAACTTTATTAACTTCAACATAACATGAGCTATATTCAGACATGAACAGTATCCAGACACAGCCTGTAACTTTATTAACTTCAACATAACATGAGCTATATTCAGACATGGACAGTATCTGGACACAGCCTGTAACTTTATTAACTTCAACATAACATGAGCTATATTCAGACATGAACAGTATCTAGACACAGCCTGTAACTTTGTTAAGTTCAACATAACATGAGCTATATTCAGAAATGGACAGTATCTAGACACAGCCTGTAACTTTATTAACTTCAACATAACATGAGCTATATTCAGACATGGACAGTATCTGGACACAGCCTGTAACTTTATTAACTTCAACATAACATGAGCTATATTCAGACATGGACTGTATCCAGACACAGCCTGTAACTTTATTAACTTCAACATAACATGAGCTATATTCAGACATGGACAGTATCTGGACACAGCCTGTAACTTTATCAACTTCAACATAACATGAGCTATATTCAGACATGAACAGTATCTGGACACAGCCTGTAACTTTATTAACTTCAACATAACATGAGCTATATTCAGACATGGACAGTATCTAGACACAGCCTGTAACTTTATTAACTTCAACATAACATGAGCTTTATTCAGACATGGACAGTATCTGGACACAGCCTGTAACTTTATTAACTTCAACATAACATGAGCTATATTCAGACATGGACAGTATCTAGACACAGCCTGTAAGTTTATTAACTTCAACATAACATGAGTTATATTCAGACATGGACAGTATCCAGACACAGCCTGTAACTTTATAACTTCAACATAACATGAGCTATATTCAGACATTGACAGTATCTAGACACAGCCTGTAACTTTATTAACTTCAACATAAGATGAGCTATATTCAGACATGGACAGTATCTAGACACAGCCTGTGACTTTATTAATTTCAACATAACATGAGCTATATTCAGACATGGACAGTATCTAGACACAGCCTGTAACTTTATTAACTTCAACATAACATGAGCTATATTGAGACATGAACAGTATCTGGACACAGCCTGTAACTTTATTAACTTCAACATAACATGAGCTATATTCAGACATGGACAGTATCTGGACACAGCCTGTAACTTTATTAACTTCAACATAACATGAGCTATATTCAGACATGAACAGTATCTAGACACAGCCTGTAACTTTATTAACTTCAACATAACATGAGCTATATTCAGACATGGACAGTATCTAGACACAGCCTGTAACTTTATTAACTTCAACATAACATGAGCTATATTCAGACATGGACAGTATCTAGACACAGCCTGTAACTTTATTAACTTCAACATAACATGAGCTATATTCAGACATGGACAGTATCTAGACACAGCCTGTAACTTTATTATCTTCAACATAACATGAGCTATAATCAGACATGGACAGTATCTAGACACAGCCTGTAACTTTATTAACTTCAACATAACATGAGCTATATTCAGACATGAACAGTATCTGGACACAGCCTGTAACTTTATCAACTCCAACATAACATGAGCTATATTCAGACATGTACAGTATCTAGACACAGCCTGTAAATTTATTAACTTCAACATAACATGAGCTATATTCAGACATGGACAGTATCTGGACACAGCCTGTAACTTTATTAACTTCAACATAACATGAGCTATATTCAGACATGAACAGTATCTGGACACAGCCTGTAACTTTATTAACTCCAACATAACATGAGCTATATTCAGACATGGACAGTATCTAGACACAGCCTGTAACTTTATCAACTTCAACATAACATGAGCTATATTCATACATGGACAGTATCTAGACACAGCCTGTAACTTTATTAACTTCAACATAACATGAGCTATAATCAGACATGGACAGTATCTAGACACAGCCTGTAACTTTATCAACTTCAACATAACATGAGCTATATTCAGACATGAACAGTATCTGGACACAGCCTGTAACTTTATTAACTCCAACATAACATGAGCTATATTTAGACATGGACAGTATCTAGACACAGCCTGTAACTTTATTAACTTCAACATAACATGAGCTATATTCATACATGGACAGTATCTAGACACAGCCTGTAACTTTATTAACTTCAACATAACATGAGCTATAATCAGACATGGACAGTATCTAGACACAGCCTGTAACTTTATTAACTTCAACATAACATGAGCTATATTCAGACATGAACAGTATCTGGACACAGCCTGTAACTTTATTAACTCCAACATAACATGAGCTATATTCAGACATGGACAGTATCTAGACACAGCCTGTAACTTTATTAACTCCAACATAACATGAGCTATATTCAGACATGAACAGTATCTGGACACAGCCTGTAACTTTATTAACTTCAACATAACATGAGCTATATTCAGACATGAACAGTATCTAGACACAGCCTGTAACTTTATTAACTTCAACATAACATGAGCTATATTCAGACATGGACAGTATCTAGACACAGCCTGTAACTTTATTAACTTCAACCTAACATGAGCTATATTCAGACATGGACAGTATCTAGACACAGCCTGTAACTTTATTAACTTCAACATAACATGAGCTATATTCAGACATGGACAGTATCTAGACACAGCCTGTAACTTTATTAACTTCAACATAACATGAGCTATATTCATACATGGACAGTATCTAGACACAGCCTGTAACTTTATTAACTTCAACATAACATGAGCTATATTCATACATGGACAGTATCTAGACACAGCCTGTAACTTTATTAACTTCAACATAACATGAGCTATAATCAGACATGGACAGTATCTAGACACAGCCTGTAACTTTATTAACTTCAACATAACATGAGCTATATTCAGACATGGACAGTATCTGGACACAGCCTGTAACTTTATTAACTTCAACATAACATGAGCTATATTCAGACATGAACAGTATCTGGACACAGCCTGTAACTTTATTAACTTCAACATAACATGAGCTATATTCAGACATGGACAGTATCTAGACACAGCCTGTAACTTTATTAACTTCAACATAACATGAGCTATATTCAGACATGGACAGTATCTGGACACAGCCTGTAACTTTATTAACTTCAACATAACATGAGCTATATTCAGACATGAACAGTATCTGGACACAGCCTGTAACTTTATTAACTTCAACATAACATGAGCTATATTCAGACATGGACAGTATCTAGACACAGCCTGTAACTTTATTAACTTCAACATAACATGAGCTATATTCAGACATGGACAGTATGTAGACACAGCCTGTAACTTTATTGACTTCAACATAACATGAGCTATATTCAGACATGGACAGTATCTAGACACAGCCTGTAACTTTATTAACTTCAACATAACATGAGCTATATTCAGACATGGACAGTATCTAGACACAGCCTGTAACTTTATTAACTTCAACATAACATGAGCTATATTCAGACATGTACAGTATCTAGACACAGCCTGTAACTTTATTAACTTCAACATAACATGAGCTATATTCAGACATGGACAGTATCTGGATACAGCCTGTAACTTTATTAACTTCAACATAACATGAGCTATATTCAGACATGAACAGTATCTGGACACAGCCTGTAACTTTATTAACTCCAACATAACATGAGCTATATTCAGACATGGACAGTATCTAGACACAGCCTGTAACTTTATCAACTTCAACATAACATGAGCTATATTCATACATGGACAGTATCTAGACACAGACTGTAACTTTATTGACTTCAACATCACATGAGCTATAATCAGACATGGACAGTATCTAGACACAGCCTGTAACTTTATTAACTTCAACATAACATGAGCTATATTCAGACATGAACAGTATCTGGACACAGCCTGTAACTTTATTAACTCCAACATAACATGAGCTATATTTAGACATGGACAGTATCTAGACACAGCCTGTAACTTTATCAACTTCAACATAACATGAGCTATATTCATACATGGACAGTATCTAGACACAGCCTGTAACTTTATTAACTTCAACATAACATGAGCTATAATCAGACATGGACAGTATCTAGACACAGCCTGTAACTTTATTAACTTCAACATAACATGAGCTATATTCAGACATGAACAGTATCCAGACACAGCCTGTAACTTTATTAACTTCAACATAACATGAGCTATATTCAGACATGGACAGTATCTGGACACAGCCTGTAACTTTATTAACTTCAACATAACATGAGCTATATTCAGACATGAACAGTATCTAGACACAGCCTGTAACTTTGTTAAGTTCAACATAACATGAGCTATATTCAGAAATGGACAGTATCTAGACACAGCCTGTAACTTTATTAACTTCAACATAACATGAGCTATATTCAGACATGGACAGTATCTGGACACAGCCTGTAACTTTATTAACTTCAACATAACATGAGCTATATTCAGACATGGACTGTATCCAGACACAGCCTGTAACTTTATTAACTTCAACATAACATGAGCTATATTCAGACATGGACAGTATCTGGACACAGCCTGTAACTTTATCAACTTCAACATAACATGAGCTATATTCAGACATGAACAGTATCTGGACACAGCCTGTAACTTTATTAACTTCAACATAACATGAGCTATATTCAGACATGGACAGTATCTAGACACAGCCTGTAACTATATTAACTTCAACATAACATGAGCTTTATTCAGACATGGACAGTATCTGGACACAGCCTGTAACTTTATTAACTTCAACATAACATGAGCTATATTCAGACATGGACAGTATCTAGACACAGCCTGTAAGTTTATTAACTTCAACATAACATGAGTTATATTCAGACATGGACAGTATCCAGACACAGCCTGTAACTTTATAACTTCAACATAACATGAGCTATATTCAGACATTGACAGTATCTAGACACAGCCTGTAACTTTATTAACTTCAACATAAGATGAGCTATATTCAGACATGGACAGTATCTAGACACAGCCTGTGACTTTATTAATTTCAACATAACATGAGCTATATTCAGACATGGACAGTATCTAGACACAGCCTGTAACTTTATTAACTTCAACATAACATGAGCTATATTGAGACATGAACAGTATCTGGACACAGCCTGTAACTTTATTAACTTCAACATAACATGAGCTATATTCAGACATGGACAGTATCTGGACACAGCCTGTAACTTTATTAACTTCAACATAACATGAGCTATATTCAGACATGAACAGTATCTAGACACAGCCTGTAACTTTATTAACTTCAACATAACATGAGCTATATTCAGACATGGACAGTATCTAGACACAGCCTGTAACTTTATTAACTTCAACATAACATGAGCTATATTCAGACATGGACAGTATCTAGACACAGCCTGTAACTTTATTAACTTCAACATAACATGAGCTATATTCAGACATGGACAGTATCTAGACACAGCCTGTAACTTTATTATCTTCAACATAACATGAGCTATAATCAGACATGGACAGTATCTAGACACAGCCTGTAACTTTATTAACTTCAACATAACATGAGCTATATTCAGACATGAACAGTATCTGGACACAGCCTGTAACTTTATCAACTCCAACATAACATGAGCTATATTCAGACATGTACAGTATCTAGACACAGCCTGTAAATTTATTAACTTCAACATAACATGAGCTATATTCAGACATGGACAGTATCTGGACACAGCCTGTAACTTTATTAACTTCAACATAACATGAGCTATATTCAGACATGAACAGTATCTGGACACAGCCTGTAACTTTATTAACTCCAACATAACATGAGCTATATTCAGACATGGACAGTATCTAGACACAGCCTGTAACTTTATCAACTTCAACATAACATGAGCTATATTCATACATGGACAGTATCTAGACACAGCCTGTAACTTTATTAACTTCAACATAACATGAGCTATAATCAGACATGGACAGTATCTAGACACAGCCTGTAACTTTATCAACTTCAACATAACATGAGCTATATTCAGACATGAACAGTATCTGGACACAGCCTGTAACTTTATTAACTCCAACATAACATGAGCTATATTTAGACATGGACAGTATCTAGACACAGCCTGTAACTTTATTAACTTCAACATAACATGAGCTATATTCATACATGGACAGTATCTAGACACAGCCTGTAACTTTATTAACTTCAACATAACATGAGCTATAATCAGACATGGACAGTATCTAGACACAGCCTGTAACTTTATTAACTTCAACATAACATGAGCTATATTCAGACATGAACAGTATCTGGACACAGCCTGTAACTTTATTAACTCCAACATAACATGAGCTATATTCAGACATGGACAGTATCTAGACACAGCCTGTAACTTTATTAACTCCAACATAACATGAGCTATATTCAGACATGAACAGTATCTGGACACAGCCTGTAACTTTATTAACTTCAACATAACATGAGCTATATTCAGACATGAACAGTATCTAGACACAGCCTGTAACTTTATTAACTTCAACATAACATGAGCTATATTCAGACATGGACAGTATCTAGACACAGCCTGTAACTTTATTAACTTCAACCTAACATGAGCTATATTCAGACATGGACAGTATCTAGACACAGCCTGTAACTTTATTAACTTCAACATAACATGAGCTATATTCAGACATGGACAGTATCTAGACACAGCCTGTAACTTTATTAACTTCAACATAACATGAGCTATATTCATACATGGACAGTATCTAGACACAGCCTGTAACTTTATTAACTTCAACATAACATGAGCTATATTCATACATGGACAGTATCTAGACACAGCCTGTAACTTTATTAACTTCAACATAACATGAGCTATAATCAGACATGGACAGTATCTAGACACAGCCTGTAACTTTATTAACTTCAACATAACATGAGCTATATTCAGACATGAACAGTATCTGGACACAGCCTGTAACTTTATTAACTCCAACATAACATGAGCTATATTCAGACATGGACAGTATCTAGACACAGCCTGTAACTTTATTAACTCCAACATAACATGAGCTATATTCAGACATGAACAGGATCTGGACACAGCCTGTAACTTTATTAACTTCAACATAACATGAGCTATATTCAGACATGAACAGTATCTAGACACAGCCTGTAACTTTATTAACTTCAACATAACATGAGCTATATTCAGACATGGACAGTATCTAGACACAGCCTGTAACTTTATTAACTTCAACATAACATGAGCTATATTCAGACATGAACAGTATCTAGACACAGCCTGTAACTTTATTAACTTCAACATAACATGAGCTATATTCAGACATGGACAGTATCTAGACACAGCCTGTAACTTTATTAACTTCAACATAACATGAGCTATATTCAGACATGGACAGTATCTGGACACAGCCTGTAACTTTATCAACTCCAACATAACATGAGCTATATTCGGACATGGACAGTATCTAGACACAGCCTGTAACTTTATCAACTTCAACATAACATGAGCTATATTCAGACATGAACAGTATCTGGACACAGCCTGTAACTTTATTAACTCCAACATAACATGAGCTATATTCAGACATGGACAGTATCTAGACACAGCCTGTAACTTTATTAACTTCAACATAACATGAGCTATATTCATACATGGACAGTATCTAGACACAGTCTGTAACTTTATTAACTTCAACATAACATGAGCTATAATCAGACATGGACAGTATCTAGACACAGCCTGTAACTCTATTAACTCCAACATAACATGAGCTATATTCAGACATGAACAGTATCTGGACACAGCCTGTAACTTTATTAACTCCAACATAACATGAGCTATATTCAGACATGGACAGTATCTAGACACAGCCTGTAACTTTATTAACTCCAACATAACATGAGCTATATTCAGACATGAACAGTATCTGGGCACAGCCTGTAACTTTATTAACTTCAACATAACATGAGCTATATTCAGACATGAACAGTATCTGGACACAGCCTGTAACTTTATTAACTCCAACATAACATGAGCTATAATCAGACATGGACAGTATCTAGACACAGCCTGTAACTTTATTAACTTCAACATAACATGAGCTATATTCAGACATGAACAGTATCTGGACACAGCCTGTAACTTTATTAACTCCAACATAACATGAGCTATATTCAGACATGGACAGTATCTAGACACTGCCTATAACTTTATTAACTTCAACATAACATGAGCTATATTCAGACATGGACAGTATCTAGACACAGCCTGTAACTTTATTAACTTCAACATAACATGAGCTATATTCAGACATGAACAGTATCTGGTCACAGCCTGTAACTTTATTAACTCCAACATAACATGAGCTATATTCAGACATGGACAGTATCTGGACACAGCCTGTAACTTTATTAACTCCAACATAACATGAGCTATATTCAGACATGAACAGTATCTGGACACAGCCTGTAACTTTATTAACTCCAACATAACATGAGCTATAATCAGACATGGACAGTATCTAGACACAGCCTGTAACTTTATTAACTTCAACATAACATGAGCTATATTCAGACATGGACAGTATCTAGACACAGCCTGTAACTTTATTAACTTCAACATAACATGTGCTATATTCAGACATGAACAGTATCTGGACACAGCCTGTAACTTTATTAACTCCAACATAACATGAGCTATATTCAGACATGGACAGTATCTAGACACAGCCTGTAACTTCAATAACTTCAACATAACATGAGCTATATTCATACATGGACAGTATCCAGACACAGCCTGTAACTTTATTAACTTCAACATAACATGAGCTATATTCAGACATGAACAGTATCTGGACACAGCCTGTAACTTTATTAACTCCAACATAACATGAGCTATATTCAGACATGGACAGTATCTAGACACA
Organism: Brachyptera risi; assembly: GCA_964007535.1. Taxonomy (NCBI): domain Eukaryota; kingdom Metazoa; phylum Arthropoda; class Insecta; order Plecoptera; family Taeniopterygidae; genus Brachyptera; species Brachyptera risi. The sequence goes on from OZ023329.1 coordinate 15,545,134, forward strand.
GCCTGTAACTTTATTAACTTCAACATAACATGAGCTATATTCATACATGGACAGTATCTAGACACAGCCTGTAACTTTATTAACTCCAACATAACATGAGCTATATTCAGACATGATCACAGTATCTGGACACAGCCTGTAACTTTATTAACTTCGACATAACATGAGCTATATTCAGACATGAACAGTATCTGGACACAGCCTGTAACTTTATTAACTCCAACATAACATGAGCTATAATCAGACATGGACAGTATCTAGACACAGCCTGTAACTTTATTAACTTCAACATAACATGAGCTATATTCAGACATGGACAGTATCTAGACACAGCCTGTAACTTTATTAACTTCAACATAACATGAGCTATATTCAGACATGAACAGTATCTGGACACAGCCTGTAACTTTATTAACTTCAACATAACATGAGCTATATTCAGACATGGACAGTATCTGGACACAGCCTGTAACTTTATCAACTTCAACAAAACATGAGCTATATTCAAACATGGACAATATCTAGACACAGCCTGTAACTTTATTAACTTCAACATAACATGAGCTATATTCAGACATGGACAGTATCTAGACACAGCCTGTAACTTTATGAACTTCAAAATAACATGAGCTATATTCAGACATGAACAGTATCTGGACACAGCCTGTAACTTTATTAACTTCAACATAACATGAGCTATATTCAGACATGAACAGTATCTAGACACAGCCTGTAACTTTATTAAGTTCAACATAACATGAGCTATATTCAGAAATGGACAGTATCTAGACACAGCCTGTAACTTTATTAACTTCAACATAACATGAGCTATATTCAGACATGGACAGTATCTGGACACAGCCTGTAACTTTATTAACTTCAACATGACATGAGCTATATTCAGACATGGACTGTATCCAGACACAGCCTGTAACTTTATTAACTTCAACATAACATGAGCTATATTCAGACATGAACAGTATCTGGACACAGCCTGTAACTTTATTAACTCCAACATAACATGAGCTATATTCAGACATGGACAGTATCTAGACACAGCCTGTAACTTTATTAACTTCAACATAACATGAGCTATATTCATACATGGACAGTATCTAGACACAGCCTGTAACTTTATCAACTTCAACATAACATGAGCTATATTCAGACATGAACAGTATCTGGACACAGCCTGTAACTTTATTAACTCCAACATAACATGAGCTATATTCAGACATGGACAGTATCTAGACACAGCCTGTAACTTTATTTACTCCAACATAACATGAGCTATATTCAGACATGAACAGTATCTGGACACAGCCTGTAACTTTATTAACTCCAACATAACATGAGCTATAATCAGACATGGACAGTATCTAGACACCGCCTGTAACTTTATTAACTTCAACATAACATGAGCTATATTCAGACATGGACAGTATCTAGACACTGCCTGTAACTTTATTAACTTCAACATAACATGAGCTATATTCAGACATGAACAGTATCTGGACACAGCCTGTAACTTTATCAACTCCAACATAACATGAGCTATAATCAGACATGGACAGTATCTAGACACAGCCTGTAACTTTATTAACTTCAACATAACATGAGCTATATTCAGACATGAACAGTATCTGGACACAGCCTGTAACTTTATTAACTCCAACATAACATGAGCTATATTCAGACATGAACAGTATCTGGACACAGCCTGTAACTTTATTAACTCCAACATAGCATGAGCTATATTCAGACATGGACAGTTTCTAGACACAGCCTGTAACTTTATTAACTTCAACATAACATGAGCTATATTCAGACATGAACAGTATCTGGACACAGCCTGTAACTTTATTAACTTCAACATAACATTAGCTATATTCAGACATGGACAGTATCTAGACACAGCCTGTAACTTTATCAACTCCAACATAACATGAGCTATATTCAGACATGAACAGTATCTGGACACAGCCTGTAACTTTATTAACTCCAACATAACATGAGCTATAATCAGACATGGACAGTATCTAGACACAGCCTGTAACTTTATTAACTTCAACATAACATGAGCTATATTCAGACATGGACAGTATCTAGACACAGCCTGTAACTTTATTAACTTCAACATAACATGAGCTATATTCAGACATGAACAGTATCTGGACACAGCCTGTAACTTTATTAACTCCAACATAACATGAGCTATATTCAGACATGGACAGTATCTAGACACAGCCTGTAACTTTATTAACTTCCACATAACATGAGCTATTTTCATACATGGACAGTATCTAGACACAGCCTGTATTTTTATTAACTTCAACATAACATGAGCTATATTCAGACATGAACAGTATCTGGACACAGCCTGTAACTTTATTAACTCCAACATAACATGAGCTATATTCAGACATGGACAGTATCTAGACAAAGCCTGTAACTTTATTAACTTCAACATAACATGAGCTATATTCAGACATGGACAGTATCTAGACACAGCCTGTAACTTTATTAACTTCAACATAACATGAGCTATATTCAGACATGGACAGTATCTAGACACAGCCTGTAACTTTATCAACTTCAACATAACATGAGCTATAATCAGACATGGACAGTATCTAGACACAGCCTGTAACTTTATTAACTTCAACATAACATGAGCTATATTCAGACATGAACAGTATCTGGACACAGCCTGTAACTTTATTAACTCCAACATAACATGAGCTATATTCAGACATGGACAGTATCTAGACACAGCCTGTAACTTTATTAACTTCAACATAACATGAGCTATATTCAGACATGAACAGTATCTGGACACAGCCTGTAACTTGATTAACTTCAACATAACATGAGCTATATTCAGACATGAACAGTATCTGGACACAGCCTGTAACTTTATTAACTCCAACATAACATGAGCTATATTCAGACATGGACAGTATCTAGACACAGCCTGTAACTTTATTAACTTCAACATAACATGAGCTATATTCAGACATGGACAGTATCTAGACACAGCCTGTAACTTTATTAACTTCAACATAACATGAGCTTTAATCAGACATGGACAGTATCTAGACACAGCCTGTAACTTTATTAACTCCAACATAACATGAGCTATATTCAGACATGGACAGTATCTAGACACAGCCTGTAACTTTATTAACTTCAACATAACATGAGCTATATTCAGACATGGACAGTATCTAGACACAGCCTGTAACTTTATTAACTTCAACATAACATGAGCTATATTCAGACATGGACAGTATCTAGATTCTAGATAGTATACGTATTTCAGTTCAGGACTTCGCATTCCAGTGTAATGTAATGAAAATACCTCACACCATTGATAGAAGTGTTGTCCATCCATTAGAACCATCCACGATAGGTTTACACGTGTTATCGATCCGTGATGAAGTAAAAATAGTAATACAAATGAGTAATGGATACAAAACATATACATCTGATTATTCCACTTGCGCTTATACAAAACTTGAGTCATATGGTATTTTGTACAATTATTGTTTAATTGTTCTGTATTGTGTATTCATTATTTTCGCAACTTTTGCACAGCTTTACATTTTGTGATTATTTACATCAGTCAAACGACCTCAAATCAAATCACCCTTAGACCTACAGATAATATATTTGCCTTTGCCGTAATAAGTTATGGGTTGCCCTCTTTTTCTTCTTCTTCTTCTTCTTCTTCTTCTTCTTCTTCTTCTTCTTCTTCTTCTTCTCCTTCTTCTTCTTCTTCTTCTTCTTCTTCTCCTTCTTCTTCTTCTTCTTCTTCTTCTCCTTCTTCTTTTTCCTCTTCTTCTTCTTCTTCTTTTTCTTCTTCTTCTTCTTCTTCTTCTTCTTCTTCTTCTTCTTCCTTGTCTTCTTCTTCTCTCTCTCTCTCTCTCTCTCTCTCTCTCTCATTGTTTTTTCTCTCTTTATCCACTCCTCTCTCTCTCTCTCTCTCTCTTTCTCTCTCTCTCTCCCCTCTCGCTTTCTTTCTATCATTCTTTCTCTTTCACTTCCGTTCTATTTATTTTTTTCTATCGCTCCCTCCCCCTCTCCCTCTGTTTCCAGGTAAATATTGGCAATAGAGAGAGATGTGAGACTCGACCTTGTCATGAAGATCCTGCCATTTTGTCAGTTGTGGCCACTGCGTTGTTTAAGATCTGCAACAGAAAGTGTGACATAGAACTTGAACTTGACTTGAACTTTTACTTGAAGCCACCCTCGGTAGCTCGGTCAGCTGAGGCATCGCAACTGAAGTTACCGCTGGGCGTGGGTTCGAATCCCGCATAAGGCATGGGTTTTTGTAAACGTCCTCTCACTTATCATCACTTCATAGTTTCATAGTCACCTGCTCATTCGTACCCCCGTATAACCTACCTGTTGGTGGAGTCGTTAAGCAAACAATAATAATCATCATCATCATCAGTAACTTAAACTTGAATATTCCTGCATTATTTCAATTAGCATGAAGAGATCTTCATATAACAATCATTGTTTCCCAACTTGGAACAAGTTTTCCAAACCTTTGAGATCTGACAAGAATGTGATTCATAGGTGAAATTCGATTCTCCAGCCTGTTCCCTGTTATCCATAAGGCAAAAAGTTCCCGCCAGGTGATTTCACAGATATAAATGATCATAAAACTTGAACAGTGCAAGATACAGAATAAACAGATACATCACAAGATGCAGACAATATTAGTCGGAAATGCTAATGAGGCAAATTTTATAATTGCATAGATGGAAAGTTTAGTTGAACAGTAACACTCGATATTTTTTGACATCGATTTTTACCTCACAGCGCATATTGTCAATTACAAATAAGATCCAACAGGCGTTGGACTGATAGGAATAGGAAAAGTTGCTCCTAATATATATTTCTATTAAATTTGATCGGCTTATTTGTTATTACCATGTTATATACGTACGTGATCACTGTAAGTTTTTCAACATTCTGAGCTAATAATCATTCTCTTTATTGATGAGCTTAGCGAAGTCTCCATCCCACTCTTATAGGGCTTTGTGTGTGTGTGTTTTTTTTTTTTTTTTTTTTTTCGTTTGTTTTTTTGTTTGTAAGCACTCCACAGATCGCAAGTGTTGACTGATCAAGATGAAACTTTTTTTGTACACGCAAACTCATCCAACTTAGAACTGTATAGTTTTTGGGATGAATCGGTCGGACCGATTTTGAGAATCATCATCTCAAAGTTTCTAAAAACCCCATAAGATTTGGCTGGGCGGAAAATGTTGAAAAATAAAATCTCTCCAAATGGGATGAAATTTTCTCTAAATGTGTATACATGGATTTTACACATCATTACGATTTTTAAGGCAATTCTGATCAGTCGTTTTGAAGAAGAAAAATAAAATGACTGATGATGTTCATAAAATATATCATAAAAATTGTGACAGAATTAAGTTGTCGAGATTCACTGCTTTCTAGATTCAAGAGTTGACCAACAATGAAGTATTTTTTATATGCGTCAAGGTGTGTAGAATACCAGAGTCAATGAAGTGGCAAGAGTAGAACTACTTTAACGACTTTAATAGCTTATTCAGATATCAAGGTGTGTAAAATACCAGAGTCGATAAAGTAGCAAGGGTAGAACTACTTCAAGGACTTTTATACCCTATTCAGATATCTCGCTCATCTTACAACGCATATTTTGCGTTTGACTAGTATAAATTAAGCTTCCAAAGATAACTTTCAACTTTGACAGAGCCTTCTTGACACTTGACTGACTGAATATAAGCAGTTTTGTTCCAGTGCTATCAAGACTCAAAATCCTGAATAAAGATAGAAAAGATTCAAAGACCTTAAAATATTATATAATTCTGATTATGAATGGATCCTGCATGTTTGACGCTTTTGTTCGATGCAAACTTTCAAAAGATCTGATTACCATTCTTTCAACGTAGATGTAGATTTGGCTTGAAGCGTAACAGCAGTAATAATGATGGATGAACATGGTAAATTATCACAAACATCACATACGTTTGTAAGCCCTAATTGTGATAAAACATTTCCCCCTTCGTCAAATGTTGAATTCCTGGATCATTTTGAAATATGCCTTCCTAGTACATCCTCTAAAGACATTAGCTCATTGACTGATAAGGACTCGCGTACTCCATGTCCACATTGTGGCTCATTATATAAGAAGGTTAACATTGATATAAGTCGCGCGCACTCTGAACAACATCGAACGAACATCGCTCAACGATATGAGAAATCAATCACGATATGTATTATGGATGAAGATACGGCTACTAATGATGAGAATGGAAATGACAACAGTTCTTCTCAGCAAGAGTCAGTAAAAGAACATTATGTCAATCTTGATATTTGGATTAAAGTGTTTGGAGAGGTAATGATTGAAGAGGAATTTCATAAAAATGTAGAGGACCTGTCAATTTACCTGGCACAATCTTTGGTACATATACCAGGACCAAAGCATCCTGCCCAGAAATACTATGAAGCGAGAAAAACAGGAAAATTCAAGAATAATGAGAGAACCTACAAGAACAGTGAGCATCCAATAAAAGACTCGAAAAGAGATAGGGAGAAGAGACGAGAGAAATTTCTTTATCAAAAAGTTCAACACTTTTATTAAAATCAACGGAAAAAAGCGGTGAATACTGTAATGAATGATAATCACACTTCTTGCACTATTCCTAATGAAGACATTCTTACTGCTTTTTCAGAAAGATTTAAAAGTCCTAATATTAATAAAAGACCATCATACACATCCAAATTGACACTCAGTGAACAACTTTCTGTGAATCACCTTTATAGCACTGATGTATCTCCCCAAGAAGTATCACAAACAATAAGATCAATCTCCATGGATATAGCCTCAGGACCTGACCGAATAATGATGCGAGTTGTGAAGTGTGAACGCGTGAGTAAAATTATTGCATCAATAGCAACCAAAATGTTGACTCATGGATGGGTTCCTGGGTGCTTTAGGAAAGCAAGAACTGTACTCATTTTTAAACATGGAGATCGTAAGAATATAGATAATGGCGACCAATATCGATATGTTCAATTTTACGGCGAATTATAGAAAGAGTTTTCGATAAGCATCTTCGGCGATTCACGACATTCAATACTAATCAAAGAGGTTTCACCAATACGCCAGGAACTTTCATGAATGTATCGATTGTAGATGCAATACTCAAACAAGCAAAATCCCAGAAAAAGGACGTTTCACTTACATTTTTGGATATAAGCAAAGCTTTCGATAATATTGGGCATGATCATATTGCGGAAACAATAAAAGTAGCAAGCATCCCAGATAAACTCAGAGAAATTATTATTAAATTAGTGGGCAATTTCACTCAGATCGAGTCAAGTCATGGTAAGAAGACCAAACCTATAGATATCAACCGTGGCGTTCTTCAAGGAGCTCCACTTTCACCAGCCTTGTACAACTTGGGAACTGACCATATTCTGGATGAGTTGTCAGAGAAAGATGTGGCTAATGAATACGGTTACAATCTTGTTGACTCGTTAGACTGTCTAACAGTCCTGGGATTTGCCGACGACACTTACGTTATTGGTAAAAACAAAGAATCTGTTATCGAACTTGCAAATATGGCTAAAAGAATGTTAAAAGAAGTCGGATTGGAGCTCAATTCGAAGAAAAGCTGTGCGATTGTCGTGGAAAAGGGAAAGTTAGTAACGACCTATTTGAATATTGAAGGAGATGATATTATAAGCATAAATGGAAAAGATGTAATACGATATCTTGGAGTTACTTTCAATGATTCGATTGTCTTCGATCATTCAAGAGTCATAAATAACCTCAAATCTAATTTGGATGCTTACTTCATCACCACTGCTGATTGCTGATCAAAAGCTGAATATATTGAACCAATATATATGGCCAACCTTAGTGTACCCTCTTCAAGCAGCTCCATTGACAAAATACCGAAGAAGTTTTTAGAAGACGTGGATAAAATGGTTAAAAGTGCAGTGAAAGAGATAATAGGATTACCTGGTGATACACCTGATTCAATGATATACTCTTCGAAAAAATGAAAGGCCTTGCTATTTTTAAAGCCATGTGGGAAGCCTACATTCAGCATTTCAATATTTGCAGTGTGCTAGAAAAAGCCAATAACGAGTACGTAAATGAGGTGAGAGATATCAAATACGAAAAGAAGCAATGTTCAGAGAAACTTCTCATTGAAAATGATGCAAAGGAGCTTTCAAGTAAAAAAAAAAAAAAAATGAGCAACACTTACGTGAAATACTACGTACGAGAGAGTATGATAAATGGTGTGGTTTAAGTCAGAAAGGTGCTGGAGTAGTTCTATGCCAAGAATATACTCCAGCAAACAGTTGGATACACAATAAAAAAAGGCTTAACGTGCTCAGAGTGGCGAGATGCCTTGAAAAATGACAGCAAATGTGGCTCCTGTACGAATTATTGCGGGCAGAAGTCGAGACGGAATCCACTGCAGACATTGCAGTGAGATAGAAACCCTTGCCCACGTTCTCGGCTTCTGCTCTCAAGGAGAATTATTACGGAATACAAGACATCACAAAATAAGGACCAGTATTGCTGACGCCTTCAGAGAAACAAATCTATATGAGGTATATGAAGAGGTTGCGTGCGTAGCACTGCAAGGGAGCACCAAGAGGACAGACATTATCGTCATAAGTAGGAAAATTAAAACAGCCTATATACTGGATCCCACAATCCGCTTTGAAAAATCCAGGCAACAGCCTGAAGAGGTCAACAGAGAAAAACGAAACCACTACGAGCCTACTGTTGACTTCTTCAATAAGCAAATACGATCTCCGCAACATCGAGGTCATTGGGCTGTTCATTGGAGCGCGAGGTACCATACCGAACTTTTTCAATGAATTTAGATTAAGGTTCAAGCTGAAGAAAGAACTTGTTTTTGATATTGAAATTTTAGCTTTGAGAGGTTCGATTAATATTCTGAGAAAACATCTTTACAATGTTTCAAAATTCTTTTTATAATAATTAATTCTCTTCTTTTGCATTTTTTTCATTTCCTCTAAGAACCTCAAATATTTTTACTTTCATTAATTTTCTCCAGTTATATTCTCAATTTTTATTATCAGTTCAATTTTTTTTTAAGCCCAATGTTATTATTACTTATTAAAATTTTCATTTTTTCACTTTTTTTCAATTATTTAACTATATTTCATCTCTCTATATATATTGATATCAAAATTGTATTTCATACTGATTGTTATCCTGTAAACTTTTCATAAGCCAGGGACCAATAAAGGTTGATTATATATTGTTAATATTATTTTATCATGGATCGACAGTATATCATTAGTTACTTCTCTGAATGGCGTGAAGTAGTGTCACTACAATACGTTCATCCGGAAAGTCACTGCGATCGTTTACATGCCATGTTTGACACTGAAAATGTTACGATGTGTGTATAAAGATTCGAGACGTAATTGTAAGTTTTCAACGACAGAACTAATCTATTGTTGACTCATAATCACTCATTATTATACCTTGAGATATATATCTCGTTGCGACGTCGTCGTTGTTGTTGTTGTTGTTGTTGTTGATGTTGTTGTTGTTGTTGAGGTGGCTGTTCGGGGTCCTTCTTGCCTGCGCACCGCAGAGCGGTCAGAACGAATATGAGCAGTAAAATGTACTCGAGGCACTATAGGACAGTTGCAAACCAAACAAAAGTTGAAAGTGTTATACGAGCTGTAGTAAATGTAGTTTACATTATATTCCCACTATTCACCATTGTAATTGGATGAGCGAAGCGAATACCTATTTTTACATTACTCGAGAAGAAAAATATACTCCATATATATTTGCGCTCCACAGGTCGGTCGCAAAAATATCCTTTTGATGAAACACTTGGAGATAAATAATTTCGAAAAATCTCATGAGAATAACCAAGGAGGCCACGGAGCCACGGTGACGGCCTCATAATTTCATTCATCATCTACTGACGCCAATACATCTCATTCATCAGTACAGTACGTGCGTCGTCAAACCCAATACAAATAAAACAAAGTATTATCACATTTGATTAATTTTTATTTTTACCCTTAATACCGCAAAGACTACCATCACAGTTCCCATTCTCGTGAGTTTGTCTGTTGTGACGTCAGTGAGCAGCTGTTTGCAGCCTGTGACGTATCTGCTAGCCGACGCCTGATTGCAGGGGGCGGTGGTTACGTCACAGCAAGACGTTGGTAGAGCAGCCGACTGTAGTATCGACATGTAGTCTTCGGGTCCATCAACTCCGCAACAGTCGTACTGAAGCACACAACTTCGAAACTGATCAAATCAGAAATGATGAAAAAAAAATTATCTTATACGCCCTATCATGAAGCTTATACTCAGTAGAAAGCGCATGAACGAAGCCAAAATGTTTGGTGGCTTCAATTAATTGAAAAATGTTGCTTCATTTTCTAAAATAGATGAAAGGTATTATAGTTTACAAAATATCGATTTTTTTCTAACGAAATAAGCTTGGTTTAAGATTGACTGAGTATCGAGCGCGTGCCTGCTCTGGTAGCGACTTCGAATCCCGCTGTGGGCTATAGTAACCCTCCACTCACCCGCTCTTAGCTTGCCCCAGCCCCCATATAACCTGACTGTTGGTGGGATTGACAAACTAACACGTACTTCGTTTTGAATGGCGTCGAATGTGGCACTCTGCATGTTCTCAGCGTATTCGTGTTCGAGGAATACAATCATCTGATTGGCCAAGAACTCTGCAGGAGCATCGACTTGTACCAGTGCCATGATGCCGAGTGTTAGCTCGCCGACAAAAGTGATGATAGCCAAGAGAATGACCTAAAACCGAATCACAAGAAACGTGAAAGGAAATCACAACCCTGGTACTGGATTTTAACGAATTAACTATTAGTCAACTATTATAAAAGTTAACTATCAGGGTAGGTGCGAAAATAACATATGCAACCAAGGGTGATGAAAACTGACAAGTTAATCCGCAATCCAATAATCCAGTGTAATCCAGTGGATAAATCCTTAATCCACAAACTGACAATACGTAAAACTGAGCCTTATTATAGAATATGTTCGGAATATACTTAACAATGGCATTGCAGACGGTGATCTTTTCTTCCTCGTCGTCTTCCTTGTTGTTTCTAAAGAAGGAGCCCAGTATGCCGTGGACACAGATCCAAGCTCCCAGCACCAGGGTTGCTATCGGAACTGCTGTGAACGTTCCGCCGAACAGCTCCCCGTATTCCAGGTAGAAGTCAAGTAATATCCCCGCGAGAATCGTGATTACTATCCCGTCCAATATCTACAGGAATGATCATACCTCTTCACTTGTTAAAAATGTCGTAAATAATTATAACACCATTAATGACACTTTGTTATAGTTTTAGGCTCATTGCTCAACGTTGCCATTATGGAAGGAGTTTAAGTGTCACTTTTCCTTGTTGAAAGCAAGTCACGTTTTCACTCTAAGGTTTTTACATAGTTTTTGAAGGAAAATATTAGGCTCTTAATATTTCTTTCCCAGTTTTGTGAATAGTACTAATTTCGGTTCACTCGCTTATTGTTGAACTGAAAATCACGCTGGTCTGAACTATGATTGAAAAAATGTTCATTAAAACATATATCATATCTTGGTTCATCTCTATGGCATTGATGGATAGGCAACAGCGTTCCAGAGCTGTGCAACGGGTTGCCTGAATCCCTACCCCTTGGAAAGTCGTCACTCGTTTAAGTCGTCACTCAGAAGGTCGGTTCTTATATATAATTAAATGTATTAGTTGCATCTCTACCCCTCGGAATGTCTGTTCCATGGAAACTCGTCCCCCACTATTTAAATATACGAAAACAATTACTGAAACTGGGTTCTGTGGAAAGTCTTCCCCACCCAAGGTCGTCACCAATAATATTACATCTCTCGTTGCCGCGAGTGTTTCGACTGAAATCTAAATACATGTGTTCATATATATGGTCGCTTCACAAAATTATTGAAACAGATTTCAGTCGTAACACTTGCGGCAACGAGAGATGTAATATTATTGGTGACGAATCTTGGGTGGGGAAGACTTTCCACAGAACCCAGTTTCAGTAATTGTTTTCGTATATTTAAATAGCGGGGGACGAGTTTCCATGGAACAGACATTCCGAGGGGTAGAGATGCAACTAATACATTTAATTATATATAAGAACCGACCTTCTGAGTGACGACTTGAACGAGTGAAGAATTTCCAAGGGGTAGAGATTCAGCCATCCCTGTGCAACCAGTCTTATGTTATTCTCATTTATTTTTATTTGCTACCAACATCGGTATATAACTTGACAAGAAGACAATGTTTCCCAATGAAGGCAAAGGATGAAAGATTGGGATTTGAACGGGGCACCACTAGGGCGATCTTATAACCCCAAAGAAAAAGTTGGATATAAGATAGTTCAATTAAAAACTTGTTAATTATAGTGATAAGTTGAAGAATTAAGAACAATTCAAAAGTCGTGCCGGGAAAAATACTCAATTTCGAATAATTATTCCCTTAGATTTTTCTTTCTTATTTTTTCATTTTTTTTTGCAAATCTTCCTTGCTTCTTCTACTCGGAAATTCACTGGAAAAACTTCGGTCTTTAATTTCTACGACGATCGTGTTTATTTTCTTCAATTCGCCATTGTCTTATTTGAGAATAATTATTTGTATTCTTCGTCCATTCGTTTTCATGTATGTATATATTCTCGATCTTAGGATATGGAAAAATGTATTATTTCATTTGAATAATCATCTTTTACCAATTTATTCAAAATATTTATTCAGTCGTACCGTCATACCGAATTAATATACGTGATTCATGTAATATCAAAAATACCAAATGTGCCAAAAATATGAACAACTTTCTTATATTATATTCTACTGCGCATGGTCGGATTTTTTTTTCTTCAATTCATTTTCATTTTTTTTCTCATGGCAAATGGCATATGTTTGTATTTTGGTTGGATGACATCCTTTTACATACACCCACAACTCGGAGTGCGATAAGGTAGACTGAACGCGAATATGCCATATTATTATTATAGGCCTATGATCTTTATTGCTAGCGAAACTAGGCATGACCGTTCTCACATTTAACCAGGTTCACAATGCAATAATAATAATAATGATAATAACTAGTCAAACGCGAAATATGCGTTGTAAGATGAGCGAGATATCCTAATAAGGTATAAAAGTCGTTGAAGTAGTTCTACCCTTGCTACTTTATCGACTCTGGTATTCTACACACCTTGATATCTGAATAAGCTATAAAAGTCGTTAAAGTAGTTCTAATCTTGCCACTTTATTGACTCTGGTAATCTACACACCTTGACGCATATAAAAAATACTTCATTGTTGGTCAACTCTTGAATCTAGAAAGCAGTGAATCTCAACAACTTAATTCTGTCACAATTTGTATGATATATTTTATGAATATTATCAGTTATTTTTATTTTTTTCTTCAAAACGACTGATCAGAATTGCTTCCAAAATCGTAATAATGTGTAAAATCCATGTTTACACATTTAGAGAAAATTTCATCTCATTTGGAGAGATTTTATTTTTCAACATTTTCCGCCCAGCCAAATCTCATGGGGTTTTTAGAAACTTTGAGATGATTTTTCTCAAAATCGATCTGACCGATTCATTCCAAAAACTGTACAGTTCTAAGTTGGATGAGTTTGCGTGTACAAAAAAAGTGTCATGTTGATCAGTCAACCCTTACGACCTGTGGAGTGCTTACAAAAAAAATAAATAAATAAATAAAAAAAAAAAAAAAACACACAGACAAAGCCCTATAAGAGTGGGATGGAGACTTCGCTACGCTCATCAATGATAATTTATTCACAGAATACTTGGAGCCTATTCACAAGTTATTTTCCTTCAGGATAGAACAAATATTTAAAACTTCTATGATATTTCGACAATATTATAAAACTCTTTGTCCAACAGACTGATAACGCTTTACATTAATTTCAAAAATATTATAGATTCTATACATGTAAGTTCTTTGGGAAGAACATTGACAAGATTGACAGCATTATGGTCAAGTCCCGACTCATAAAGGGTATGTATCTAAACGCTATAAATGACGGTATATAGATGAATCCCCATTCCTCCTGATCGAAACGTCATCAACATACAACTTACCGACAAGATAAACCCGAGGATTAAACAACCGATTGCACACGAACCACCGATACACGCTAGTTTTTTCACTCGACTCACTGTCAGTGACATGTCCGGACTCTAGGCCGAGCCTAGGCTGCGCGTCTTTTAAACAAGGCCCACGTCACTCACTTGTACCCTATAACAAATGTCGGGTGTCTCACGAGAATTACAGGTTGATTCATTTAAATTAATTTTGAATGGAAATTGGCGAATTTTTAGGAATCATACAAATTTGTTTCAGTTTTTAGGTTTTCTCTATTCTGTGGTTATGATCGGATCCCGGCTATGGAATGAGTATAATGTTGCAGTCACTTGAATTCTAATTTGATATGTTTTATCTATTTTGACAATTAATTGTTATCATTCATTGTATTATCAGAATAAGCGTCATTATAATGTAATGAACTGAAGCACATTTCATAATAGGCCCCTCCCCCTACTGACACTTGAATATAGATTGTACGAACGGTAATGAGGATAGGAATCGTTATCGATTGACCGCAAGATTGTCTAGCGAGATTTTACAATCGAGCTGTATTTTAATAACTCCAGAATCGTGATTTATTCTTTGTCCACAGATTAGTCTAGTTATCATTTTGTTCGACCGATAAAATACATGAACTAGGTTTCTATGTAATCAACTCAGGATCAACCCACTATTCCCGGAATTATTTATTCACAATTCATCATCTTGGACAAGAATAATAATTTTATGTAGGCGTGATAGAATGAATCAATAAATTGAATTCGAGAATCTGAATTAGGCCTATTACTGAATCAAATAATATTTTAAAACATAAACTGAGAATGTTTTATGAGCCGCAAGTGCACTGAACTGTCATTCAGGCGACCGAGGTTCAATTCCAACCATCCTCACCACGTTTTGTCATGGTTTCCCTCTATCCTTCAGTTGATTACTGGGAACTGGGATGGTTCTTTAACAAAAGTCCACGATCGGTTCCTTCCAAAATACAGGAACATCCCAAAATACCATTCATCTCATTTCCGTATCACATTATTCGTCATTCACTGACGCCAATAGATCTTAGTTATCATTGCAGTGTGTCGCTAAGCCAAATATAAAAAAGTAAATTGATGCCACATTTTAAAAATACGTAAATATATTTGAAAATTTATTTTCATAAATACATTTTCATTTGTTTCTTATTAAATACACTGATTTCTAGAGAGGATATTGCTCTCCTTTTACGCCTCCTATAGATCGTTTAACACACTCTAGAAACGTTGGTAGCCTACTTACAGGATATCACAGTGCAGCGGGCTTGTTTAATCACAACCCTTATCTACTGCTAACAACTCGTTGAGCGAATATTATTCTATCTGTTGGTGGCTCGACACTGCCGACCGTTTATGCTAATTAATAGTATAGACGGTCAATCGTTATTTGTATTATCTAATGTTATAGATACCTTATATCCACGAAGGATGAAGGAGCGAAACCTCCGTGCGGTAGTGGAGTGGGATAGGGAGACGGTCGATCGGAATCTTCATCTCTCGTTGGTCAACAGTGCGAGTACTGAGATTATAATACACATGGTTAGAGATAATCGATGCGTTACGTAAGCAAATAGGCCAACGTTGTTGAGATGGTAGTATACTATCTTATCGACAAAGCAGTATATACAGTATAGAAATATCACTAGGAAAACGACATAGGTGTCGTTGTGATATTGGCGTGAAAATATACAAGAATATTCATCAGATAAGCGAATGCAAGGACTTCCATTCTACTATTACCGAGCTGTGTCTGTGTTTTTTTTGTTTGTTTGTAAGCACTGCACAGGTCGCAGGGGTCAAGACTGATTGAGATGAAACTTTTCCTGTATACACGCAGTCCGCAGATATATTCAACTTGGAACTGTATAGTTTTGGGGTCAAATCCTTTGGATTATTTTTTAGAAACATCATCACAAAGTTTCTAATAACCTCACAATTTTAGGCTGTATGAATAATTGAAAAAAAAATGAAATTTCTTAAAAAAAGACAACAATTTCTCTGAAAAATAACAATATTATATTATCAGAATCACATTATTACAATTTTGTATACATTTTTTCAATGTCTATTTTAATTGCACACAAATTTGTTAGAGCGTGTATTATTTGTGTGTTTACATTTGGGGCACACTTTTTTGGATATATTTTATTGTTCAAATTTTCTTGTCAAGCCTAATCATATGGTTTCATTTAGAGCCTTTGAGACGATGTTTTTCAAAATGGTTCAACCGATTCAAACAAAAACTAAACAGTTCTAGTTATGGGTAAGTTCGCATGTACAGAAACAAATATTTTATGTCGTTCAGTCAAACTCTGCGACCTGTGCAGTGCTGACAAACAAACAGACAAAGCTCCATAAGAGTAGGATGGAGGTCTTCGCTATAGCTCATCTGAAGGCAGCTCGAAACTCTTCACCGTTGGTGCCGATGCATGTGAGGGAACATCCGATCGGAACTGAATGTAATCTCACATCAATTACATCGGGGACATGATCTACGTAGTATTCGTGTTTTCGGGTCTGGATTTATGCAGATATGTAATCATTCAGTTGATGACGTAATGATCGGGTCAATCAATCAAACCAGTCATTAGCTGGACCTGGTGGTCGATAGGGAAGGGCAGGCGGGGTGGGGGGGGGAGGTACTTGACAATTCCGGCCCTAACGCAAGACCTCAACTAGCTTTATAATTATTGCCGAATAAACACTGAAATAGTATACATTTTCTCTGGAGAAAATGCAGTATGAATCTTCTTCGACTGAACCTGAACCAAATAGAAGGAGGAAACATTCGAGTAGACTAAAAGCTGACTCGACTGACCCCAACCATATAGCTGCTCCATGCCCTGAATAATGCCTCGAAATAACGTAACTCTTACGACAATTGATTTTATTTTGATTTAGTGTTTCAGAAAACAAAGCAGGATATTTTAGAATATTGAAAAACATCAATTTTCATGAGGACAAAATAGTTTGACTTCTGCGAGATTCGAACCGGTGAGTTGTAGACCTACAGCATACACCTGTCTACAGTGTTCTACATGTTGTAGACCTACAGCATACACCTGTCTACAGTGTTCTACATGTTGTAGACCTACAGCATACACCTGTCTACAGTGTTCTACATGTTGTAGACCTACAGCATACACCTGTCTACAGTGTTCTACATGTTGTAGACCTACAGCATACACCTGTCTACAATGTTCTACATGTTGTAGACCTACAGCATACACCTGTCTACAGTGTTCCACATGTTGTAGACCTACAGCATACACCTGTCTACAGTGTTCCACATGTTGTAGACCTACAGCATACACCTGTCTACAGTGTTCTACATGTTGTAGACCTACAGCATACACCTGTCTACAGTGTTCTACATGTAGTAGACCTACAGCATACACCTGTCTACAGTGTTCTACATGTTGTAGACCTACAGCATACACCTGTCTACAGTGTTCCACATGTTGTAGACCTACAGCATACACCTGTCTACAGTGTTCCACATGTTGTAGACCTACAGCATACACCTGTCTACAGTGTTCCACATGTTGTAGACCTACAGCATACACCTGTCTACAGTGTTCTACATGTTGTAGACCTACAGCATACACCTGTCTACAGTGTTCCACATGTTGTAGACCTACAGCATACACCTGTCTACAGTGTTCTACATGTTGTAGACCTACAGCATACACCTGTCTACAGTGTTCCACATGTTGTAGACCTACAGCATACACCTGTCTACAGTGTTCTACATGTTCTAGACCTACAGCATACACCTGTCTACAGTGTTCTACATGTTGTAGACCTACAGCATACACCTGTCTACAGTGTTCTACATGTTGTAGACCTACAGCATACACCTGTCTACAGTGTTCTACATGTTGTAGACCTACAGCATACACCTGTCTACAGTGTTCCACATGTTGTAGACCTACAGCATACACCTGTCTACAGTGTTCTACATGTTGTAGACCTACAGCATACACCTGTCTACAGTGTTCTACATGTTGTAGACCTACAGCATACACCTGTCTACAGTGTTCTACATGTTGTAGACCTACAGCATACACCAGTCTACAGTGTTCTACATGTTGTAGACCCACAGCATACACCTGTCTACAGTGTTCTACATGTTGTAGACCTACAGCATACACCTGTCTACAGTGTTCTACATGTTGTAGACCTACAGCATACACCTGTCTACAGTGTTCTACATGTTGTAGACCTACAGCATACACCTGTCTACAGTGTTCCACATGTTGTAGACCTACAGCATACACCTGTCTACAGTGTTCTACATGTTGTAGACCTACAGCATACACCTGTCTACAGTGTTCCACATGTTGTAGACCTACAGCATACACCTGTCTACAGTGTTCCACATGTTGTAGACCTACAGCATACACCTGTCTACAGTGTTCTACACGTTGTAGACCTACAGCATACACCTGTCTACAGTGTTCTACATGTTGTAGACCTACAGCATACACCTGTCTACAGTGTTGTACATGTTGTAGACCTACAGCATACACCTGTCTACAGTGTTCTACATGTACTGACGAGATGAAGGCTCGAACCACCTGCGCGCTAATGGTGTGCGATAGGGGGGGCGGTCGCTCGGAACATTGCTTGTCGATGCATGCTTACAAGTATATTGTTTTTCAAAGACACTTTTGAAGAGCACTTTTCAACAGGACAATCACTTTTCAATAACTTCACTAGATTTTTTTTCCTATGTTTTCAATTTTTATACAAAAAAGCGTTTAGCGTAAGAGCATCACAGGCAAACGTATCTAGCGTTTCAGCCTACTTGTGTTGACTAAAGAAGGCGCGAACCAACCGTGAGCTAGTGGTGTGAGATAGGGAAGACACTTGTTCGGAACCTTCTTCTTTAGTGGATACAAAAATATTATGGCTTATTGCCACAGTTTCTAGACATCATCAGACTATTTTATTTCCTGGGTGAACACATTTGTTTCCCCCTCCCTCTCCTGGTTTTCTTCCCTCTTTTCCTGGTTCTCTTTCCCTCATTCCCGACCTCGACGTCGCGACGGATGGATTAAATATTAATACAAGTCTTTCTTTAACTTATGGAGGCTCGAATCACCCGTGCTCTAGTTATGTAGGATAGGAGAGACGAGGTGCATTAACTTGCCCCCCCCCCCACATAAAAATAAGGGGGGAACAAGAATGAAAAATAAATGTGCTCGTTTTGTGCTGAAATGTGCCGCCAACATTTCGTTTTGTGCTGGTACCGTTTACAGAGTATTAACGACTACGTGTGGGGGGGCCAACTTAATGCATAGCCCCCCCACTTTTTGAATAGTATGTCTGCGATAAGTGCGTCCAAATGTGCTCGTTTTGTGCTGAAATGTGCCGCCGAAATTTCGTTTTGTGCTGATACCATTCTCGAGATATTTCAAACTACGTGTGGGGGGGCCAACTTAACACCAGCCCCCCCACAAACTAACTAATGAATTATTTTGCTGACATATAAATGTGCACGTTTTGTGCTGAAATGTGCCGCCAACATTTCGTTTTGTGCTGGTACGGTTTCCGAGATATTACAAACTACGTCTGGGGGGTGGGTAACTTGGTACCAGCCCCCCCACATACGAACACATTACTTTTTCAGATGTTATCCAAATGTGCTCATTTTGTGCTGAAATGTGCCGCTGAAATTAAGTTTTGTGCCTGTACCGTTTTCAAGATATTTAAAACTACGTGTGGGGGGGCCAACTTAACACCAGCCCCCCCACATACGGAATGATGGATTTTTCAGCTGTTATTAAAATGTGCTCGTTTTGTGCTGAAATGTGCCGTCAACATTTCGTTTTGTGCTCGTACCGTTTCCGAGATATTACAAACTACGGTTTGGGGGTGGGTAACTTGACATCAGCCCCCCCACATACAGATATTAGTCTTCTTTGAATGTAATCTGAATGTGCTCGTTTTGTGCTGAAATGTGCCGTTGGAATTTCGTTTTGTGCTGATACCATTTACGAGATATTACTAACTACGTGTGGGGGGGCCAACTTCACACCAGCCCCCCCACATACAGACTGATGACTTTTTTCACCGGTATTGAAATGTGCTCGTTTTGTGCTGAAATGTGCCGTTGAAATTTCGTTTTGTGCTGATACCGTTTCCGAGATATCACAAACCACACGTGGGGGGGCCGACTTAACACCAGCCCCCCCACATACAGACTAATTACTTTTTCACCGTTATTGAAATGTGCTCGTTTTGTGCTGAAATGTGCCGTTGAAATTTCGTTTTGTGCTGATACCATTTACGAGATATTACTAACTACGTGTGCGGGGGGGGGGGGGGGGCAACTTCACACCAGCCCCCCCACATACAGACTGATGACTTGTTTCACCGTCATTGAAATGTGCTCGTTTTGTGCTAAAATGTGCCGTTGAAATTTCGTTTTGTGCTGATACCGTTTCCGAGATATCACAAACCACATGTGGGGGTAACTGAGATGGCTCAGCTTTTGAACTTACGGTGTAGGCCTATTGGATTACTTTATCAGTTAACAAATTGAGATTTCGATGAACAAAATGGTAAGTGGTACAAACAATTCATAATAGATGTGAGAATTCATTTTAAAAAAGTCCTACGAGAAATCATGAATTTTAATCATCAAAAAGCACATTTGTTTGATATCTTGGTACTATACAAAAAAGCCCTATGAGCATGCCTTGTTTGTTTTCTACCGTGAACTAACCCCAAAAAATTGAATCAATAATAATAACGGCCCACGATGAATTTTGTTTCAAACTGCCCTGAAATGAAGAGGAATTAGGAAGAAGCTGGAAGGGCAAAAAATGGACAACTCTGAAATGGCGCCCGCACACGTAGTTTGTATTATCTCGGACACGGTACCGGCACAAAACGAAATTCCAACGGCACATTTCAGCACAAAACGAGCACATTTCAATAACGGTGAAAAGAGTCATCAGTCTGTATGTGGGGGGCTGGTGTGAAGTTGGCCCCCCCATACGTAGTTTGTGATATCTCGGAAACGGTATCAGCACAAAACGAAATTTCAACGGCACATTTCAGCACAAAACGAGCACATTTCAATAACGGTGAAAAAAGTCATCGGTCTGTATGTGGGGGGGCTGGTGTGAAGTTGGCCCCCCCACACGTAGTTAGTAATATCTCGTAAATGGTATCAGCACAAAAAGAAATTCCAACGGCACATTTCAGCACAAAACGAGCACATTCAGATTACATTCAAAGAAGACTAATATCTGTATGTGGGGGGGGCTGATGTCAAGTTACCCACCCCCAAACCGTAGTTTGTAATATCTCGGAAACGGTACGAGCACAAAACAAAATGTTGACGGCACATTTCAGCACAAAACGAGCACATTTCAATAACAGCTGAAAAATCCATCATTCCGTATGTGGGGGGGCTGGTGTTAAGTTGACCCCCCCACACGTAGTTTTAAATATCTTGAAAACGGTACAGGCACAAAACTTAATTCCAGCGGCACATTTCAGCACAAAATGAGCACATTTGGATAACATCTGAAAAAGTAATGTGTTCGTATGTGGGGGGGCTGGTACCAAGTTACCCACCCCCCAGACGTAGTTTGTAATATCTCGGAAACCGTACCAGCACAAAACGAAATGTTGGCGGCACATTTCAGCACAAAACGTGCACATTTCTATGTCAGCAAAATAATTCATTAGTTAGTTTGTGGGGGGGCTGGTGTTAAGTTGGCCCCCCCACACGTAGTTTGAAATATCTCGAGAATGGTATCAGCACAAAACGAAATTTCGGCGGCACATTTCAGCACAAAACGAGCACATTTGGACGCACTTATCGCAGACATACTATTCAAAAAGTGGGGGGCTATGCATCAAGTTGGCCCCCCACACGTAGTCGTTAATACTCTGTAAACGGTACCAGCACAAAACGAAATGTTGGCGGCACATTTCAGCACAAAACGAGCACATTTATTTTTCATTCTTGTTCCCCCCTTATTTTTATGTGGGGGGGCCAAGTTAATGCACCTAGAGACGGTCGTTCGGAACATACATCTCTTATGCATACAAGTATATATAAGAAAGTTTTCTCCTATGCACGTAGAGAAATTTTCAGTTTCAAAGTGAATGTTCGAAATAGCCGAGCGTCCCTGCTGTGGGGTAGGAAGAGACAATTGACCGACTGTTTTTTTGTGTGTGGTTTCATAGAGTTTGTATCAGTACTTGTGTAGGGGATAGAATATACTAGACGTGTATCCACAAGAGATGAAAGTTCCGAGCGAACGTTTCTCCTGTCCTCTACAATACCAGCGCACGAGTGGCTCGACCCTGTTTTCTTTCGTAAAACATTATACTTGGTCATAATAAATATTGAATATACATTGGGAACTTGAGTATTTTCATACGTAATGTTAAAGTGATCATTTATGTATACACTCATGGTCAAATAAAATGTATTTCCGAAATTGAAAATAACATAAAATGTGTGCACAATTATTATTATTTTTTTCATATTGAGTTTTAACGATGCACTATAATGATAACTGAGATCTATTGGCGTCGAATGGATGATTGATGAGATGATGGGATGGTGAGATGAAGGTTTTTCAGGTATCGGGAATTACAGTGGGAAGGAAGCGGTCGTGACCCATATTGTAGGAACCATTCCGGCATTAGCCTAGACTACAGAGGGAAACCACGAAAAACCCATGTAAAGACATGGACGGTGGCACGGATCGAACCGGGTCCGAGATCCCCTCCACCTCCCGGATCACATGAAGCGAGTGCGTTAACCACTCAGCTTCATGAGCCGGATCACATGAAGCGAGTGCGTTAACCACTCAGCTTCATGGGCCGGTACACATGAAGCGAGTGCGTTAACCACTCAGCTTCATGGGCCGGTACACATGAAGCGAGTGCGTTAACCACTCAGCTTCATGGGCCGGATCACATGAAGCGAGTGCGTTAACCACTCAGCTTCATGGGCCGGATCACATGAAGCGAGTGCGTTAACCACTCAGCTTCATGGGCCGGATCACATGAAGCGAGTGCGTTAACCACTCAGCTTCATGGGCCGGTACACATGAAGCGAGTGCGTTAACCACTCAGCTTCATGGGCCGGTACACATGAAGCGAGTGCGTTAACCACTCAGCTTCATGGGCCGGATCACATGAAGCGAGTGCGTTAACCACTCAGCTTCATGGGCCGGTACACATGAAGCGAGTGCGTTAACCACTCAGCTTCATGGGCCGGATCACATGAAGCGAGTGCGTTAACCACTCAGCTTCATGGGCCGGTACACAATTATTAATCCGCTAATTTTTCTATGGGCTGTACACGAGAACCTTGCTATTTTTATACTTAATGTTGAAATAATCATTCATGTACACTCGTGGTCAAATAAAATGCATTCTCAAAATTGAAATTAACATAAAATGTGTGCACAATTATTAATTCGATGACTTTTCTATGAACCGTGCGAGAAGCGCGGGAAACTTGATACAAAATCACTGTTCCCCAATTGATGCTAAGAATGAAAGATAGGATCGTCTGAACGTGACATCACAAGGGCGATCTTAATACCCCATTTTAATTTAGATTTCAATATTCCTTTTTTTAATTTTGGGTTTAAGGACGCACTGTACTGATGACTATACGATCTATTGCCGTCAGTTAAAGATATATCAGATGATGGGATGATGAGGTGAAAGGTTATTTTATCAGGTGTTTTTGGATGGTGGGAAGGAGTCGGTCGTGACTTGTTGCCAAGAAACCATCTCAGTATTGACCTGAACAACAGAGAAAAACCACGAAAAACCCCTGTCAGGATGGTCGACCATGGCGGGAATCGAGCCCCCTGTCTCCTGAATGGCGGTTCAGTGTGCTAGCCACTCGGTCACTCGTCTCAGTACAATCTTACTTTCTAAGCTAAATTCAGTGAGTAAAATATCGGACAAGTTTCTTCAGCATTCATTTGAATATAGCTTGATCAGCCACTTTGCGGGTCTGTAAGTGTACCTAAACTTGTCAAAGTTTTAATTGGCAAGAATGGAGAATATGTTACTAAAGGTTGTGGAATGAATGTTAACTTTAATTGGGATCGAACTCAATAGTTTTCTAGTAGTTTTACAACTCGACTGAAAGTTGAAATAAACTTTACAGCTGGAGGAAATAGTTTTAATCCATCAGTATCATATAATCGCTGGGAAATATATTCTGATATTCTAACACAAATGATTCAATTGTTGATCATCCATGAACTAGTTCACGTTCTTATTGAATTGGTTCAATGTTGAACAATTAGCTGGAACACGAATTACATTGGAATTATTAATTCTATTTGGGGTTGTAAGATCGCCCTTGTGGTGCACTGTCCGAACCTTAATTGAGGGTCGATGACTTCGTCTCAAGTTTTAGATGGGAGATAGAAGAATTTGTCGAGTTTCGCAAAACGACTGCACAACTGACAACTAAACAAGCCAAACAGTTCTACTATTCCTAACAAGGATTAATTCAAGTCTAGATTGGTGTTTTTCGGACGATATTAATTGACCAATGTAGATGGGCGTGACTTATACGAAGCAGGGGAAATTTTAGATAAATTGATTGTTTTTTTCCTTATTTTCTCCTGCTTCACTGTCCACTTGATTGGTTCTTATATTTTGTGACATCACGAGGGCGGACGATCTACAATGGTCAATTGAAAAGGAACTATTTAGAAACATAAGTCAGGGAAGGGAAGGGGAGAGGGAAGGGAGGGGTCCGAGTTTCGCATAATGCATTGGTTTTTGTCAATACTAGTCTATAATACGATTGTAGCCAGCTAGCATTAGGTGAGATCATTATAGCAAACAATTATCATCGATATGAAGGAAGTTAGGCAGCACCCAAAGCCACGGATTTCTCGCAGTAATGACACTAATACGCATGCGCGAGCGCCAGACATTTACGTAAAAAAACTAAATTAACCCAAATTCATCAATCTAGCTGACCTATAAATCGACACAAACTTTTTTTTCAACAAAATCGAAACTTGATACAAAATCATTGTTCCCCAATTAAGGCTATGGATGAAAGATGGGATCGTTTGGACGAGGCACCACAAGGGCGATCTTACCACCCGATTCTGATTATTTGAAACCAATGAACTTCAACACCTGGACTGCGCTGTCTGTGACCATAATTTTCGAACTAACTGAACTGACCTTGATTTTCCTGCACGAATAATCGTGCATATAGTTTTTCTTTACCCAGGAATCATACAAGTTAGGATTTTCATGACACAAAAATTCGCGTCTATAGCCACGTAAAAAAAATATTAATATGAGATTAGAATTGAATATTATTTAAAATGCCGGTATCATGTATTCAGCATGTTCTGCAACATATTAAAAACAAATTCACGACCTTCTTTTTTATTATCTTCATCTCTTTTTATTATGGATTATTAGTTGCGTGCTTTATCTCTTTCCAGATATCACCCGGCGGAAGTTGAGACGGTAGCGCTGCAGCGGCGGATTCACACACTAACAGTCTCATGTAAACAAACGAAGAAACCACTTATTGTGGTTGTGAAGCTGCAGTATTAAGCTGCAGTATTGAAACCGACAAATGCATTTTGAAATGCGACGAATTACGTAGCCACTATAGAGCAATGGAATACCATGTCATATGCGACCACTAATGTAAAACAGGATATGAGTATAGCTTGAAGTCGTAGTTGCAGAGATGTGGTCGAAAGAGAGAGAGAAGCTATATTTAGTTCGTTGAAATATCGAACTTGGATGAATTTAATCTCAATTAGATTACGTCAAAGCTTAGTATTTCTCTCCATGTGGTGTATATGAATAATAGCTTTGACAAAGTTCTTAGAGATATTAAAACGTCAATAATTTTAGAATGTTAATTTACGTGATAATCAAGATATTGTGAAAGATATCAGTGATATGATGGTGCGAATTATGATCAGAAACTAACTAAATTTGAAAAGTGACAGGGGTAAATTATTTTCAAGTTTTTAGCTAAACATTTTCAGTGGTAACATATAACATAATGATAAAATAATGTATCTATATAGTGGCTTTTCGTTCGAATATATTACAGTGAAACTGCTTCACACCATTCAGAGATGTTTCTTCCAAAATACCGTCGATCCAAAATAAACATTGTCATGAGGCTACGTATTATATCTATCATGACCTTGAGGTAAAAATAGTTTCAAAATGTGTTTTTCCCCCCAATCAATCTTCAATGTTTTCACATGTCCTCTCATATAGGCCTAATTTGATTAATTAGAATCAACGCATCTTATGATGAATTTATTGGTTTCTCATCTTGCACCGATGATGTTTCACGTTCATTTATATATTTAGAATCCCTTGACGGGAACTTTTTTCTTCAGAATACGCGATTTATCTTTGAGAAAAAAAATACGTATTCAAGATTTTGAAAGTTTTGATGAGAAAGTGAGATTAGATTTCGTTTTAATAAATCGAATCAAATCAGCGCCAAGAAGATGTCGCTCGGACTCGTATTCTGTCTAATATCACTGTCGTGTGGTGTCGCGTGCAAAACGACGTCATCAAAGCCCGAGAAAGAACAAGAACGTATCTCCGCCCTGCTCAAAGGCGACTTCGTGATCGGCAGCCTGTTCTCCGTGCACCACCAGCCGAAACAGAAGCAGAGCGGTGGCAACATCCTCTCCTGCGGGGACGTTAGGGAGATGTACGGGATCCAGCGCGTGGAGGCAGCCTTCCAGATCGTGGACCTGATCAACCAGGACCCCAACCTGTTGCCGAACGTGAGCTTGGGCGTGGAGATCAGGGACTCTTGCTGGTACGCGCCCGTCGCGTTGCAGCAAACCATCGAGTTTATCAGGGACGCCATATCGCCGGCGGCGGCGGCGGGCGTCGGAACCTGTGCTGCACAGGGCCTACAGGTGACCACACTTGAGATTGGTTTCAATTCTTGATTTACAGCCATGTTACTAACATGGGAATAGCAGTTGAATGTTATTATAGCAGGTATTAAATATTAAATAGTAATACCAAATCAGTGAGTGTCGTTGAGAGTGCATATAGGAGTCGATTTAGTGATACATCAGTTTTTTGATGATAACTTTTGAATGATATGGGTTATCAGAATTCTATTAAGGGGAAAACATCAATATTTTCAATACCTTCAAGATGATCTACAATATAACTAACTTAAATACATCATATCGTATACGGCTAAGAATATTTTTTTAGCTAAATATGCTTGACAATTGACCACTAGTGATGGGCGTAGCTTCGATGGAGGTACCAGGCCACCTAGATCTATATATACTTCATGTGGGCATTTAGAGATACTCTGATAGGTGAATGTCAAATTTCCCACATAACAAAGCCCATTTGATTGGATGTTCTTTTTTGTGACGTTTGTGGGCGGGTAAATCACTAGTCGTCAATTATGCAATGAGTTAAATAGTTATAATTTGGACCATCTTGACAGTATTAAAAGTATCTGTGTTTCCTATTTGTTAGAAGTTTGATATTGTCACGACCCTGTCCGATCTAGAACTAGGTCTAAGACTACCTAGCTAGATCTAGATCGCGACACGGGATCGTAAGCTAGCGAAGAGGGACGAAGCGGAGGTGTGGAGAA
Source organism: Brachyptera risi (assembly GCA_964007535.1). Taxonomy (NCBI): domain Eukaryota; kingdom Metazoa; phylum Arthropoda; class Insecta; order Plecoptera; family Taeniopterygidae; genus Brachyptera; species Brachyptera risi. The sequence goes on from OZ023329.1 coordinate 15,573,002, forward strand.
TTAGAGCAGTGACACGAGACGATATAAGTGACAGCTCGGAGTGAAGAGGGGACTCTTTAAACAACCACCAATCAAGAAGGACCGATCCGTGCTATGGTGTGAGGGGAGCCGGTGTCATGGCATATTCGTACTCGGCATATTTGTATTAGAGAGTAATACAATGCCGGCACAAGTTTACTCTAGAGTAAAACGATGCCAGCACAATATTACTCTCTAATACAAATATGCCGGCGTAAGTTTACTCTCCCCAGTATATTTGTATTAGTCGAAATAGACAGGAGAGTAATCTAGTACCAGCATATATGTACTACGAGGCGGTCCGATTAAACAACAGGGTACCAAGAAGTAAAGTTAAGGTAGAGTAAAGATATACCAGCAGAGCATTATTAGATGTGTGAACCTTCGTTAAGCACCACATTCAATTAATTACTATATAGGGTGTCCCAAAAATTATGTATTTTTCGAGTAAACTGTAATATCAGATTGAATTCAATTAATTACATTGAGGGGTAACCAAGAAGTGATATTACAGTACGCCTAAGGGGTGTCCAAAAATTTATGTGAGGTAGAGTAAAGATATACCAACGGAACATTATTTGATTAATGAAATAATGTTGAAGAATATATTTAATTACAGTACAGGGTGAACAAGAAAGAGTTGTTAAGGTAGAGTAGAGATATACCAGCTTATCATTATAAGATTAATTAATCTCCATTAAATACCACAAAATTAAAGAATAGGGTGTTCCAAAATCATATGAATGTAGCGTAAAGATATACCAGCGGAACATTATTTGATTATTAAAATATGTTTGTAGGTCATATTTGATTACAGTATAGGGTGATCAAGAAAGTATTGTTGAGGAAGAGTAATCATATACCAGCAGATCATTTTGTCAAATAAACTCTCAAATCAGATGGAATTCAATTAATAACAGTACAGGGTGTCCAAAAAGTGATGGTAAGGTAGAGTTAAGTTATACCAGCGGAATATTATCTTCTTATTAGAATATTGTTGAAGATCGTATTTGATTAATCACAGTACATACAGGGTGCTCAGAAAATTATTTTATGGTAGAATTGAGTTACAAGTTTGCTACGTTTAGGGGTAACAAGGACAATTAATATAGAATAAAACGTTGTAGAACATAATTATATCTGTATTTGTAAGAAGTCAATCACAATTTTTTTCCAATAAAAAATTCTCTCCTAATAACACAATCCAACAATACAATGTTGCCATGACTGCCTGTCATGGCCATCTATATAATATTATAGTTATAAGAACTGCCTTCTTTAAACAGTTAGGTAAATCCTAACATTTTAAGTACACAGTTTCGGAGGTTGTACGGATGGTCTGTCCTCGTACACGGTGGAGCAGGTCGTACAGCTGGCGCTGAACCTGGACCCGGTCCTTTCGCCCAGTCTGGTCGAGGCTCCCAACGAAGAAGCTGATCTGCATTGGCTCGTCCTGCAGGTTGGCCTGATTCCTGGTCTACCAGGTCGAAAACGTTGTTGCCAATGCAGCGTACGATGCGAAATGGTCCATTGCGTTTCGGAGCCAGACTACCTGCAATGCCCATACCAGCATTACTGAGGACATGTTTCTCTCTCCACACCAGCTCGTTCACTGAAAAGTTAGTTTCATTGCGGTGTGCGTCGTACGTCATTTTTGCTACCTCGTGATGTTTTTGCATGGTGGTCCTGGCAAAATCACGCGCTTCTGACAATCTATTGTGTAGGTTGGCTGCAAATTCGTGAACATCGTCATCCTTGACGTCTCTTTCTTCTTCGTTATTGATTTTCCATGGAGTTCGGAGTTCACGTCCGTAGGTTAAAAATGAGGGAGTGTATCCAGTCACTGCGCTTTCTGAAGAACGAAGAGCGAACAGGATTTCCTGGAGATGCGTGTCCCAGTCGCGATGGTCTTGGCAGTAAGCTTTGAGGGAATCCTTCAAAGTACCGTTGTACCTTTCCACAGCCTGCCCACAAGGACGATATGGCACCGAATGACGTTCTACTATGCTCATTGCTGACAACACACCTTTCCAAATGTCGCTCACGAAAGGTTTGCCATTATCTGAAGAGATACTTAATGGAAAACCATGTCGGGAGAACAGTTCGACCATACGAGGAACAATGGATGAAGCTGTAGCATTGCGTAGTGGGAAAGCTTCTACATACTTAGTGAACTTGTCCACGACCACAAGGAGATATTTATTGTGGTTTCGTGACGTTGGAAGTGGTCCTACTAAGTCAGCACTTAATTCTGAAAATGGATCGCCAGGGAGTCTGCTGTCCATTTTTCCAGTTGGCTTCAGACGATTCGGTTTTACTGTTTGGCATGACACACATGAACGCACATATCTTGCGATGTCAGTACGCATACCCATCCAGACATAGGTCTGTTGAACCTTTTTCAACGTACGGAAGAATCCCCCATGACCGCTAAGAGGATGGTCATGTTCCACTTTCAACACCAACTCCCTAAGACTCTTCGGCAACCAGATTCTGGTATAAGTTGACTCATCTGTGCCAGGTTTACCTCCAACACGACGCACGAGTAGACCTGTTTCAGTCAAATAACTACTATTAGAAACCGCCTTCACCCACGAAGCGATGCGAGGGTCTGCAGGTGTTACCTCTTCCTGTAGAAACTTCACTAAACAGTTTAGGTCTTCGTCACCCTTTTGTAAGTCTATTAGCATCGGTGTATCAGTAAGAACTGATATATCCAGCTCTTCGATTGCCCCGACCATAACATTTGTTTCATTCTCTTCAAAACAAACTGAGTGTATGGGATCTACAACCGAGATTGGAAAAAGCAACTCAGCATAAGATAGGTTTGGTGTCGAAATATCTGAAACCGGTGCTCTGCTAAGGGCATCTGCTGGTAAATTAGTGCTTCCCTTACGAAATTTTATTGTACAGTCGTACCCTTGCAAACGAAGCACCCATCTTCGTACTCGACTTGATGCTAGGTCAGTACGAAACATCCATGATAGTGATGAATGATCACAAAACACGTCAAAGTGCGTATATTCCAAATACGGCCTAAATTTATCCAATGCCCAAACAACTGCTAGACATTCCATCTCTTGTACCGTATAGTTCTTCTCGTGTGCGGTAAGTTGCCTACTTATGTACTCGACTGGTCTTGGAGACCCTTTAAAATCCTGTAGAAGAACTGCTCCAATTCCCAAACCACTAGCGTCCGTTTCCACTGAAAATGGTTTAGTAAGATTTGGCAAAGCTAGAGAAGTCGCATTCACTAAACCCTCGATAAGTGAAGTAAATGCCGACTCCTGTTTTTCACCCCAATGCCAACGAGTGTTCTTCCGGGTAAGATTGGTGAGAGGAAGCGAGTCTTGTGCCATACCAGGTAGAAAAGGGCGATAATACCCAACAAGTCCAAGAAAGCTTTGTAATTCCTTTATCTTTGTGGGACGGGGATATTCCCTAACTGATTTTACCTTGTCTGGATCAGGACTACACGCTCCTGGACTAATAACATGTCCTAAGAATTTAAGTGATTGTTGAAACAGTTGAACTTTTTTAGGATTGATGGTTAGCCCCGCACCTTGTAATTTGGCTAGTACAGCCTCAATATCATGAACATGTTTCTGCGCCGTAGGCGAGAAGATGACAACATCGTCCATAAAGGGCATGGCACACTTATATTTCAGATCTCCTAGCACCTTGTCCATAAGTTCCTGGAATCGAGCTGGGCTTCCTGCTAGACCAAAGGGCATGTGGGTATATTGGAATGAACCTCTATGACATACAAAAGCAGTTTTGTAGCAATCATCTGGGTGCATTTGGATTTGATGAAAGCCTTGGGATAAGTCTACTGAAGAAAACCACTGCGAGGTTCCTAATTGCGCTAATATCCATTTAGTCGTAGGCATTGGGTACACTGGAACCTTAGTCCGTTTGTTAACTTCCCTATAATCTACCGCTAATCGATAACTTTCGTTTTTCTTAGGAACTAAAACCGGTGCCGATGCCCAATTACTTTGTGAAGGTTCGATAATACCGTCAGCAAGAAGGGAATCAATAAGTTCGTCCATTATTTCTCTTTTTTTCTTATTTACTGGGCGAAGTTTACTTCTATATGGAGCATTATCAGAAGTGTCAATCTGGTGTTGAACTAAAGAAGTAGCACCCGGTTTGGGGGTGAAAATGGCTGAGAATTTATCCAAAATCTTTGCAACAGAAGAACGTGCTAATTCTGGACACTGACTACCTATTGAAGTTAGAGTAGCAGAAGATGATTCAGTGGAAGCAACATTTAGCACATTTGGTATTACGACAGGTGAGTTGCAATCAAGGTGTGCTCCTACATCTGCAACTGCATCGTGAAGCTGTAGCTCTCTTACCTCAGTGTACGGTCTGGAATCAACTGGAGCTGTCGGCCGCGAACTTTGAAGGATAAATCGCCAAGCCTCGACGATATCCTCAATTTGACTGTCACGCGAGGGCTTCACTGAAAGTGTTGGGGTGATAAGAATACACGGTTGTGTACAGGGAGGTGCTGGATAACGGGTGGGAGAGGCTGTGTCTGCATCAGAAAACAAGGTATTAAGGTTTAGACTCTGAATATCCCTGTTGTGGGTGAAGTCTCTGTCGTTAACCTGACGTCTTGCAGTCACAAACGGTATTACTTGCTGGCTGGAGGAACCTACAGACCAACCACCTTCTTTGGTGTGGATGGAGATTCCTGTTACCTCCAAAAAATCACGCCCAAGAATAACGGTCTCCGACAAGTTTGGTAAGTATAAGAATCGGTGTCGCCTTTGACCTCCTGACCAAGAAATGGGAACACGTAACTGGGCTGAAGCTATCACTTCTTCACCGGAAGCCATGCGAAGAATTCTGTTGATGTTGCAAGGCTTAACTCCCACTGCTGCCGCTGCATGCATTCCTGATTCTCCCATTAAACTGATGCATGATCCAGTGTCCAAAAGTGCCCTTAGTTGTCGATTCCCAACCGTGATAAGAATGAAGGGGAACTTAGATAATGGTAATTTGTCCTGCCAAACGGATCGAACGTGAGACCCCGCAGGATTAGGGCTCACCGTCGCCCGTTTCCCGACACTGCTGGAGACGATGATGGCGGAGATGCTTTTGGAGTTGGGCATTGACGTGACCAATGTCCGGATCCTTTGCATCGGTTACAGACATCGTTGGGATTTATTGTGCCAGCTGAATCAGGAACATGACCCGAAATCTTGTGGTTTGTAGTAGGTGGACTGGTGTACTGATTCAAGGGAGGAGGTGTGTTATACGCAGGCCAGTAGGCTAGATCACTTTCCATGGTATATGTAGGAAGAGGAGGTGGAACATAGCTGTTCTTCCTCCAATTTAATTCTCTGATCTCGGGCCCACTATCCTCTAGATCACGAAGTGACCTGAAAGTCCGGCCTAGCAGCAGGTGGCGTGTGAAGGGGTTGGCTTGTGCAAGTACCCTCTGTACCTTCTCTTCTTCCGGGACTAATTTCCCTATTCGGTCATAGTACGCAGCTATGACCCTTACGAAGGACCCGAACTCCTCGTCAACGTGCTGGGTCCTCGAGTCCAACTCCCGGCACAGACGGCGTATTCTATCTGGTTCTCCAAATGTTTTTTCAAAATCTCTCTGAAAAACTTCCCACATGGAGTAGCCTCCACGGCACTGCCACCACCTTCCCGCGTCACCCACTAAATTTAATGGTAGTACCTCACTGAGAAGCCACTGGTGGTTTTTCCTCGCAGCGCCCGCGTAGCGTTCTATCTCCTCCAGGAATTTCATCGGAGAGAGTCGGTCTGACGAACCACTAAATGTCGGTAGTTCCAGTTTCAGTGCTTGAACTACACTACACTGTGTTCCTTGACCACCCAGGAGGACCTCTGGTCGTGAACGAGCAGGGATTGACGGCGGTGGTGAAAGTGGAAGTGGTGGTGGTGCAAAACTTGGTGGCTCAAATCGCACCTCAGACAATGATTCACATGTCACCCTCAATGCAGTTATAAAACCTGTATTGTCTATCTCTTGGCACCTTCCCATCATACGTAATAAGTCTAACGGTATGGTCTCTTCATCGAACTCCCTGGCTGCATTATCACTTTCCACACTATATTTATTCATAATATTGTCTGTACTTTAGAAAATAACCACATGTAAACACGAAACTGCACTACACACTTCTAAACACTTTCACAACACTTTCTAAACAACTTCACGGCAATATCACTTACGGTATGCGAATTAAAAGGACGAGCCCCCACTTGCTACGTTTAGGGGTAACAAGGACAATTAATATAGAATAAAACGTTGTAGAACATAATTATATCTGTATTTGTAAGAAGTCAATCACAATTTTTTTCCAATAAAAAATTCTCTCCTAATAACACAATCCAACAATACAATGTTGCCATGACTGCCTGTCATGGCCATCTATATAATATTATAGTTATAAGAACTGCCTTCTTTAAACAGTTAGGTAAATCCTAACAAGTTATTTTGATTATCAAAATATTGTTGATATCGTATTTGATCAATAACAGTACAGGGTGTTCAAAAAATCATGTTATGGTAGAGTCAAGTTATACCAGCGGAATATAATCTCATTATTAAAATATCGTTGGAGATCTATTTGACTAATTAAAGTACAAGGTGTTGAAAAAATATATTTTGAGGTAGAGTTAAGTTATACCAGAGGTATATTATCTCGTTATTTAAATATTGTTGAAGATCGTATTTAATTAATAGCTACAGTTTGCTCAAAAAATTATTTTAAAGGCAGAGTTCAGTTATACCAGCGGAATATATCTGATTATCAAAATATTGTAGATATCGTATTTGATTAATACAAGTATGACGTTTTCAAAAAGTGATGTCAAGGTAGAGTATGGATATACCAGCAGAACTTTATTAGATGAATGAATCTCCATTAAACACCACAAATCAAAGTACAGGGTGTTCAAAATGTCATGTTGAGATTGAGTGAAGATATATCAGCGGAATATCATCAGATTATGAAATTTTGTTGAAGATCGACTCTGAATAATTACAGTACAAGGTGAACATAACTGTTGTGAGGGTAGAGTGAATTTATACCAGCGATACATTATTTGTCAATTGAACTCTTGTTCATGATCATGTATAATTATTCATGGACAGGGAGATTAAGAAAGTGATCTTGAGGTAGGGTAAAAGCACAAGCACAAGCAGAACATTATTTGTCGAATAAACTTTCTTTTGAAATGGTATTGATTAAATTACAGTGAAGGGGGGCCAAATTGATGTTTTGGTTCATGAAAATATACCAGAAGAACATTAGCTGTCAAATTAAAACTGATCTTGGATGTCCGCTGGTATATCTTTACTCTACCTTCAAATCATGTTTTGGACACCCTGTACTGTAATTGATCGAATGTGGTGTTCAATGAAGGTTTAGTTATCTAATAGTGTTCCACTGGTATATATTTTGCTCCACCTCAACATCATTTTCTGAACACTCTACTGTAATTAATTAAATGTGGTGTTTATTGGAGGTTCATTTGTCTAATAATGTACCGCTGGTATATCTTTACTCTACTTTCAAATCATTTTTGGACACCCTGTACTGTGATTGATTGAATGTGGTGCTCAATGAAGGTTCAGTTATCTAATAGTGATCCACTAGTATATATTTTACTCCACCTCAACATCATTTTCTGAACACTCTACTGTAATTAATTAAATCTTGTGTTTATTGGAGGTTCATTTGTCTAATAATGTTCCGCTGGTATATCTTTACTCTATCTTCAAATCATTTTCTGAACACTCCACTGTAATTAATCAAATGTGGTGTTTATTGGAGGTTCATTTGTCTAATAATGTTCCGCTGGTATATCTTTACTCTACCTTCAAATCATTTTTGGACACCCTGTACTGTGATTGATTAAATGTGGTGTTCAATGAAGGTTCAGTTATCTAATAGTGTTCCACTGGTATATATTTTACTCCACCTCAACATCATTTTCTGAACACTCTACTGTAATTAATTAAATGTGGTGCTTATTGGAGGTTCATTTGTCTAATAATGTTCCGTTGGTATATCTTTACTCTACTTTCAAATCATTTTTTTGACACCCTGTACTGTAATCAATTGAATATGTGGTGTTCATTGAGGGTTCATTTGTTTATAATTGTTCCACTGGTATAGCTTTTCTCTACCTTGATATCATTTTTTGGTCACCCCTTACTGAATCAATTGAATTCTCCCTAATATAAGAGTTTACTCGACAGATAATGATCTGCTGGCATATTTCTTTTTTTCGTTCTAACACTTTCTTGATCAACTTGCACTGTAATCAATCATGTTCTCAACAGTATTTAATAATTCAAATAATGTTCCGCTAGTTTATCTTTACTCTACCTCAACATCATATTTTGGACACCCTGTACTGTAATTAATTGATTACTATCTTATACAAGAGTTTATTAACAATAAGTCTAATAATAATATGCTGGTATCATATTACTCTCTATGGTTATTCACAATAGTACAAATATGCCAGATAGAGTAAACTTATGCCGGTATATCTTTATTAGAGAGTATAAATATGCCGGCATCATATTACTCTAGAGTAATCTTATACCGGCATATTATTACCTAGGTAAACTTATGCCGAGAGTAAAAGGGATCCGTTACACCGGGCGAGGAGAGAAGAGTGAAGAAGCCAAGACGTCAACTATGCCAAGTTCTCAGTGATAACATCGGCCGTGGCGGAGAGGCTGAGTACCAAAATTATATTTCACGTTTACTGTATTCTCTGCATAACCTCTATCATCAATAAAACAGCTTGTTTAGTATTCTCCGATTTGGCAATCATTAAAGGATAGGCTAGCTACCCAAAGTATTGAACCCATCATCACGTCTCATGTATCCCACCTCATTCACAGCCAAGTACATCTCCCAATGAGGAAATAGATGTTAGTACGGCGTGTATGATCTTAAAAGTATAAGATCACCCACTCGTTAGACACCTATTTTCCACAATATCTCATATCGTTCGAAAGTTATCACACAAAAAGAATATTATTTCGCTGAATCGAATTCCATGGACTCTCAAGAAATACTATGATGATATGTTTCTCGACTAAAGCTCAGACGTGACCTATAGATGTGTTGATGTTGGTATTATTATTATTATTATTATCACACTCACAGTTGCGCATTAATGCACGGTGGCAAGTACCCTATCCTTAGTCTCGACTGTTTAACCGCCTCCCTAGCCTCCTCACGTAATAGACCATTTCCGAAATAAATGAGTGATCTAGCGGCGATCGTTTGAACTGGAACGGGATGTTATTACCCGAGTTCAAAAGTCCTATGCTGCCAGTGATATTTAGCACGTTTGATTCATATTATTGTGCGTTACAGTGAACGTATTAAGTTATAATATGATAGTAGTGTCATCCTTCATATGTTTATACTATATACTGAGAGATTTACACACTGTCAGAGTGAGTAAGATGAGATATAATGCAAGTTATATATCTTAATGTTTTGCCTTCAACTCTGTGTATAGGAGGGCCGACTTTTTGAATAGTACTGAAACTCCCAGAATGCAATACCAGCGATCTCGGCTGCTAGGAGGCGGGACGCGCCTGCGCATTGAATCATAAAAATGATATGGTTTCACCCTTTTTTCATACCCCTCAAATACACTTCTATTGAGCCCATTCCAGTCCCTACCTGTCCTATTGAAGAGAAAAAATGTGCCCACATCTAATCTAGCACCCTTCTGTATCGCCAGGCCGAGGACGTCCGCTCCTCGTCCGCTCCTCTCAGCGTGCGCAAAGCTCCACTCGTCGGCGTCATCGGCCCCGCGAGCAGCTCCGTCGCCATCCAGGTCCAGAACCTGTTGCAGCTGTTCGGGATCCCGCAGATCGGCTACTCCACCACAAGCAAGGATCTGAGCGACAAGAGCCGCTTCCACTACTTCCTGCGCGTCGTCCCCTCCGACTACTACCAGGCGCAGGTCATGGTCGACATCGTGAGGAGGAACAACTGGACTTACGTCTCGGCGGTCAACACTGACGGTGAGCACACGCCATCT